>CM075810.1:50588378-51038390 GCA_037975025.1 Excoecaria agallocha | reverse complement strand
AGCATGAGCATATATGATTTGACTTTATGTGTTTAATGTTGATATTATGATTTTATGATCTAATAATGATATTTAACGTATTGAAATAATTTTTTATGCTTCATAATGCCATGAACATGTAAATAGGAAGTAAAATATGACTAGGATTACATGAGTAGTTTTTTTAATCCTCCATTGATGCATGTGTAGTTTTCTTGGTTAATATTATTTTTTATGTCATTTATTTATTCTAACATGATTTAAATATGTTTTAATGTTTTAAATGATATTTGATATGTTTTAGGATGGAGAAAATTGCATGTTTAAGTTAAGAATAATTTTGGTTTGATTTTTTCCTTATTTCCTACATTCTGCCTATATGTTGCATGATAGAAGGGTCCCACTAATGGCCATTGATCACACCAACCAATGGGATATCACAAAATCTCCTTTTTGTCCCATCTTCTTTGGTTGTCTAGCATATGTATTTTGTTTAGGTTGTTTGTGGCTTTTGTTTTGGTGTTTTCATGATGTTTTATATTCATTTCACTTCTTACATTATTTGGCATGTTTTGTTGCATGTTTAGATTCATATTAATTTGGTTTCATGCATTTTTCAATATTTTGTTTATTTAGTTGTTAGTCCAAAATGCATGTTTTGTTTATTTTTCTTTATTATTTATTTCTTATTATGACATAATACTAACAATTTACCTTCTTTGTGTTCTTTTGAGTGATTAATATTGCATGCACTTAGGAGTTTGCATTTTCAGGCTAAAATACCTTCGAAGGATTTCTCATGGATGACTTTTCCCTCTCATTTATTCTTTTATTTCATTTGTTTATTACTTTTTATTCATGTTCAATATTTTATTTGGATGTATTATTTTGGAGTTTGTAATAATTTAGTAATAAATATTTTTTCCTTGTTAACATTAAAATTCATAAAATCATTTTTACATAATTAATTTGAATTTTTATAATAAAATGGACCAGTGTTCTATTTTCAACCAAAAATTCACATAATAAGAAAAATAGCCTTTTTGTAAAATATTTAAATGAAAGAATCAGTGTTCCTAAATAAATAAATCCCTCGATTTATGTATGATATTTATTTATTCTTGTTGTTGGATAATTTGTTCATGTAATAATTTAAGTAGTTTCTTTTATTATTTATTGCTTTCTTACATGTTTAAAGTGTTTATTTATTTATCTATGTTTTGCACCATGTGAGAAAAGAGATTCACTTGATATTAAAAACTCAATTATAAACAATGCTTAACGAGGGTAAAAGTAAGAGTAATTTCCTGAACACCTTTCTAGTGTGGGCATCAAAGGTTAGATTCATTTTCAAACATTATATTAGGTAGAAACTTCATGATACCTACCTCTTGGCCCACTTAAATGCCATCATAGTTTGGCCATCAATAATAGAATTGGGTCAAAATTCCTTTTCTATTGCAAAGTGGCTAATGTGAGTAGTATAGCTCATGTTAATGTAGTATTTTATGTTTATAATTATTGTGTAAGTGTTTAATTTTAGTTTTTTTTATGTAGAATTTGGTATCTTTTATGTTTTTGTGTGATTTATGTGATTGTAGGAGTAAAATGGAGAAAGAGCTAGGAGAAGAAGGCAAGTTAAGCAAGGAAGTTAAGGCTTTGTCATGAGCACGACCTAGGAAGGAAGAAGAAGAAGAAGAAGAAGAAGAAGAAGAAGAAGAAGAAGAAGAAGAAGAAGAAGAAGAAAAATTCAACTTTAAGGATGCATGTTTAGTCACAAGTGCGACATCCTTTCCGGGCATGACAAAAAAGAGTTTATACAATTCAAATTTCAAATCAAGCCTCAAAGAGACATGACCTTTCACCAAGGGTTATGTACCTCTAGAAGGGTGCTTGATAAGTTACATTAGTTTAAGAAGGGCATATAAAAGAGACAAAGATTTAAAGAGGAATGAAAAGTTTTTTAGAGGATAGAGAACAACTAAACTTTAATTATTTTTTTCTATAAAGAGTTAGAACAATTTATCTTTTGAAGAGAAGACAAGAGTGAAGAAGAAGAAGAAGAAGAAGAAGAAGACCTTTTTTAATGAGTAAAGGATTAAGAGATCAACTTTTATCATCTTTCAATTATCTTTTCTTCTTTGTAATCATTGTGAATGATGTTTTAGGAAGTTGAACAACTTTGTTAATATTTTCTTATTCTTATTAATACAAGTAATCTTTAGTGTAGAATTTCTTAATAGTATAATTTATATGTTCGCTATAAGTAAGGATATAGTTCGAGATATATATTTTTACTTAAAGCCATTAAGAATTTATTATCAAAACATTACTAGAGAGATAAGGATGTTAAGATAATTGTTATAGGTTGAGTATTATTCTTAAAATAAGTTATTATAATCATCTGATTTTGTAACGAGTGTTTAGGCAGTCCATTTCATGTCGAGAGATTGATCTAAAAACTTATTTCAACTTGACTTGTATGTTAAAGATTAATTTTACATTGAAAGAATATTGAATTTTCATATTAGTTAAAACAAATCATTGATCGTACTTATCTTCTATGACTATAATTAAAGTAGGTTTAATTAAGATTTTAGTAATAGTATAACATTATTAGATTAAACTTACAACCAAATTTATGAACTTTGTAAACAAAATAGAGATAAAGTGATCATGAGTAATAACTAATCATTTACTCATGGAAATTATATCTTAAGTACTAATCGATAAACCATACGCATCCAAATTTAGCACAATAGTGGCCAAACTATGGATTTTATGAGTCTTGTACGATCTTAGACCTTAAAAGCAGGCTTCAAGAGAATTCAGATATAGCAAGGCCCATTGCATATCATAGCAGGCATCACTCCACTTTATGCTAAAATCTGACAATCTCAAAGATAGAATTACATTTTGGTCCCTTTTTATAAGTCTTATAGCTATGTCTCTATTTTAAACTTCAATTGGAATAATCTAATTTAGAGGTCTATAAGTCGAGTTATAGCATACCTACCAAAACTTGTTCTAGTGAACTTAAACAAAATTTCTCTAAATTCTTTTTTCATGACATACACCTTCTTTTCCATGCAAATAATCATCATTTTAGCAACCAAACATCCATTACACATTAATTACAATAAACATATTATTCCAAAATGATAAACAACACATGTATAAGTTTAGTTGTTCCTAAACCTTATAGTGGCCAAATCTCGTCTTCTAGTTTCCTTGTTATTCCTTCTCTTCTTTCATGCAGATTTTATCCTCTAAAACAAAATTAAGAACATATATAAATCAAATTTTCAATCTCCAAATTGTTAGCTTCTCTTACAGCATAAAAAAAAGGATAAAGAAAAAAATAAATCTTACCATACTCACCTTAATACTAGAAATTCACTTAGCTTAATTCTTTAATCCATTGACATGTAAACTATTATGTGGAAATTGAGTGGAGAAAATGAGAAAGAGCCTAAATATTTCAGCAAAAAGGGTCGGCCACCACCCTTTTTTATATCAATTATATATATATACTCCAACTTTTTCTTCATTTTAATGTATGACTCTTGTTTATTTACTTATGCCTCTGTAAACTATAAAACCCAAATTACCATTATACCTTTGTCTTTTAACTTAATTTCTTATATGTCCTTCTCTATACTTTATTAATTTATCTAGGTGTATCATATTTTCAGTGCACCTTAGACACTCTCAATTGCTAATACAATGTATGTTAAGGCCCTACATAGAACATGTAAGAATTTTAAAACCAACCAACATAATAAAATTTAAGAAAAAATTTTAGGTTGAAAATGCAAAAATATTTATTGAATAGCACTAGATTTAAACATATGGAATGAACCCACAGTTGTGACCCCGTGCCACAGCTATGAAATGTAGAATTTTTACAAGGTAACACTGAGTGCCACAACTGTGAAATATTTAAGGGACATTATGTATGTAAAATAGACTTAACCTATAGCTGTGGAACTTAAAAATTGTAAATGCTAAATCTTAAATTCCAGCTATAAAATATAAGGCACTATTAACTCAATTATCCATAAACTTTTGTAAACTTCTCAATAACACATTATTGCATGCATCAATCATCTCAATGAATGCAAGGAGCTTTTAAAAACTAATTATAAACTATGCAATAACTAAAAACACAATAAAATAACATGAATTTAAAGAGAAAAGGTGAGGAAAAAGTTTCTAATTTATAAAATCCCAGCTCGATTCATATTACTTTTGGGTGACTAAGATTATGATATGGATGATGGTATCTCTATTATTTTCTCCCATAAGTAAGATAAACTTGTCAAAAATCACCAAAGTGAAAAATCATATCTTTAATGAAAAATTGAATTCACCTTGGGTTTACTACAAACAAAATTTTCTAACTCTTCTAGCCTAAATAACTTTTTCAAATGGACTAAATTCAATGCCTCCACTTAAGAATTAAACATTTTTTGCTCATTTGGTGGAAAATTCTTCACACAAAATTTAAATTCACCTTCGAGGTAAAAGTAAGATATATCCTAAAAAATGATTGATTCTTATTTTTTTCACACAACCTAACCTCAAAATCTTCTTTAGTTACCATAGATGTATACTCTATTCTTCCTTGTTAACACCAACACCTTTATTATTGATAGAAATAATTACGAATTCAGGCTTAGATTCAAAATTTTGATCACCATTTATTATTTCCTCAATAAATTTTAGTCACCATTTCTTTATTCTTAATTCCTCAAAAATTATTGATTTTTTACCACATTCTTCCCCTTGAGCCTTGAATTTTTCCTCCTTACCTGCAATATAGTTTAGAAGGAATTCCACTTTGGATAGAGTGGCTCTTATAAATTAAATAGAGAATAAAAATCTTCAACTAATGGTGACAAAGATGATATTGAAAAAGGTGTATGCATGTGTTGTAGTTCTTGCATTTCTTACTTCCAATCATCCATTTGTGCTTATAAAAGAACCAATTCATAATCTTGCAAATTATCCTTTATCATTTTGAAAATGCCTTACAATCTTCCTACAAAGGCAAATACCAAATTAAAACAAATAAAAATAAAATCTCAAACTAAATCAACTAAAGATATTAAACAAAAAAACTGCTATTGCTAGCAACGGTGCCAAAAACTTATCTAATGTCTAGCAAATATACTAAATCAATCAAGTAATCTAATAAGCATATTAAAAAGCTATGAAAATCAAACCCAAGTGAAATGGATTGTTAAGCTAAATATCTATGATTGAGTGGTGCTAATATGAAATGTCATGAGTTAGAATGAAGGCAGTCCTAAACTAAGCAAGAAATTATAAATTATAAATTACCAAAAAATAAAAGCAATCATTAAGGAAATCAGTCAAAGATTAAACAAATGCTTAGGATATTATATCCTTATAAATGCAAATTGATATAGGTAAAATGATAAAAATATGAAATTCTGAAAGAACTCAACTAAATTAAGTAACCAAAATTGAAACTATTATTCTAGCTAACTTGATCCACAAATTGAGCAAAAACTAAGGAGCTAAACTAGTATAAGAATAGGTTATGAATAACTCATAGCCCAAATCTAGATTAAGCCACCATTTTAGTTTGAAACTAATCCAAATTTGTCTTTTTCTTCCTAGAAATATGAAAAAAGTTCAGTAAGTAAACATCATCCTAACCACCATCCGGATTTAAGGCAAGAACAATACCTAAAACTAAAGACGTAGCAATAAACCAATGAAAAATCATAAAAATCAGATTTATCACACAACTACCCATTTAAACCAATCATTATGCAATGAATCCAATCTAAACAATCAATTATTCAATTAATAGCAGGAGAAATAGAAGAAAAACATGGAAATATGCGTTAAACCTAAATATCCAAATACAAAATATGATTCAAGAATACCTAAGTAAAAAGAACTATTTTAAAATGAAGAATATAATGATTAAACATAAAAATATGAAGTTTAGATATACCCTTTATGAGAGAGAAAATAGATCTTGAAGCTTCTTTTTTAACCTTGAATATTTCTTTAAATCCCATAATAAAATTCAAACTAAAATAATTTAAAGTATTTACAAGCAAAACTGAAATTAAAATGAAATGTAAACTAAAAAAGTAATAAGAAATAGGAGAAAACACTCCCTAAAAGCATATATAAAGAAAAAAAAAACTCTACTCTTAAAACTGTTTAAAAACTATCTAAACGATGAAATGTCATCCTTTAAATACTAGAAAGAAAAAAAGCATGATTTTGCTTTAGGTTAAATGCAGAAGATTGGATTCAACCTAGCATGAAATCTATAGCCTAAAGACTGAAAAGCACGATCGTGTTTTTGAGAAAACACGGCTACATTTTAGTGTAAATCCATTATCTTTTAGCATTTAAATGTGGAATCTACCCTAAACTTCCTATGATGATCTAAAGTGTTAGAAAATACTATTTTCTATCAAAGAGGAATAAATTTAAATCTATTCTTGCTTTCGTTTCTTAAATTCTTTCACATCTATTCAAAAAAAAAAAAGATTTGCTTTTTTTTTGTTAACAATATAATGTTATTGTTTTGTTTTCTATATATAAGTTTGAGCCACTTTTATTCAATTGCAAAAAAAAATATGAAAAGGTGTAAACCTTAAACGATGCTCATATAGTAAAAAAAATAACTCAAAAATTAATTAAATTAAAAATTATTATTAATAAATTAAAATTAAGTAAATGATAGTAAGCATCGTAATTTAATTTCTTATGTTTCACGTGAACAGGGAACATCACACTGAACCAAAAATCTCACATCAACATCTCAGGATCATAAATGTTGTACAATCATATCAAAATGAAGCTCATTCACACCTATGATTATGCAAATGTTAGAAGTATGCCTAGGCATGCTCCATAAAAGGATGACCTCTTTGCTTCAAAATTAAATATGCATGAAGACAATCATGCAAACCCATAAAAGGTTAAAATGTAGACAAGCTAATGGTAATCACCCTAATTTCATCAAAGGTTAAAATGTAGACAAGCTAATGGTAATTACTCATTTGATCCAAGAGTGAAAACATCAATAAACTGATGATAATTACTCAACCGAGGGTTAAAATATCTATAAATTGATGGTAATCACCTAGTCAAGAGTTAAAATGCTGACAAGCTGGCGATAATCACTCGACCAGAAATAAACTGCCTCAAATGGTATATGACTAAACTTAAATTGTTTGTATTTTGGCATGTATTATTAACTATCTATAATAGCATAGTAAAAAGGGTATTTTGGCATGAAAACTAAGGAAATCACATTAAATATTTTCTACCTAATTAATTGGATTTTTATTAATAAAATGGATCAATGTCACATTTTTATCTCAAAACTCACATAAAAATATTTTTATAAATGTACATGCAGGAGCCAATATTTCCCAAATTCAATAAACACCCCAATTTATATTTTTTTCTGTATTTATTATGTATTTATGTATGTTTTTATAGTTTTTTATGTGTTTGTATATGTTTATTTATTTCTTTATCTTGTAACGCACGAGAAAAGGACTGAGATAATTAGCTATAAGTGATTATTTATATTGCTGTTAACCAAGTTTGTAAGTAGGGGTGAATCCAAATTATCTTTAGTTTTAGTATCACAAGGTCATAAATCAATTTACTAATGTTTTATTATATAGTGACTCCTCAATTCGCACCTTGTGATGCTCAGTAGATGTCTCATAGGTCAATTGTTAGTAAATGGATAAGAATACCTCGGGCCATTGTCTCATGCCTTTTGCAAGCTCGAGGCATCGCATATTAGGTTGAATCCTTATTCATTACAAAGTGATCAATTTTTAAGAGTTAAATGAGCCTTGATCCGATCTTGAAAGGCTTTTGAAAATAAACCAAATGCCTATGAGGTTTGATGCACATCATAGTGGTGACTCTACTTGGGATTATTTGAGATTTTACTTTGAAAGCGACTTGGATGGTATAATATAAATGGCTTCTTATAGCTTGATTGTGTCAGTCCTTTTCAAAATTAGGTTGTATTAAAAATATGCTACGGCCTTAGACTTAAGTTAGGCATCCCCATTTAGCCCCTGTGTAATCTCAAAACATGGTCGTACATTCACTCAATGTAGGGAAATGTTAGAGAGGATCACCAACCTAAGTCTCTTTCCTTTTGGTATATTAAATGATCTGATTGGTCATTATGCTCATGATGAGCTAAACCAATTGGCAGGGATCATGTTTGGATATCCCTAAAGCTGTATCACCAAACCAAAGCTTCATGTAGTGATATAGCTATTTCCTTTAGGTAATATGTTCCATAATACTTTGCTTGCTTTTTGGATACCTATATACTCGGTTAAATTCTAATAATTAAGGTTGACGCTATCAAAGACTGTCATTCCTCGATAGGCCTATCTTTATTTATCTAAATGATTTTAGTATATAGAGATCACTAATGCATCTGCTTGCGCTTTAAATAAAGAAAGGTTATGCTACAGGTTTTTTCACCATGCATCATACATATTCATTGGGTTTTCTATTAACCTATGAACTAATCTCACCTAGGAAAGAGATTGCATGATCGCCTATATGGGTGGAAATAAGGTCATAATATTTGATTTAATTTGCACATGTGTTTTGTGAATAATATGCCATATGCTCATGCATTACACATATAATCATGCATCATGCTAACAAATTTCTTTTTCAACCACTACAAGAAAAATCTATTTTGCTGACGAAAATTTCCGATGAAATTAAGAGAATTTTCGTAGGAAAACCAAATTGCCGACGGAATTTAGCAACAAAAATGACGTTGGAGAACTATTTATAGACACTTTTATAGACAAAAATTTGCCGTCGATAAATTTACTGATGAAAATCTTCCATCGGTAAATTTATCGATGGAAAACATTATTTGTCGGTAATTCCATCGGGAGGTGTGGACAGAAAAATTGTTCTAATGTGCCATATTTACCAATTGATTCAGATTCCATCATTAAAATTACCAACGGAATTATATTTTTCATTGGAAATTTTACCAACGAAAATAGGTATTATGTAGGTAAATTTTCGATGGAATGACAAGTTTCATAAGTAAATTTAGCAACGGTAAGTGTATTTTTGTCGATAAATCGACGTCAAAATAAAAAAATCATGACAGAAATATCCGTCACCATTCCATCACTAAAAATATTTTATATTTTTAATTACTATCTAATAATAGGTTAGGATAATATGTTATTCTATTAGCACGAAAGGCATAAATACATTATGATAAACAGATTTGTAGCTGATAGTAGTTACAAAAATAATAAAATTGAACTTAACTGTAATTTATATTGATCATCTATAGAAGATTTGCAAGTGAATTATTTCTAGTAAATAAATTCTAACCTCATAATTCCATCAAATACTAAACACACCATATTGAAACATAGTAATTTGTTGTAAATCAAAATGAGAAATGAATTTACTACAATAAAGACAAATGAGTAGATAAAGCAGCAGCTTTAGATTGCAACGTGCAAATTTTATGTTCAAGCATACACATATATATTTTCTTTTTCTCCTTTGCCCTCACAGCTAACATCTTATTCCTAATTATTCTACAAAATTAAAGTTATAAACCATAATTATAAACTCATCATATTTGTTCAACTAATCAAGGAATTTTAATAACTTATATCTATTCAAAATTAAAACTATTAAAATTGGTTTATGTTCAAAATTATAAACAAGAACTACAATACAAAAGATTATCAGTTGCTCCCTCTTCATAATAATAATAATAATAATAATAATAATAATAATAAGGAATCAAATAAATTATAGTATTCAGATACCATTTGGATATTCGTATTAATTAAATTTAGTGTATTTTTTCAAGAATACTTTAAATTATTTTTTTCTGTTATACAAATACAGAAAACAAAAATTGTATTATATTTATAATTGATTTCCTAATACCAAACTAAAAACAAATCTTGCAATTCATTTTCTTAAAACAAACTAAGTCACATAATTGACAGTAAATTGACAATACCTTCCTTGCTCTTAATTTAAAAACACTAAAATAAATCCTGCAATTATAAACGCTAAAATACCAAACTTATAAAACTAGGATTTGCTCTTAATTTAAAAATATTTGTCCCTACTTAATTGATTTGGTAGTTTATTTCATTTGCTCCCACCATTTAGAAACTGACAATACCTTCCTTGACTGCTAACCAAATTGTACTTGAATAAATAATATCAACAAATCAAATCATAAAGCCAATAATAAATAAATCTTAGCATTTATAATTTATTTATAAGCTAAATTACTAATAAATTGTCATATAAAAAAATAATTGATTATATTATACAACAACAAACAATTTAAACAAACCATTCATTTATTCTTTTTTTAATACAGCGAATGTTACATTATGTTGTTAAAAGGAAGAAACATGAAAAGTTGATTATTTTGTTTAGGGAAAATAGAAAAAAACACTATTTCAATATGCAAATTCATCAATATCATTAACGCACAATAGTATAAACTCTCATAAGTAATTTACTAAAACAATACTTATATAAACAAATGAACCCACCCACGCATTATAGCATCGCTCCCATGGGCAAGGCATAAGATTTTCAGGACTCTCCCTAAAAAAAGACCAAAGATATCCAAGCATTTTTTTAAAGGAGAGAATCATCATCGCTCCCATGGGAAAGGCATAAGATTTTCAGGACTCTCCCTAAAAAAAGACCAAAGATATCCAAGCATTTTTTAAAGGAGAGAATCATTTAATTGTTATGTATTAAACACCAAATGCTTGCATTTATACTGAAAATCTAAGTCAATGGGAGTTACATTACATTACATGTCGCTCGGTTATTTAAGTTGGTTAAGTATTTAGCCCACT
Organism: Excoecaria agallocha; assembly: GCA_037975025.1. Lineage (NCBI taxonomy): Eukaryota > Viridiplantae > Streptophyta > Magnoliopsida > Malpighiales > Euphorbiaceae > Excoecaria > Excoecaria agallocha. Next base: position 51,027,486 of record CM075810.1, on the reverse strand, counting down.
CCCTAATGCCTTTCTATTATGTTCTTCAAATTTAACCCACTTTATAATTATTTTTTATTATAAAAAGGTAGGTAATTTAACTTGGATTTAGAGGATAACAACCTATCCTTGATTCATTTTCCTCTTTGCTTTATTATTACGATTTATAGTCTATAGACCATGTAATAAAATTAAACAAAGAATGTAGAGAAAGAAAATTTAATATTAGCTTCCAGCAGACCAATAAATATATTTATTTATCGAAAACTACAACTTTCGCATACATCTCCCAATTAAATATATACTACACAAAATTTCAATAATTCTTACTAATTATTTCACCAAATTCCCAAATAACTCAATATTATTTAAATCTAACCTTTTTAAAATCCCTAGATTTGAATTCTTTTTTTCATTATAAAGAGCTCACCTCACGAACAAAGGGAAGAAATCACAACCAAAGAAGCAGTAAGAGAAGGGGAAGCCAAAGTAAGAAGAAGAGTTAAGCAGTTACTCCTCTAAAGCGGCAGAAAGAAAGGGGAAAGAATGGAGGATGTCGGTGCTAGGCAGAGCTATAGCAGTAACAGAGAGCAACGACGATGGGTGGTGGTGCTGTCGTGATCGAAAAGGAAGGAAAAAAGAATAAGAAAATAAGAGAAGAAAAGAAAAGGGCAAGGATGTGGAGGAGAATCCGATCCTCTTTGAAATAAAGCAAACCAATAGGGATTTTAATTTTCCACCTTCCCAAAATGACGTAGTTTTGAGTAAAGGTAGGAAAAATTCAATTTAGTCCCTCAACTCTTCCAATTTGAATTTTTAAGCCCCCAACTCATGAAGTATAATAAAACATATAATGCTATTTCTTTCCTTTAAATTATTTAGATAAAAATTTATTATTAATATAGTCACTAAATAAAAATTTACATGAATTTAGTTTAGATTAACTTATAGTTTTATTAATTAATTAATTGACCGAAACTAAAATTTATAATTTTATGGTTTTAAATTAAAGTCACAGCCTGATCACCAATGTATATATAAGTTATTATCAACCAACTTAGGGGTGGGTAATTTTCCATTTAGAGCTTCCATAATTTTTTTTAAATATTATTAATTAATATTATTTTTGTAAAATATTTATTATATTTTATTAAAATATTATTTTATCAATTATTTGTTATTATATTATTAATTGTTTTTTAGTGTATATATAAAATTAAAATAAATAATATGCAATTATTTTTTAATTTTTAAAATATACATTTGAAATGTTATAAATAAATATGTTGCAGTAAAATTATATATAATCCAATATCTTAAATAGTTATTGGCGAAACCAAACAAGAATGGCAAATGGCAAAGGGAATGGCAACCGTTGTCCAGCAAAAGGAGAAAGAAAAAAGACTTAGCAAAAACGACATAGTTTTGGCAAATGTCCCCTTTGATCCCTCTAATTTATACAATTTAATAGATTATAATTTAACTAAAAACTTTCAAAATGAAACATGTGTTGTAAATAATGTTGCTTTAAATGTAGTGGTTCCTAGCTCTATTACTTGTATTGCTAAAATTTAACCCTGCTTACCCCTTTCAAATTCTTTAAACAAATTTAGTTTCACTTAAAATGCAATTTTTTAACTCAAAATAATAAATGTTGCTTGATGTTCTTAATTAATTTATACCATATTTTATTAAATAAGAGAAAATATTAAAATAAGATATATTTGTAATAAAATATTATTATTTAAAAAAAAAGTAAAGAAATGCCATTATTTACTATTTCAAAAAAAGTAAACAAATATATTTGTAGCCCAACAAATAGATGCCATTTATATAAAAATGTTTGTGGGAAAAATTAACAAGGAAGTGTCATATATATATATATATATATATATATATATATATATATATATATATATATATATATATATGTATGTATGTATGTATGTTTACTAAAAGACATGAGGAATAGGTAGCCTTTTAAAAGATTAAAAACCCTAATGTTAGGAAATATATATTTGGCTATCGAGTTCAAAAATTGATAGCCTTTTTAAACATCGTAGGTAATTTTCCTAGGAAATTACATGTAATTAAATAATTAAATTTTACACATAGTACTATTTATAAATCATTATTAACTTAATCATATTATAAAATAATCAAAATTTATGTTGTTATTTTAAAAAAAATAAAGTTATTAAAAGAAAATAAATAAATATAACAATTATAATTTATAACAACAATTTGTTTTTAGGGAAATTTTACCGAAGGAAACATGATTATGTAAGTAAATTACTGACAAAATCATATTTTCGTAGGAAAGTTGCCAATGGAATCATATTTTCATAGAAAAGGTATCGATGGAATCATATTTTTGTAGGTAATTTAATGATAAAATCATATTTTTGTAGGAAAATTACCAACGAAATCATATTTCAATCGCTAAATACCGATGAAAAATATTTCCATCAGTAAATTATCGACGAAATCATATTTTCGTAGGTAAATTTTTTATGGAAAATATTTCCATAGGTAAATTACTAACGAAATTATGATTCCGTAGGTAAATTCTATGGCCTATTTCAGCCGCAAAAAATTAGCGCCAATTTAACGATGAATTTTTTATGTCATCCCTAAATTTCATCAGTAAAGTTGATTTCCCTCCATTATTTACGACGGATTTGTTATTCCAATGTAATACACATTTTTTCCGTCATTAATTAACGATGGAAATTTTTCATCAATAATTTTCTATCGAATATCAAGATTTTTCTTGTAGTGAACCATTACAGAGTCATCCAAGTGGTTTAAGAACTCGACTTGTTATAAGAAGATGAGGTTTTCTTGGATAACTTTTGATCCTCAATTTCTTTAGGAGTTTACCTTGAGCGATGCTATAATGGCCTTGATTGAGACATATTGGCAAAAAGATATTTTGGCTAACCCAAAAGATTATAGCCTTATTTGAGGGTTACGGGTAGTTGTAGGCATCATAGAGTTGACAAGTTGGTTCAAAAGTTTAGATGGGCATCTTGTCAGGAGATCTTTATCAAGATTGTTTGAGTCAGCAATAGAAATAGATTTGGGATTAGCTAAAGTCTTTGAGCTAACTTCTTATCAAATATACATGATAGATCCAACATGAACTGAGGCTAATGATAGTTAGTAATTAGTAGAAGATTGGATGAGTTTGAAAGGAGGATAAGATCCATGATGACTGACATGATGAATTCCTTAGCACAGCCTATTGGCGAATAGATTTTAGCAGCTGCTGCTACACACAAAAAGCCTATAACTGCTGGAGATACTTTGATTATTACCCCTGTAAGTCCTTTTTTAATGGCTAAGTTAAGAGGAATAAAGTTGAGAGCTCTACTTGTTAAATAGAGAAAAGATAAAGGTATTACTCCTGAAAAGGATTTTATTCTTAAGGAGGAGAAGGAACCAATAGTAATGCAAGTTCCAAAAGGGAGATTACCTAAAATGGAAGATCCAAACCTTCAAAAAATGGAAGAAAAAATAGAAGTTATGGCTCAAGTCTTATCGGTTAGAAAGGGAGTCAGTCTAGAGGATAGGGATTTGGAAAATAAAGACGTTCTCCCTTAATGATTCAAAATGCTAGATTTATCCAAGTTCAATGGTAATTTTGACGCATCTACTCACATCAAGTAGTATACCTTGGTCATAAAGGGCATTACTCTCACTAAAAGGCAAAAGGTCAAGCATTTCAATCTTAGCCTAACAAGCCCTGCCATTGACTAGTATAATGGTCTGGATAGGTGCCCTAAAGAAGATTGGCATATGCTGATAGAAGAATTCCTAAGAAAGTATGATTGTAGTACTCAAATAGAAGTTACTCTAAAGGATCCTGAGCTAATGCAACAAAAGCAGGATGAATCTTTTCATGAGTATCTAATGAAATGAAGAAATAGAATAATGGAAATGAAGAGAAAGCCTAATATCACTTATTAGATTAGGCTTTCCCTAAGGAATGCTAGCCTCTATTTGAGAGTAAGCCTTAAGATGAATGGTTTAAAGGATTGGAAGTCTTTAAAAGACATGGCCATTAAAGTCGAAGGTGAATACCTAGCTAAGAAAGCAAACTTAGCAGTTAGCGTTGGTTTTAGTTCTAGGCATTGAGGGTATAGAACTACGATAGGTAAAGCTAGTGGCACTACTGCAACTAGAAAGATAGCTAAATTATCCACTACTAAAGGCACTCAAAGGCATTATTATAATCTTGGTCGATCTTTACCAGGGGTGCTTGATAGACTAATAAAGGAAGGGAAACTGCAGCCTTTACTGGCTAACCAGCTAGAACTCAAGGTCGGTATAATCATAAGGTTGATCAATATTATACATATCATCAGCACACTGGTCATTTGATAGATCATTGTAGGACCTTGAGGGATAAAATTCAGGATCTCATTGATAGTAAATAGATTATTGATCCAGAGAAAAGGGAAAAGAAGAAAGGGAATTACCATATGGTCCTACCATCCATATCAATGATTGGCTCTGATATGTCGACATGGCATGTGCCATGTGATATATATGGTAATGAATATATGGCCATTACTCACCCTAAACGGGTGTATGTAGAAAAAAACACGAGTTAGGAATATGTGTATTTGATTGCTAAAAATCACCCAGTGAATATGAAGATTGTGTTGGCCCTTTTGATTTGTGGCATTTTGAGAATGAGAAAGAGGAATAAAAAGTGAAGTTGATCACTCGAAGTGGCAAAATTGTGCTAAAAGTGAAGAGATAAGCAAATTCTCAGCCATTGTCTATGGAAAAAGAGCAGAAGAAGGATCATATCCTTAAACAGCTTAATAAGACTATCGCTCAGATCTCTGTCTGGGATTTGCTTAGGTAGTCACCTTTCCACAAGCAAAAAGTAGTAGAGGCTTTGTGCAAGTCCTATATGGCCATAATTGTTTCACTTTTAGAGCTGCTAGACTTGATTAGAAGAGGTGTTAGAGAGAATATTATGTATATGAATGGGGATTTACCTGTCGAAGGTCTTAAATATAGTCACCCTTTATACATAAAGGCCCAAGTTAATAGGAAGCACACAGTAGATGATGATTCTTTAATCAACGTATGCCTATTAGTGGTGCTTTCAACTTTCGAAATGAATGAATCCATGTTAAGTAAGTTTGATCTAGTGGTTATAGCCTATGATAACTCTTAAAAACAAGTGGCTGGTACTTTTAAAACTGATGTCAAAACTAGAGAAATTCATGCTAAGATAGAATTTGTGGTGTTGCCAACACCTGCCAACTTTTTTATGTTATTGGGGTGGCCTAGTTTCACAAGTTAGAAGGAGTTCCATCTACTCTTCATCAAATGATCAAAAATCCCCAAGAAGGTGAGGTGGTCACTATAAGAGCTGCTAGAGAAAATTAGGTTTTTATGTTGGGAATAAGCAATCAACCTTTCAGTGGATTTCATATAGCTACTATTAATGCTGGTATGGAAGTAAGCAGGATTCTACTCCTCAAATGGTGAATATGATGAAGAAAATGAACTTTTTCCCTAAATTTGTTCCAGCATCTGCTCCACTTCAGTATTATGGTGAGATTGAGCCTATAATGATTGAAGGAGAGCTTATCCCTAGCTTTAAAATCTTTAATGATGTTTTTAACTAAGTTAGTGGAACTACCAAGCCTACTAGAGCATTCTAGAATAGAAAGATTATGGTTAGGAAATCTGAGTGGGATAATGCCTTGAGGAAGTTATAACTTCAGAACTGTTGGCTTTGAAGTTCAAAGGAAAGGCAAAGCTTAAGTTTAAAGTTCTTATACCTAAGTTGAAAGAGGATATTAAAGAGGTTGCTGCAGAAGCTAACCAAAAGGCCCTACTGGATGCTAAAGATGGAGTAGGCTTGTCTGATGCATCGAACTCACTTGATGTAGATGAGGATGTTTTTATAGATACACTTTTTATACCTAAAAGTTTTAACGATGATGTATGTGGCTCCTCTTATATCAATAATATGAATAACTTTGCTTACCTGTGTGATATTTTGCATAATTTCATTTCACATGGTTATGATCATAAAGCATCTGTACTTGAAATTAATTCAATAAGTACTACTTTATTAAATCTTGGTACTCTAGAAAACCCATGAGAAATCTTGATAGCATCTGATGTTACCCTTAAAGAGAGAAAAGAATTCGAGAGAATATTAAAAAAATATGAAAGAGTCTTTGTATAGACCTATAAAGACATATCGGGAGTTGATCGTGTAGTTGTTAAGCATGCCATTCCTACCTATCTTTGATATAAGCATGTTAAGCTGAAGCTTAGAAGTCTTAGGTCGGAATGGGCAGAAAAAGTTATAGAAGACATACAAAAATAGATAAAAGCTAAGTTCCTAGTGGATATCTAATATCCTATTTGGTTAGTAAATGTAATGCCTGTAGCCAAGAAAGATAGAAGGGTTCAAGTTTGTGTGGATTATAGTGATTTGAACAAGGCTTATCCAAAGGATGACTTTCCACTTCCTCATATAGATATATTGGTAGATAGTGTAGCCACTTGTGCAATGTACAGTTTTGAAGATAGGTACGCTGGATACAATTAGATCCTGAATAAAGTCATGGATAGGATCAAGATGGCATTCATTACTAAATAGGGCACATACACTTATTGGATTATGCCATTTGGATTAAAGAATACAAAGGCTACTTATCAAAGAATTGTTACGAAGATTCTGGATGACCTGATCAATAAAGAGGTAAAGGTACATGTGGGTGATATGATGATCAAATAAATAACACAAGAAGGTTATTTTGAGGCCTTAGGAAAGTTTTTCAAAAGGATTGATAGTTACAATCTCTGATTGAACCCAAAGAAGTGTGTGTTAGGGGTAACTTCAGGAAAGTTTCTGGGATGTGTCATGAATAAAAAAAGGATAGAAGTAAATCCTTACAAACTAAAGGCTATCAAGAAAATGCCTATACCATAGAAAGAAAAAGAAGTTTGAGGGTTCTTGGGCAGGCTGCAGTATATTAGCTACTTTATTGCCAAGTTGACTTCAATCTGTGAGCCTATCTTCAAGCTACTTCAAAAGGATCGGCCAGTGATATGGAATGAAGATTGTTGGGTAGATTTTGACACCATCAGAGAGTACCTCTTAAATTCACCAGTGTTAAGACTACCATGAGTAAGAAAGCCTCTAATTTTATATCTAGCAGTAAAGGATAGTTCAGTAGGAGCCATAATGGCTGAGGAGGAGGATTTTGAGGTTAAATATGTTGTGTATTATCTCAGCAAAAAGTTTCTCCCATACAAGGCTAAGTATGTGGAAGTAGAAAAGATTTGTTTATTGATCATTTAGGTCTCTAAAAAGTTAAGATGTTATTTTCACTCATACATAGTGTAGGTAGTGGCCAAGCAAAATCATCTTAGGTACTTACAAGATGCACCCTCACTATTAGGAAAAATGGAGAGGTTGCTGATCCTTTTATAGAAGTTTGATGTTGAGTACATTACCCAAAAAACCATCAAAGGATGGGTTTATGGCAGAGTTCTTAATAGACCAGCCTTTGGAAGAAGAAAAAATATCATATAAGTTCCCTGATGAGAACATTATAGCTATAGCAGTTCAAGGATGGCAGATGTTTTTCAATAGAGCTGTAAACAAAAGGATGTTGGGATAGGAGTAATTCTGATAATCCTTAAGGGAGAAAAGTTACCTTTAGCAAAAAAGCTCAAATATAAAGCCAATAATAATAAAGCTAAGTATAAGGTATGTGTCTTTGGATTAGAAGTTTTAGTGGCTCTAGGGGCAAGGAGTGTTAAATTCCATGGAAAATCTTCCCTGGTGATTTACCAAGAAAAAGGTGAATGGCCAGTGAAAGAAAAGCAATTAGTACCTTAAGTAAGATGCATAAAGGCATTAAGTGATCAATTTAAGGTTTGTGCTTTCAAGTATATTCCTTGAGATGAAAACCAGATAGCTAATAATTTGGCGACATTGGTGTCGAAATGGGATAATCCAGAAGGAGTAAGTATGAAGCCTATACTTATCTTCAGCTCTAACAAGCCATGTGTCGAAGTAGAGTGAGTGATAGATATTGAGGTAAGTGATGGGAAATCTTGGCATTCTAATATTCAAAACTACCTTGAGAAATCTGTATTTTTGAAGGAGGCCATAAAAAAAGATCAGAAGATGCTACATAAGTTATCCACTCGGTTCATCTCTATAAATGGGGTGTTTTACAAAAGATTATCAAATGGCCTACAATTAAGATGTATAGATGAAAAATAAGCCAAGAAAGTTATGGAAAAGGTTCATGCTAGGGTTTGTGGTGCTCACATGAATGGTTTGGCTTTGGCTAAAAAGATAATACATCAAGGGTTCTTTTGGCTCCCTATAGATACAGATTGTTCTAAATATGTAAATGAATGTTTATTGTGCTAATAGTATATTGATCTAAGACATATGCCTATGTTAAAATTATGCAATCTTACTTCACATTGGCCATTCGCCACTTGAGGCATAGACATAATGGGAATGATTTATCCATCGGCATCAAATGGACATAGGTTTATTATGCTGGCTATTAGCTACTTCTTAAAGTGAATAGAGGTAGAATCATACAAGAATTTTGGTGCAAAGGAAATGGCAAAAATTTATTAAAAAGAGCTTGATATGTAAATATGGGCTTCCACACCATATAGTATCTAATAATGGATCCCATTTTTGAAGGGAGACCGAATGAATGTTTAGGAAATATAGAGTTCAGCACCAGAAATCTTCACCATACCATCCTCAGGAAAATGGAGCAATTGAAGTAGCAAATAAGAATGTTAAGAAAATTTTAGCCAAGATGGTTAAAACATACAAGGATTGGGCTAAGAAGCTACCTTTTTCACTATGGGGCCATAGGACTATAGCCAGGACTTCAACTAGAGCTACTCCATTTTCTTTAGTGTATGGAATAAAAGATACGAATGATTTTAGAGGCTGAATTACCAGAATTAGAAAGGCTAGATAGAGATTGTTCCAGCTTAACTTATTAGATGGTGAAAGGACGTAAGCATATTATCATAATTAGATCTATCAGAAGAGGCTAGCTCGCTCGTTCGGAAAGAAAGTCAAAAGGCATCCCTTAAAGGAAGGAAATCTAGTTTTCAAGCAGATTAAGCCATGCCTGCCTGACATCAGAGGTAAATTTATATCGATATAAAAGGGTCCATTTATATTGAAGAAGTTATTGTCTAAAGAAGTTGTAATACTGAGTGACAATGATGGAAATAAGTTTAAGAAGATGGTCAACATCAATAGACTGAAAAGGTTACATGGCTAGATTCAGGAAAAATAATAAAAATAAAAAGAAGAAATGAAGAGAATATAGCCCTGTACGGTAAAAATTGATAAACGACACCCTTGCTAAAATTAGGTGTCTGTCCAAGGTGAAAATCAAAAAATGCATCTTTGGTAAAAATTAAAGGTAGGGTGAAAATGTTCAATTAAAAAAGCCTGTGAGGGCTAAATGACAACAAGGGAAAGATACTTTCAATGTTTAATCCTATGAATGAGTAGAGTTTTATGCTTTTGAACCTAATGTTAAAGTATGATCATGTATAATGAAGATATGTAGAAATATTATCATATGTAATGCAAACTCATACATTAATATAAATAAAAGTTATTTATTATACATACTCTAAGTTGCTTTGTTCGATATAAATGTAGTACATACATATTTTTTTATATTATATGGTTAAATCAAAATATCACCCTCTACTACTCCCACTTAAGCTTTATCTTAGCCAGTGTGCTCTATCATCAACTACGAGACTGGATATCCATCTTTTATATATAGTAGAGGTGGTAAAGTCATAATCAGCTAGATTTCAAATGTCAACTTTGGCGTACAATTGAGTTCGGAGATGGTGATAGCTATAAACAAAAATGGTAGATAAAGTTCTTTAAAATGACAACAAATAACTTATGATGTCTTGTCACTCCCTAAATTGGTGAGCACAATGGGAAATTACACAGAAAGTGGCTCCATGTAAGTTGTATAGTGGAACACAACTAGAGTGACCATCTTAAGTTACATAACTAGGTACTAACGATGGGCATATGAAGCCAATATCGCTATCATCCACTGTTGCCAGCCATACAAAGCCTTCCTATGATGAATTTTAAGTTGTAAAGCCATCTTCTAGGGAGGTAATGTCTCAAGGAGTAAGTACTGATTATCTAGGAGGGGGTTCTTTAAGTAACCTCAATTTCTATTAAAGCCACACCTGGGAGTAAAATGAAAAAAAAATGAATGAAAAATGAAAAAAAAATGAAATGAAAAAGTTATTGAGGCTAAGTTAGATTCATCCCAAACAAAAATAAAGCATATAGTTATGTGAAAATCCAAAAGGATGCATTTCCCAATTAGAAAAACTAGTGTGAAAACCCATAAGGAGCACACAACCTTTAAACAATGACCATACCTAGAGTAATAAGAGGCTCTTAGAAAAATCTAAAATAGGATCAGTACAGATAGAGTCTAACCCAAGGATGGTTTTTGCTAGGATAATAGGGAAAGGAGTCAAACTACTTCGTATGCCCTTGATGACATCGAGTAGTCGATAATTGCTAAATGGTTCTCCTAAGTTCACTATTAAATACATAGTAAGGCAAATCAACAAAATAATGCCAATAGAGAAAGTGGGTATGTCAGAGAAATCATCAGTGCATTAAGTAGTGGCTCGAAAGGGATAGATCCTTATTGAGGAACTAATTCGAGAACAGCAGAGGGTAAGATTCCTAGGGTCTAACTTGCATCTCTTAGATAATTTAGTATACGGTTTGGAATGCAAGGTAGGGTTCCAGGATGGAAGTACACTCTGATGATTTTGGCAAAGTCCTCAGCCAAAAGGCATAATTCTTAGCGGATAACCTAAAACATAAAATTGAGGATCCCAACACAAGACAACTACCAACAAAAGGTTATTGTCAAATTAAATTCTTCGCAAGAATTTTAAGCCAAAATATAAGGTTAAAGTTGGACTTTTCCAAGTCCCGGGATCATCAAGCAGCCTATGCACTTTGCTAAAGAAAGTTGTAGTCATCCATCTATAAATAATATATAGATAAATTTATGTTGAATAAATGATAGAGGCAAACAATAGTAAATACAAGTAAGGACAATACCTGAAAAAAAAAAGTACATAATAATAATAATAATAATAATAATAATAATAATAATAATAATAATAAACTATTAAAATTAATTTTAATGTAAATTAAAAAATAAATTAATCAAATAATAAGTATAATAAAACATAAATAATAAAGCTATGTAATAGAGCGCTTACCTAGAGCAGGAGATCATATAAAGATAATTAAAGGCCAAATGAAGAAATTTGAGGGTATTTATAGGGCGAGAGTGAGTCACTTCCTTGACTTATTTGACTCACTCCCTTTGACCTCAAGATATTCTTAAATCACATGGATGATGTATCTTTGCAAAAAGCATGCATTTTGACATTTAATTTTGTTAGGTTTCTTTGATTTTGCAGGAAAAAGTTCATGGCCATAAGTAAATAATACTATTAAGTGTAATATGTGTGCAAAAAATTAAATTTAATTAATTAATTAAAAATTAAAAATTATTATTAATTATTAAAAAGAAAAAAAAGGATTGTGTTAAGATAAATAAAATTATTTGAGAGGAAAATAAAAGAGAAAATTGATTTAAAATTAAGATTAATTGTTTTTAGGTTAAATTAATTAACATTAATTAATATTAATGGCCATTAATTTCATTTTTTCGATTCACGTAGGTGTTAGTGGATAACTTATTATCTCTAGGTGACTCATGGGCGAAGTCCATGAGTCATTTATTGACTTACGGCATTTGGTCAATCACTTGCTTCTCCTTTAATTATATTGTGTCATTTTATCCATGAGTCATGCCCTTGGGTCTGTGACTAGCTGGGTAACTCATGCCCTTTTGGTCCATGACTCACAAAAAATTGGGTTTTTAAACAGTTTTTTCCCATGTCTCCTTGCTCGGAGCTCCATTTTAAGTGTGATTGGTGTCATTGAACTCGCAATCAAGCTGCTTATACATGGGTACCAATTTCAACGAGCTTTGTTCTCTTATTTGTGTTTCACCATTAAAATCCCAAGGTTGGTATTCTTCACTTATTTTATATTTCTTTGATGAATCTATCAATGGTTGTACCATAGAACATGATTTCTTCATTAGTAATCCAATTAGAACAAATTACATGTTTTTATTTTGCTTGAATTTTATGTTATGTAATTTAGTTTTCTTGGATGCTCATTGATAACATTTAGCTTAGGTTAGTTCTTTAGATGATTTTGGATATGAAATGAAAGAATAGAGTAATGAACAATTAGAAGATAACCCTATAATAGTAAAGGAAAAATAAAGCAGAACCATGAAAAAAAAGAAACAAAGAAAAGGAAAAAATAGATAGCAAATAAAGGCCTTAGAATTGTGAACAGAAGAATGAATGAAGAAGAAGCAAAAAAAATAGGAAGAAAAAATAAAAAAAAATAATAAAACCCCATAAGGAGCAATTGAAAGAAAATGGAATATAACAAAAAAAGAAAGAAAATAGAAAAAAAGAAGAAGAAGAAAATATAATAAAAAAATATTAAATAATAATAAAAGTGTAAATAGCAATAACAATAAAGGTTTCCAATTTAAGTTAATTTTGTGCAATTAATTTAATTTTTTGATTAATTACTTGATGTAATGTTTGATTAGTTTAGATTTGCCTTTAGTTTACTTTAGTTGGTGAATTATATGGTCCATAAAATTAGCAATTAAATTTAATTTATTGCCCATATTTAGTTAATTGTAAATACTTATGCTTATGGTGTGTTTGATAATATTTTTTTATTTTTTATTTTTAAAATTCATAAATTATTTTTAGTTTTTGTTATTTATTTTTCAAAAACTGTTTTTCTATTTATTTTTTAAAAAATATTCTAATATACATCAATACATATTATACATATATATAATCTAAATATTAATATTAAATAATAAATATTTAATAAAATTCAAAAAAATCTATTGCATTAAAAAATTCATTATATGGTGGTGGTGGTAGCAATGACAGTAGAGGTGGCGGTGGTGGTGGCGAAGGCAATAGCAGTATGGTGGTGGTAGCGACGGTAGTAGCAACAACAACAGTCTAGTAGTGGCAGCGACGACAGTACGGTGGCTGTGGTGCAATGATGGCGACAACAGTTGTAATGGCCTCAATACCGGTCTGGCCGTGAACAGTAAATTCTGATGGTAAATAGTACATCTGGTCCGTAAATCGGACCCGAAAGTGAAAAATATTTTATGGGACCCTTGGAAAGAAATAGTTATGGTGAGTCCGGGGTTGAAATTTGAAGTGAATTTGAGGTCAAATAGGCCTCTAAAAGTCAAAAATACGAAAATGGTATCGAGTCAATTTTTCCGATAGGGAAGAAAACTTGATTTTGCTTAAATAATTAAAAATAGTAAACGAGCTCTGAATATTGCCAGAATTTGTGTGTCTATATGAATTTTTATGTAGAATATTTTGGTAATGAGAATTGAATTTTTCGGTGACACCGGTAGTTGTCGAATCGGACCGATAAGTTTGAATCGGATCGATAACGGACTCCGATTGAGTCGAAAATTTATGTCCTACCTATTTTCGATGTTTTAAGAATGATGGAATCAAAATTGAAGTAATTTTAAGTAAGGAAGATAGAGATTTTGGTTTGGGCCCAAAATGACTTAAAATGGGCTTAATTTTATACTTGGGTTAAGCCCATTAGTTAAGCCCTTAATTAGGCCCATTTGAGAGATATAAAAGGAGATAAAATCTGTAGAAATCTCCAGATTTTGCTGGCTCCATCTTCCTCTCCTTTGGTGGCCGAACCTAGGCTTTCCATTTCCTCTCTTTTGATTCTTCTTCTTTCACTCTAATTTTCCCCTTAACTTCAACATAAAAGATGAAGTTTCATCCCTCTAGATGATTATTCAAGCCTCAATCATTTTATTTGAAGGAAGGAAGCAAGAGAAATCAAGAGGGAAAGGTTTAGGTATCAAAATGAGGTAAGAGATTTTCAAGGTTTTAAATTTGTTTAAGGGTCCCTCTAAGTAGTTTTAGGTGCCTAGAATCCATTTTTGTTGTTTAATTGAGCTAAAAAGGTTGATATCATAGTGTTTTCTTTGATGAAGATTTCGGCTCCCATGGTTTCTTCATGGTGATGGAAAGATTTATTTGGTTTAAGGCATGAAAAAGGAAGCCTTAGGAAGCTAAAGCATGGAAAGAGGTAAGTGACTACCAAATCCCTTAATTTCCCATTTAATATGAATTTTTCTTGGTTATGTAACTAAGATAAAAATGTGTAATATTGTTAATTGATGTAATTGTGATGGGGTTATTATAATTAGACTAGAGAAATGATGAACGAAAAGTGAAAATAAAAGAAAGAAAAATTTTAAGGTAGAAAAAGAATGGTGGCCTAATTTTAGTGAGAAGAAATGGTAAGAAAAAAATGCATGAAAATAATGTATGGTAGCTTAAATTAATAATAGACTTGATAATTGATGTTTATAAATTTTTAGAGAATAATTAGAAATTATTTGAAAATTTTAAAGGTTATGTATAGTGTATGTATTGAATGAAAATTGTGATTAATTGTGAATTAAATGATTATTTTGATGAAAAATGATAGTAACCAATAAAGAATGCCTAAATAAATTTTATGGGAATTTATTGAATTTATTAGAATTTTATTGGAATTTTTATGTGTATATGTATAATGAAAATAATTGAATTTTTAATGCATAATTGAATAAAAATGACAAAAGTGAGGAATTAATGTGAAAATACATTAATGTCAATGATAAGGAATAAAAAGTTAACCATTGAATTCTTCGAAATAATTTTTAGGTCGTAAAAATAAGAAAAATAATGAATTATTGGAAAATAATTCATAAATAAATGAAAATAATGGAAAAGAATTAATACGTAAATAAAAGAAAGATAAAATGAATTTTTAATAGAAAAAGGACTTAAATGAAAGAAAATGAAAAGTTTGGGGCAAAATGGTAATTTTGCCAAAGTAGGTAATTAACGCATGAAAATAAGTAAGAAATGTGTACCAAGGGTAAAATGGTAATTTCGGAGAATTATCTGTATTAAAAGATAAAGTTTCCATGATATAAGGACTAAAATAAAATTTTACCAGAAATGGTAAAATAAATAATAAAAGATAAATAAATGAAGAAGTTATAGAATAACCATAAAAATAAATGATTATAATGGCAAAATCGTAATTATGAATTTGAAATGAATAAATCGATAGAAAAAATTAAATTATGTATTTTTGAGTTATGAAATATTAAATTATATTAATAGCATTCCTACTTGAATAAAAAAGTAGAAACATAAAAATATGACTAATTTATCAAAATAAATTAGTCAACAAAAAGTATTAAAAGAGTTAATAATTACAAAATTAAGTCGCCGACGAAATAAAAGTCGGCATATCGAATAATTGAAAAATTGGACTGAAAAAGGAAAAACTGTAAAAACGTCAAGCCTAAAAGTATTGAAAAATGATTCGTAAAGAATTATACAAGAAAAATAAAAGAAAAGTCAGAATTTGTATAAAAAGATTGAAAAGTCCAAGTGTTTGAGTGAATTATTAACGAATAATTCACAATAGTGACTTGAAAAGACAAAGTGAAAAGATGTAAATTACTGAAAAGCCTAAGTATCTGTGTGAATTATCGAAGGATAATTCACAAAAATGATCTGAAAAGATAAAATCAATGATAAGACAAAAAGTTATTGAATATCCGATAACACTAAAAGAGTGTATTTGATCATAATAAAATGTATAAAAGAATAAAAGAAAGAAATTAAGAATTTTTAAATGTTTAAAAGTAATTGCAAAAGTGATTAATTATGTTTGCCCTTAGCGTTAGACAGGTATTATTATTCTTGATTAGGATATAAATGGCTAGCCATAGGGACACCTTATACCGCGGTGCAAGTCATGACGACTTGCTATGGACTGGATCTCTGACACCATGGCATTCTCTGCTCTGTTATATGCTTTGTGAGAAATGATTCCTTGGGGATCACTTCTCTCTCTGTTGTGGCCCTGTGGGGTCCATGTCCTGTGTATCCTATCTGAGAATCCTGTCGTATTGCACTAGGGGCACATTGAAATGAATGAATAAGTACTGTTTAATGATTCGTTTGAAAGAAAATGCAAAGTTAAAATAAATCTATAAAGATTTCTGAAAAGTGTAATTAGTCAACAAAAGAAAAGAAAGCTTTTATAAGGATTTTAAAATATATTTTATTTTACGTGAAAAAGATAATTTGATTAATTGGTATTTCTAATACTAATTGTTACTGTAAAAATAATGACGAGTCCGGAAAACAATATTAATTTCCTGTTTAGAGTTAAAAAGTGATGATTTTGACATGAGGCAAATGTATTAGTTATGTAACATTTTTCTGAAAGAAAAGTTATTCGAAAAGTAAAACAATAGAAAGACACATTAATTGACCGATGAAAAGAAATAAAAGACATACGTCTTAATAAGTATTTGAATGATAATATATATATATATATATATATATATATGAAAGAAAGAGAAATTGACTGCAAAGTATCCCGAAATACCTATATCACTTTGCAATAAAGCTTAAAAGCTTTTAATTAGTAATGTATTTATTAGTTAAAAGTCAAAGTAAAAATAAACGAATAACAACAAGAAGTATAATTAGAGTACAGATCACACGATTTAACAGTACACCAAGAATTTAAGTAATTTACTTTGGTACTAGTAAAGACACGAGTACCAATTTACATCGTTAAATAATATGGTAATTAAATTGATATGACTAGAAAATAAGTAACAGTATTACTACAAGTAAAAGTTATAGTGCACATTAACGTAAACATAAAGGTAAATCTGATATTGATCCACCTAAAGAAGATTCTGCAAAGTAAAATTGAAAGTTTAGAAACCAAGGACTAATAGTTATCAGAACATGAAATAACAACAAGATTAGTAATGACGAAAATAAAAGAAAATGCCTAATGTAATAAGAATAGTAGAAGCATAAATTAACGAAATTATGCTTATTCTTGGGAAATTCTTGGATTAGTAGTCACCACTGGACATATTTAATGCTCAGCACGCAGTGTTTACTGCGTGCAGGTTCCGAAGCGTTGTGGGAGCATAGTACATTGAAGGACCAAATCGGAAGAGAAGATTTTTGTATTCGTTAGAATAAGCTTTTGGCATGTATATACTTAGACTATTAAGGTAAAAGCTCGAACTGTTTTTAAAATGTATGTTTATTTGTCTTGGATGTATGGACAGTATAAGTTTCGATATGATGTTTGTTTTAATTGTTATAAGATTGTTATTTGATTCTGGAATTAATGAAAAAGTATTTTAAATGTTTCGAATTGTTCGATAGAGAAAAAAAAATCCATACCGGTTACGGTTAAGTTTCGCTTCGAAAAATATTGTTCCGAGAAGGGTGTTACAACAGTAGCAATGGTGATAGTGGCAATAATGATGGTGGTGGTGGTGGTGACGGTGTGGTGGTGATGGTTGTGTGGGTGGTGCTAGTAAGAGTGCGGTGGTGGTGGTGGTGGCAAAGATTGCAATGGTAGTAGTATGGTGGCAGGGTGGTGACGACAGTGACAGTGTGGTGACAGTTGGTGGCAGTAGCAGTGTGGTGGTGGTGATGGCAAAGATGGCAATGGCAGTGGTGGCAGTGGTGGTAGGCAGCAGTGACGGTGTGGCGACAGTGCGACGACGGCGGTAGTGGTGGTGATGTAAGGGATGAAGTAATTAAATTGTTTGATAAAAACAAAATCATAAAAACCAAATTTTAAATATTTTTAATTTTTATTTTTGTTACCAAAATCACTTCTTAAATTTTTGCAAAAATAAAAATAGAAATAAATTTGCCGAACATATTTTTGTTTTATTTTTAAGAAAAAACACCAAATACCAAAAACAAAATCGGCTATGAACGCTCCCTTAGTTTCTAATTTAGCTTTAGACATTTAATTATTTAATTTCGGTAGGTGTTTAATATTAAGTAATTTTAATAATTTAACCTTATCCATTTAAATTTAGTTTGTCTCTTTATTAAGTAGAAAAATTATGAAATGATATTAATAATACATTTACAAATATATACGTGTAATTTATGGTATTGCCTTATGCATTAATTTGTCATACACATATGTTTGTAGGTATCTCTACTATAATTGAAATACGTTTGGCAGTGTGTAATACACCTGTGATTCATTGTGTGCATTTTTGTGCCATTTTCTATAAGGGAGGCTTCCAATCCTAGCCATCATCCTATCCAATTTTTATTAAGATTTTACCATTTTTTATGAAATATATGTATATTATGTATATTTAATAAAATATTCATTTCATTACATGTATTCAAAATGAATTGTGTATTTAATTAAATTTTAATATAATTGTTTTGTAATCCAGACCGAATATTAGCAATAAAATATGCACATATGCTTTTGTTTTCCTATATAAAATGAACATGTTATTTAAATTAAATAATTTTAAATTCCAAATAATTATGCAGTTACCACTTTCAATATTGCTAATTTAAGATTTGCATTTATAATTTATTTTTGCCTGCTTTTAACATAGTTACTATAAGAATTAACAAATGTGTTGCTAATGAATTTAGTATTTATAGTAAATCATTGTTTCCCAATGTTTTGACTATATAGTCAACCTTAAGTGCATAATCACAATTAAATGTCTGTCTAACAAATATTAATATATATGCTAACTTATTCCATAATTATCCAAATGATTTTATGCAGAGAACCTCAACCACAGCCAGATATTTAGGTGCCTGGGTGGATGACACCAGAGTAAGTTGTTAGGTATAAAGCCCTACATAGGGTGCACTTTCAGACTAGCGAATTTATGAGCCAGTATTTCCTGCAGACCATGGGTATCTGGTAGGATGCACGGTACTACCTTACGTGAGTTGGTTGGCTAGACTTTTATGCTCTTGTATTTGGCATTTATCCAAAGGCAGTTCACCAATTTTTTACCACTTCTCATTATAAAGGATATTAGCGCCCTAACTCCAAGATCGAAGTGGTTGCATTTCGCATTCCTGATCATCCTTTTAGCATGTCTTAGGTATGAGTATCAAATGGCTTTGGTTTGCCCATCGGTGATGATGTGCTAATCCCCAGAAGGACAGCTAGAGATGAACAATAGGTAGTTATCGCTAGGTTAGGGATTCCTTACAATCCCACAACCACTAAGGCAACCATGCTTATTTCACAGGTGCTATGATATTTACAGAGGGTTTTGTCATGTTCGTACATGGGGCGATCAAGGAGTCTAAGGTCCTTGAATGTTGTTGACATCTAGTGCCTGTGGGGTATAGTTGAGGGTCAGCATTTCAATGTTAGCCATGAGATCTTCCAAAACATTTGTAGGATAGCTCAAGCTTCAGGCACAATAGTAGTCATTAGGGGTATAGTCACTAGGTTGCTACTATCATTTGGATTTTTCGAGTCTTATATAGGACCACAAGCTGAGGGAGATGTGGTCGTGAGTTTTGAGATGGCAATAGATATACATATGATTGAGTGCATTCAACCTAGAGAGTATAGATTGCTATCAATGGAGGAGGCAGATTGAGGATTTGGGATTCACAAACCTCGATGTGATACGCGTGGTGACAATCAGCCCACAAGACCTATACAAGGTGCCCATTCTCCTTCTCAAGCACATGAGCATCTTAGAGATCTTGCACAGGATGTCCATTCACCTATTTGTCAGACCTATGGTATAAGGCTTAGTCCCAGTCATTCCATATAGCCACAATCAACATCATTATAGAGTTCTAACAGTTTACATATGCCAGTATCGCATAAAACTCACAAATTTAATGCATAAAGGGACCTAGGGGCTTCTACTTCCATAGTCTGGTAACCACAAACTTGAAGAGTAGATTGATTCATCTAAAGGTTGCTATTTAGGGCATGAGATAGGATTTACTGACCCTGGGTAAGATGGTTACCTTAGCTAACTGATCTTTTAGTAGATGCTCTTATGACATGAATGCATCCATATCTACTATAGGAGATATAGCACAAAAGGTCATGAAAGAGGTTTATGATCTCAGGCAGACTGTGAGTGGGACCAAAGATTTTCATGTTAACCATTTAGCTCAGGTAGAGGCAATAATGCATCGATAGGAGATAGCTATAAGACAGGTTTGAGATAACCTGCATTATCTAGGCGAACTCATGGGACAGGCTCTAAAACTTCTAATTCAGGCCATAGGAGTTGAGTTCACTATACTTCGGCCATCGCCGCCACCTTCGGGTTTATCTCAAGTAGGACCTTCGCAGCTTGTATAGCTGCCACCTGGTCCTTCAACCAAACCACTAGGTCCCTCTAGATCGAGACATCGTCGGTGACCTTCTAGGAGTTGTTTGCCATTTTATTATTTTTATTCTTATATTTGCTTTCAGTTGTATTTACATTTCCAACTTTAATTTTTTTCTTTACTTTTGTTTCATTTAGACGATGTATGGATAATATTTTTCCTTTCTTTTTATTATTTACTTATGCACATGTATAAGCTAATTTCTCTACAAAAACTAATATGGCATTTGAAAAAAAAATGAAAGAAATGGAAAAATGAATGAAAAATGATGATGCTCATTTAGTCAAAATGAAAAATTAACTCAGAAATTAATTAACAAAACATTAATTAAAATAAAATTATTATTAATTAATTAATTAAAATTAATTAGGAAAATTAATTAAATGACGGTATGATTTGTAATTTAACTTCTCATGTTTCACATGAATAGGGAATATCACACTAAACCAAAAATTTCACATCAACATCTCAAAATCATAAATTTTGTACAATCATATCAAAATAGAGCTCATTCATACCTATGATTGTGCAAATGTCAAAAGTATGCCTTGGCACGCTCCATAAAAGGATTACCTCCTTGCTTTAAAATTAAACATGCATGAAGACAATCATACAAGCCCATGAAAGGTAAATATATTCCTACGTTGCACCAGGATTCTAATGTTAGACAACTCTACAAGCACTAGTACTCACTAAAGAGGCAATATACCATTCAAAAGCAAAAATCCCCTCATGACGCATTAGTTATCTTTCCTGACATCATGTGCCTATAAATTGGCACCGATCAGATGACCTAATTAAGGTTAAAATGTTGATAAGCTAACGATAATCACCTAGTCAATATCAGGTTAATACATCGATAAGCTGATGGTAATTATCAAAATTTGATCAAAGGTTAAAACATCGACAAGATGATGGTAATTACTCATTTGATCCTGAGGTTAAAACATCGATAAACTAACTGTAATTATTCAATTGAGTGCTAAAACATCTACAAGCTGATGGTAATCACCCAATCAAAAGTTATAATGCCGACAAGGTAGCAATAATCACTTAACCAGAAATTCACTACCTTAAATGGTACATGTCTGCACTTCAAAATTCACTACTTTAGATACACATCTTTTATCGCTTCACTCTAAATTTTGGCCAAACTAGACACCAGTGCACTAGTTTTTCCGAAATTGAGGGCAACTCTAGATACTAGGCTTGAGTCGGCCTCTATTAGGGTTACCTAATGAGGATAATGTTATTTTGGACATAGCCAAGAAGCGTTAGTGCTTTTGTTTCTCCTACACTAATGTTGGTTTTGAGAAAATATTTTATCAAGTTTTGAGGGAAAAAATGGGTATTTCAAAAATATATTTTGATTCCTTTCACTAGATCGGCTGAAGTGAGTGTAATTAGGAGTCCTTAGCTGACTTAAAAATGAGTCACAAACTTACTCATGGGTCAAATCCATGACTCACTTCTGAGTTATGGCCTTAAGTGGCTAAACCAGTTTCTCTTTTAGCCCTTAACTTATCGTCGAGGCATGGACTAAAAATTGTGACTCACCAGCGAATCACAACCTTTGGTCTGTGAATCCTCCCTTTTTTTAACTCAAAATGATTTTAAGGCCTTCTGAGTCCAGTTCATAAGTCATGATCTATGACTCGCCAATCAAAGATCGTGACTGAATTTTTTTTTACCAAAACTCTAGATTTTCTCCCTATGAAATAAGGGATCATTTCAAGATTTAAAAACTATCTTTTTCCCTTAGTCTTAAATCAAAGTAATTAAGATGGATGGGATGGTTTTTAGGAATTAACAAAAATCATTTTAACAAACTAGAGAGAAAAAGACTGGTTTGGGGGTTTTTGCTCCGTTTTTACTCTAGTTTTTTAAGAAAAAAAGTAAAAAGTAGGAAGAAAAAGAGAAGCACACTCACTAGTTCTATAAAAAAAACTCTATTGGAGGTAATGTAAGAGATAAAACTTTGGCTTTCATACAGATCTAGAACTTTAATTCTTACAAAAATTTATTTTGCATTTTCCTTTGAATTTTGTGTTGCTCTATTCTTGCTTTCTCTCTTTTGTAAATATTTTGTAAATATTGTTTCTTCGTTTTCTTTATGTAAACAATGTGTTATTGACATGTTTAGATGTAATTTCATGAATTATGCATATATGTTTTGTTTAAGAAGTTAAATGAGTTTTATATCTTTAATTGCCCTTTTCTCTCTCTAGAACTCTTTTTTTCTCTCCTAATAAGTCCATGTAAATTGTGTCATTTGATGTTTTTATACCTTAATTTGAGTTTATATGTTGTTTTAAGGGAGTTTAGAGATATTTTTTATGAGTTTGGAGCCTTAGAACATGTTTTAGAACTTTGAGTTCAAGTCATGGTGTCATTCTAGCAATTACTGGACTATCCAGAGGTAACTCAAGGACTTGGTCTGCGAGGGAGTCATAGACTTAGTCTGTGACTTGCTTATTGAGTTAAGATTATAACTCACTTTAAGATGGCTAGTGACTTGCTGGGAAGGAACATGATTCAGTCCACTTAAGGCCTTAACTCAATCTCTTTTAAGTCATGACTCACCTTCCACCTTGAGTGAGTCAGTGACTCACTCCCTTATTCGTCCCTTGGCCCTTTTTTCCTCTATTTCCCTTATTTGCCATGTATTTTCTCCTTTTTGTCTTTTGTGTGTTGTATGATTAAATTTAAATGTATTAATGTATGTGCTTATTCTTGTTTTATTATTTTATTATATTATTTTTATCAATTTTATTCTTATTTAATTAATCCATTATCTTGGCTATTTTTTTGGTATGTAAATATGCAAAATTTATTCGGAGGACCTGCGAAAAGACAAAGGGATCCAGCCAATCTCGGAGGGTTTAATTTATTTAATTCATTTAATTTAGTTATTTTATTTTATTTTATTTTATTTAAATTGTTTATTTTTTGGCTTGTATTATTATCTATCTGTAATAGCATAGTAAAAAGAGTATTTTGGTATGAAAACCAAAGAAATCACGTTAAATATTTTTTACCTAATTAATTGGATTTTATTAATAAAATGGACTAATGTCCCATTTTGTCCTAAAACTCGATAGAAAAATTTTTATAAATGTACATTCAGTAGCCAATATTCTCCAAATTCAATAAATACCCCGATTTATATCTATTTATGCATTTTCTATTTTGATTTCTTGAAAATTCTTTACTTGAACGATAAATTGAAATAGACTACCCAATCTCTCGTCTATATATGCTGGGATCAATGTCCTTAAATCACCACGATTTATTTATATTTTTATCATTTTTTATGTGCTTACATGTGTTTACTTATTTGTTTATCTTGTAATGCATGAGAAAAGGACTAAGATAATTAGCTATAAATGTTCATTTATATTGTTGTCAACCAAGTTTGCAAGTAGGGCTGAAATCTGAACTATCTCTGGCTTTAGTATCATAAGGTCAGAAATCACTTTTTCAATATTTTATTGGGTAGTGACTTCTCAATACATGCTTTGTGATGCTCAATAAATGTCTCATATATCAATTGTTAGCAAATGGATAAGGATACCTCGGGCAGTTTTCTCATTCCTTTTAGAGGCTTGAGGCATCGCAGATTGGGTTGAATCCCTATTCATCACAAAGTGATCGATTTTCATGAGTTAAATGAACCTTGATTCAGTTTCGAACCTTAAAAGCAAGTTTTTAAGAATAAATCGGATGCCTACAGTATTTCGCGCGTGTCACAATTACATCAAGGTATCCAATCAAATTAATTATTTGTCTAAAATAATTTTTATTTTTATAAATAGAAACATGATCATATAAGCTATTTTTATTAATTATATATATGTGTATCAGTATACTTAACAATTTTTTATCTAATCAAAATTAGTATGAAAATAGTGATCCAAACTCGTAAAAAGATGCGAATGATCCAAAAAAAATAGATTCAAACTCAACTCGAACTTGAAATCTAAAAATTATTGAAATTCGATCCAATTCAACCTAAACTTATGAGTTTTCTTCGCTCCATGTCCTAAACCTAAATTATTTTGCTACTCATGGCTCCTCTACCATTTTGCATCACTACTGTTGGTTAGTTGTGCTATTTTAATTTTTCTCTCATCAAATAATAGCATCTCAAACCTAGAAAAAAGTGTAAAGCTGTGAATAATACATTATGGGTCATCAATAATAGCTATTAAGATGAATAACATCACCTAAGCCATAAATAGTGTTTTTTTAGCTCTAAATAGTTCTAGTTAAGATAAATCTAAGAATTAAATTTGAGGCAAAAATAATTTTAAGGTATCTAAAATGGAAATTAAAATTCGAATCATAGTTTTACAATTAATAGTGACATGTTTGACCAAGTTTAACCAATAGTCAAAGTTGATCTAAGACATAAAAAAGTAAAAACGACCAATATGACAAATTATATATGATGTTAATATGCATTTTAATTTAGGAGAAAATATTAAAGAAGTCATAATTTATTTAAAAAAAATAGATTATAAGAAAAGAAAATGAGAAATTTTAATAACCATTATATCAAAGAGTAACACATTAACTCATGGCCTCGATCTACCTTTGGACTTCTTTTTAGGAGATTTTTTCTATTGTATTCTTCCCCCACTTACTAAACACTCACCCTCTGTTCTATTTTCTGGAAAATTCTCTTTGAATTCTTTAGATTGTAGTGCATTATTAACGTCATCTAGAGAAATGCTATCTTTTCCATAAAATTACGTATAAGAAAAAGTTTTGTAAAATGGTGATAAAAAATATGACACAATTAAGGCTTGATACTCATAATATCTTTGCTATTCTGGTTCATTATAATTGAGTTGAACTCATCAAGATAAGTTTTAACAGGTTTACCTTCATTCATTTGGAGTATATACAACCTATATTTTAGGTAGAGGCAACTTGTCAAAAATTTTGAATAATATAGTTCTTCCATCTTCTTACATGCCTCTGCTGCATAATTTTCGACAGCAATCTCATGAAGAACACTTTCTATAAACTAATAAAAATCACACTCAAAGCCCTCTCCTTCAAATCTAATTTTTCCAACTCCTTCATTCATTATGGAAAATCTTCTTGAATGGCTTTTTATAGTCCTTGTAAAATCAAGGATAATCTCGTTCTAATTTTGCACATATTGAAACTAAATCCCCCTTTCGAACTTTTTTATGTCACACTTTGCTAAAGATAAAGACATCATCTTAACCCCAGATAGTATATAGGAAACCCTAATACCAATTGTTGAGATTAAACGTAATTAACTAACACAATCACAAACAAAGATAAAAAAAAAAGAGACAAAAAATGACACAAGAATTTAACGTGATTCATCCAAGTATGCCTATATCCATAGGCAAGATAAAGAGAATAATTCCACTATGACGAGATTTAATTTTTACAACCACTAATTTGGTGATTTCTCTATGAATTTTATATCATAAAACCCTTAACCTCTTATATATTTTATAGGCCTCAAAATTATTCCAATATACTAGGATTAGCAAATTTTAATCCCATTTGAAATATGATTTGAATTTTTCCAATAAAACTATAATTCAAATTTTAATCATAATCTTATTTGGAATAGGATTTATACACTATAGGCTTTTAGGATATCAATTAAATTTAAGTCACATCAACAAAATAATTATTTATAAATGAAATAAATTAGATAAAACTTGTAATTTTTTCCAATGTTTATGCTTACAAAATTAAGATATGCTAGTGATTTTCTTGTAGTCATCGCCGTAATGGAGAGAATGTTATCAAATGTGGATATGCCTAAGCATCAAAACCTATAACCTCTTACACCAAAACTAAGAGTTTAAATTCTCCTAAATTGTTAGCCCTTCTATTGGGCTTTGTTAAAATAAATGTAGATGTTGAGGTGGTGGTGGATGATATTCATTACTTTTGGTGATTTTTGGAAATAATATGGCTTAAGCTATGGCATGTGGTTATAGAAGAAAACAAGTCTCCTGGAACTCCCCTCCCCCCGCCCCCTAACTACAGAAGCAAAGGCTATTATTTTTATCTTGAAATTGGCCTTAGATTTATCATTTTCCTTATTGATTGTGTACTTTTACAGCGAAAGCATTATGGATAAGCTTTTTAGTGAGAGTAGATGGCAGAATGGCTTGGGTGTGGCCTAATTACCAAAATTTGGGTTAAGGAATACCTATTTTTTAACTCTTCTTTAGTTGATACTCTTGTATTGCAACTTTCTTAATCAATATTTTTGATATGTTAAAACAGATTAATGTACTAATTTGAAAAGCAATTGATTCATAATTTTAATAAAATGGATAGTAGATGTATGTAGGGGCAAGCAAAAAAATTTAATATATGGTTAACTGCAAAATCAATTCGAAATCAAATTGATTTGTTTGGTTAATCGATCTGATTAATTCGGTTTTAATTTTTAATTTTTATATTTTAGGTTTTTTGTTACGGTTTAGATTTTTGGGTATCGATTAACTGTTAGTCCACGGTTAACTGATTCATATATAATATATATTATATTTTTATTTTTATACTTTAAAATTTTTTTATTTTTTTCTATTTTTCTCTAACATTTATATAAAATAATATTTTAAAATATATTTAACTTATATTTTTATTTTTTATACCTTAATTTTTTATATTTTTCTATAAAATTTATATAATAATTTAAACTAAATTTATATTATGTTATTCTTTTTAATTATATAGTAACCGTATTTAATTACATTTTTCTTATATTTTAGAGTTTTTTTAACATTTAATATTATCCAAAATTTAATTTGACTTAGAATTAAGCATGTTAATTTGTAACAAATATTAAATCTATTTTATAATATTAGTTATTAATTTAATAAACATGAATTTTGGCTAGTAAATTATATTTGTTTTGTGATTGTTATTTTAAGTTACTTTGCACGTTTAAAATTAAATTAAATTTTATCTAATTTTTTTATAATTTTATGTTATAAATTGTAATGGTTAACCAAAAAATATTGGTTAACCAAATCAAAAATCTAAATCGATAAACTGGTTAATTGAATATAATGAACTGATTAATGTTCAATAATTTTAAAAAATAGATATTAATGGACTGGTTAATTTTTTTACTCATAGATCGGCTCACCCCTAGTCACACGTTGTTAGTCAATTTCCACGTTAAAAAATATATTAAAATAATCTATTAAAAAGTTACTACCCTCTGTATTTTTTATCTTATAAAATTTTAATAAAATTATTTTAATTTTTAACATAAAAATAAAAGGATATTTTCTCAAAAAAAACAACTCTCTTATTAATTTTATATAAAGTATAATATAGATAAATAATTTAGATTATTCAATAACTACTATACTAAATGAATCATATATTAAATATCGAAATAGCTAGTTTATCTCTATTATTCTCTACATTAAACTGCTTTGTAATAAGGTTTCTTTAAATAAAATTTTCAATAAAGATAACTACAAAAATCTTGCAATTGTTGACAAAAAATATATAAAGACAATCAACATCAAAATTTGTTTTATTTTAATAAATAGTAGGGTTACTTACAAATTAAAGCCTAAATTATAGGGAGTTTTTCAATGTCAAACTCAACATTTGAAATCTTGTAATGTCAGTCCCCGATTTCAACTCTTTCTTCAATTAAGGGACTCTGTTAACAATTCCATTAAATGGTAACGAAACTTGCTGACTCAACTAATTTGTGGGGCCTACTGTGCCAATTAGGATGCCATGTCACCTTTCTCCTCCTCCTTCTTTTTCTTCTTCTTCTGAGAATTTCTTTTCCTCTATTTTTCTAATAAGGAAGATAGGTAAACAAAATAGTGTGCAGATCAAAGAACTCTCCCCCCACTCTTGCTCTCCAAATCATATGTTCTTTCTGTTCTTTCACAAAGTTACAATCGTTTTCATTCATTTCTTTTTTATTTTGATCCTTTAGGATTTGATCATTTTTTCTTGTCTAGATTATTTACTTACTAAGTATGGAGTTTAATCATATTAATTTTGGAAATATTGTAATTTTGCTAATTTGTTACACTTAATTAGTTTTATCTGTTATGTTCATAAGAAATTAGAGAGAATAAAAAAATGAATTTCGTTATTTTTACACTGATCTGGTGTAATTATTTTATAGATCCCAATATTCTTTTTTTTTTTGGAAAAAGTAAAATAAAAATTCCTTATGGCACCTAATGCATAATCAATATTTTCATGATCTCTTCCATTCTAATTCAATTAAGATAACAATAAATGCTCTTACCCTTGAAGTTTCAATATACAATCACGGGCTATTTTGGACTACGTAATTTTTTATCTTTTTCCATTTCACATATTTATGAATTTCAGTTTTAAATTGCATAAAGGTGTTAAATATGCAATAATTGTTCATCTGTTTATTTTGCAGATTTATTGCGTGGAGTTCTTAATGTGTGGAGTTTTTAATCTTCATTTGGGATATATTAGCAATGGTGGTCAACTGTTGAAATTTGAATTTGCTTAGCTCTTCAAAGTAGTAATAAACGAAAGGACTACTTGAAAGTAGGGTTTCACAAAATAAAAAAAATGACTTGAGAAAGAAGTAGAGGTGATGTGGGGAAGAAGAAGTAAAAGGTGATGTGGCAGCCTAATTGGCATGTGGGGTCCACTTATTTAGCTGAGTTAGCAAATCCTGTTAGAATTTAACAAAATTGTTGATGAAATCCTTCATTTGAAAGGAAAGTCAAAGTTGTGGATTGACATTGTAAGATTTCCAATGTTGGATCTGATATTGAATAACATCTAATAATTTAGGCCTAAATTTGTAATTAATCCTAAATAGTAATATAACATATGAACTCAAGATATAAAACATATATCACAATACCTAATTTTTTTATGTAGGTAGATTCTTAGCATACTCGATGTTAAATGAATCATTCTCTTCTTTGTTTTGAAAGACTTCTAGTTAAGAATCTATATTCCTTTATAAAATTCAGCAAGGACAAAAAAAGGAGTAATTAGAACATTACATGCATTCATCAATTTGTCAATTACAATTTTTTATATGGTGAATGCAAAGAATCATACATAAAATTCATCTTTCCTTCACTCATAACCTATCCAAAATCCAATTAAAGTTGGCTACATTGATTGAAAAAAAATTTTGATCCACTTCTATGCATGGTGTATTAAAAAGCATCATATTTTCAATAATTTACTCAGTTACCACATGTTCAAAACTGAATGAAGTGTTTTGACCATTTTCTTAAAACATTTCAAATGATGACTATATAGTTTGGTCAAACAAGATGTCAGTTGTGGTGAAACTAACTTTTAAACTTCAATCAAACTTTCCCTTCTTCCTTAAGTAATAAAAAATCATATCCATGTGTTGTAAAAAAAAAATTAAATAAGTTATAGAATGATACCATAACCAAATATAGATTAAAAATTGCTTGTGTTCCTATATTGCTAGAAAAGTTATAAAATTTGCATGAAATCCATTAATTTCAGAGTATACATAAAAGGGTATATAGTGTATACATATATGCTATACAATTTATACATTGTATCCATTGTATTTATATAGGGTGTATAATGAATATATACATGATACATAGTGTGTATAATAAATTTCTATAAGGTTTACAACATATACATAAAGGGTATAGTGTATATAGTGTATTTATACAGAGCACGCACCATAAATAATGTATTTATACAATGTATACATAAAGGGTATACACGATGTACATACAAGGTATAAAATGTATATCCTTATGAATTTAACATGAAAACACTTACTTATTAATAGAATAATTTATAAATAATGTCTTATTTTATACTTAAAGCTCAAATTTGTAAAATCTACTTGCACCAAAACATATCAAGGTATGCCAAATTCAGTTCGAGCCCACAAATAATTTTCGTTGCTAAATCTAGAAAGTTTAACCAATTTTAGCAACGAAAATTATTTTTCATTGCTAAATAGCAATGAAAATGCAATTCCGTTGCTAAATTAACAACGGAATCAATTTTGTTGCTATTTTTAAATTTTCTTGGAGTGTAAGTATTGTAACAACCAGCCTTACTTCGAATGGTTAAGTATACATACCGAATTTGTAAGTTTTTTTTCCAAGATACAATAATGAATGAAACCATAACTTTTGAGTCACTAATTCAATACCAAAATCAAAAGGTTCTGTCAAAATCTTGTACCTTGTAGTATAAACATTATCTTTATCCTTAAAAAGAAACAAGTAAAAAAAAATTACAACTACTCAACCAAAAATCTTAATAATAATATTAAAATGATTATTCAATTTACCTATTGTTCTATTTAGACACACCCATGTCAACCCAAGCACTAAAATCTGCTAAAAATTCAAAATTAAGATATCCTCTAATATTATTATCAAATGGATATATTTTATCATGAACAATTCCTTTGTCTTTATACCACTTTCAAACCAAACTTGTTGACAAATGGAGATTTCATGGCAAAATATGGTTTAATATCTATTCTATCAATTTAAGGGATGCAAGCTTCAAAAAGGACATGTTTTAAAAATGGCACCATCTCATTGTCTTTAACATCAAAATCCTATAAAATAAAAGAATACATATAATGTATAAAAACATGAGCATAAAAAAATTACTAAATTCAATTAATCTTACAAATATGTGAATCCATTTCCTCTAACAATTTCCTTGTAGATACAAAATGATCTTCAATACTTTCTTTATCCATTCCTTTTAAGAACGAACTTCATATTGCTTGAGTTGCAAAATTAAACATAAAAAAGATTCAAATACAAATCACGTATAGTTTAAAAAACTTGGAACAACATAAATAAAAATTAAAAATAAAAAACTTACAGTTTCATTAACATCTTCAATTTTTTTCATCTTGATCATGTGCTTTATTATCTATATGATCTTCCATTTTAAATTCTTTATCTCCATTAGTTAGACCAGCATACTAATGACATCTAAATATAATACTTTAAAACAATTTTATAATTATTATGTAAAAATGAACTTGATGTTGCTTTAATGCCTAAACATCTTTAAAAAAAATAAATATAAAAATGAAAATTGAATATGCATATCATATACAATTCAAAAAACTTGCAAAAACATAAGTAAAAAGGAAAAATAAAAACCTTACAATTTTATTAACATCTTCGGTTGTTTTTCCTCCTTAATCATGTGCTTTGTTATCTATATAATTTTATTTTTAATTTCTTCTTCACAAATAACAAAATCGCACCCTAATGACATTTAAATATGATACTTTAAAATAATTTTGTAATCATTGTCTATGAATGCATATATTATCTACTTATTACAAGGAAATTGCTTGAGGGTTACTTCTAGCTTTTAATTTTTAAACAATTGAAGAAAGAGCTACAAAAATATTTGACATCTCTTTTTCAATACCTGAAGCATCAACTTTGACAATTGAAATATCTTCTTTTATAGTTAAAATCTCATTTTTAATGCTTGATATCTCTTTGATCATTTCTAGCTACCTATAAGACATCAATTGATGTTCAATCTTTATGTCAAATTTAGGTATATTTTGTTTAAAATTACTACTTCCTTTTTGAGGAGTTGGGAAGTGTTGGTCCTCAAAATCATTATCTTTTTCCTTATCTATATACTAGTTATCAACTATATCTTCATCCAACACTTTTTTTCACATTAATATTTTTAAAATACCCTTTATGTATACATTGTATGTATACACTAATACCCTTTATGCATACACTATATACATTGTATATGCTCTATGTATATACTATATGCCCTTTATGTGTTACACTGTATACCTATATAAATAACCTAGAAAATTATTTTTAAGTTAAATTTATAAGGTATATATACACATAAGTATACATTGTATACCTTTTAGGTATATATTGTATACCCTTTGTGTATACATTATATGCACTTTATAACCATAAATATAATCATACTTATACTTTATTATTTTTATTTTCAATGATTATATTTGTTGTAATGCATTTTAGTTAAATTTAGAAAATATTAGCCCAACTGAGAATAAGCTTGAACTATATAATTTAAATGATATTTTTAAAAACACTAATGTGAAAAAAGTGTTTGACGAGGATAGAGTTGATGACCAGTGTATGTATGAAGAAAAAGATAATGATTTTGAGGATCGATATTTCCTAACTCCTCAAGGAGGAAGTAGTAATTTCAAATAAAATATACCTAAATTTGACATGAAGATTGAACTTTAATTGATATCTTATAGGAAGTTAAAAATTATCAAAGAGATATCAAATATTAAAAATGATATTTCAACTATAAAAGAAGATATTTCAAGTGTTAATATTGATGTTTCAAGTATGAAAAAAGTGATGTCAAAGATTTTTGTAGCTTTTTTTTTTCAATTGCTAAAAAAATAAAAGCTGAAGATAGTCCTTAGGTAACTTCCTTGTAATCAATAGATAATGTATGAATTCTTAGATAATAATTATAAGATTATTTTAAAGTATCATATTTAAATATAATTAGGGTGTTGGTTTTATTGTTTGTGAAGAAGGAATTGAAACTAAAGATCATGTAAATAACAAATCACATTATCAAAGAGTAAAAACAATAGAAAATGTTAATAAAATGTATGTTTTTTGTTTTTTCCTTTTTTACATATGTTTTTGCAAGTTTTCTAAAATGTATATGATATGCATATTCAATCTTCATTTTTATGTTTAATTTTTAAGGATATGTGGGGCACTAAAGTAACATCAAGTTCATTTTTACATAATAATTATAAAATTATTTTAAATTATTATATTTAAATTTCCTTAGTGTGTTGTCCAACTGACAGGGATAAATAATTTGAAATGGAAGATCATGTAGATAATAAAACACACGATCAATATGAGAAAAAAAAACTGTGAAGGTGTTAATGAACCTGTAAGTTTTCAATTTTTCATTTTTATTTCTGTTGTTTCAAGTTTTTTCATACGGTTTTACTGTTAAAGGTAATGAGATGGTGCCATTTTCAAACCTTGTTCCTCTTGAAGCTTGCACCCTCATATTGATGGAAGAGATAATCAATCATCTTTTGTCATGAAATCTCCATTTGTTAACAAGTTTGCATTTGAAAGTGGTATAAAGTCAAAGGAAATGTTCATGATAAAAAAAATATTTTTTAAGTAGCATGGTGCTGGTAGATAGTCAATTGATTTGGCTTAGGTTGAGTTGTGTGTTAAGCTTAGCAGTCGTGGGCTTGAACCAAGTTTGATGTACCTTGATATGTTTTGATGCAAATAGATTTTACAAATTTGAGTGTTAAGCATAAAACAGGACATTATTTATAAATTATTATACTAATAAGTAAGTGTTTTCTGGTCAAATTCACGGTTTTTTTTTAGTTTGGGGTTATTTTTTTAAAAAAATTGAAATGTGGTGCAATAGTAAATATATTTAATTTTATAAGGTGTTGGAAAGCGTTGTACCTTGTGCCGAAATCTAAAAAGATGGTTCCCACATTGTTGACTGGTTTGCATGTTGAAAATCGGCTATATCTAATGCCGGTATCTGACATATGCCGGTATCTGACATTGGGCCTTATGTCGAACGCTAGGCATACTGGAAATTGATTGCAAATGTGGCTGGTATTTGTCATTGGCATTTTCAAAAATCGACAATGTATTGTGCCGATTTCTCACCATTTGTCAGGCTTATAAAAGCCTAAAAAATAATTGTTTTCATTCACAGAATCAATCTCTACCTTATTTTATCATTCCTATCCTTACTTTCTTTTCTCAAACTCTGCCTCTCCATTTTTTGACACTTGTTTTGAAAATCTTTTATCTCGTTTGCAAATTTATTCTTTCACTATAATCCTAATTCCTTGAATATTTAGCAGATATTACTTTCTTATATATAAAAAAGAGGTAATTTTAATTTGATATTATATAATATAATTTTTATTATGTTAAGTGAAAATTATATTATTATTATTATTATTATTATTATTATTATTATTATTATTATTATTATTATGTGGTTATTATCTTGAAGTATATCTAATTACAACAAAGGTAAATTTTAAATTTTTCTTCAGTTTATATGTAAAAATTATTAATTTCTCTAATGGTAGATCTATTTTAATGCTTAATTTTTTTTAATATTATGTAGTCTATTTAATTAGTATGAAAAGGTTATATGCTAAGAAAAGGATAAATAATTACTAAATCTAAGTATGTGTTGATTAAGTTAAAAAAATTGCGTTTGCATATTTTTTGCATGTGTTATTTTATGAAATTGATAATTTGAAATCGGATTTACATGATAAGGATATCAAAATGAATTTTTAAATAATTCTGAAAATAATTGGTTTAAGAATTTTGTATGTGTAACAAAAGTAGATGTAAATCTATGAAAAAATTATTTCATAAAAAGATAAACATTAATAAATGGTAACAATTTAAATTTTAATTTTGATGTGAGTTTACCAAAATTTTAAGAAATTATATATAATTTAAATTGATTTTTTTAGATATATGTAAATATAATGTAGGAAAAAATGCCGATCCCAGTTACTTTTATAATTCACACCAGAGGATAATTAGGATTCGGCATAGCTGATTTTCAGTATGACACTTCAAGCTCATCAGCGAGATCAAGGAAATTGAAAATTAAAAGCAAGCCAACATTTGCTGAACTTGTTCATAAGATAGCAGTTAAATTGGATTTACATGCGAATGAGAGGATTAGTAGGGTGATATATAAGTATCCAATAAACAATCAGGGAACATTTTCTTAGGCATATATGGATGTAAACGATGATGATGACGTTGATCAAATTTATGATAATTTCGATATATTTCCTGGTTATACCATTGCAGAACTAATTATTATGACTAAAAATTATAATTGGAGATGGAGAAAATGCAATAAATGGTGTTAATCAGATGGATAATGCTGGAGAAAAGGAGTCTATGCCAACTGCAAAAAAAAAGAATTTCATATGGTGATTATACAAGGGTTACTCATTCAGATTTTGGTACACAGTTTGAGGCTCCTATACAATGTGAAAATATTGATGAATTGAAAACTATTGATGCAAGTCCTATTAGAGAGTTTAGAGGTCCAAATCAAACAAATTTTGCTTATTATTCTTATTTAGGAGGTAGAGATGTTGCATGCGATGGTGATGATACATGTAGAGATGAAGATAATGTTGTGAATAATGGGTATATTTCTTCAAATTGTGATCTAAATGATAATGATGAAGAAATACACTTGAATGATTCTGTTCCAGAAATTATTGTTGGAAGGGATGAGCATTATGTTCCATGTAGTTCAATCCATGTGATTGAAGGCCTTCAGAATCTGCATATGAATTAGATAAGAGATTGACCCGGTGCTGAATATAATACTTCATAGTTTCACTTTGCATCTGTTCACCATACAACAATTAATTTTGTTGAAGCTGAAATTAACATGTATAATGATATGGCAATGGTAAGATGGGACGGTGTTTTAGAGTAATGTGAAGGATTGACATTCACATATAAGGATAAAGTAAAAGCATGTATGAAGAAATTTTCAATTCAGAATAATGTTTCGTACAAAATTGTTAAGTTGAAGCCATCATACTGGGCGATGTGTTGCACGTATGTCAAAATAGGATGTCCATGGAGGCTAAGAGCTATGAAGAAAAGAACCTAATCTTATTAGATCATCAATAATGTATATAAGGAACCTTATAACTGTAATGCGTCGCTAGTATCCTAACATCATAGGTAATTAGATTCACAAATAATTTATGATTGCATATTGAAAATGGTTAATGCAACCCCTGATCTTAGAGTTAGCATTATGATGGCTAATATTAGTAATCATTTTAATTATGAGGTAACATATATTAAGGCATGGTATGCAAAGACTAAGAAATTAGAGAAGATATATGGAAATTATGAGGTTTTATATGGAAAATTTTCTAGTTAATTGAAAGCTATGGAGACATACAATCCTGGAACTATTTTTTACTTTGTTGTTAAAGATCGTATAAAGCCCAACTGCAAGCAATTCAAAAGGCTCTTTTGGGTATTCAAGCCATTTATAGATGGAATACCTCATTGAAAGCCAATTTTATTTATCGATGGAACATTTATGACGGGAAAGTTTCATCAAACACTGCTGATTACAAGTGCTATTGATGGTAATAATTTTCTATACCCTGTAGCATTTGCTATTGTTGAAAGTGAAAACAAATCCAGCTGAGGGTGGTTCATGACATGCATTAGGCAATATGTCATTAAATAGTCAGGCATTACTGTGATTTTCTGATCGGCATGCGAAAATTATGGCATTATTTCATGATGATAGTAGTGGATGGAAGGAGCCTTTAGCTAACCATAGATATTATCTCCATCACTTCGTCAGCAACTACAACACTGCCCATAAAAATTCAAAAATTAAGGACATATTATACAAGGTCAGTATGTTATTAACCTCAATTTAGTATTATTACAATACTTATGGTACATTTATATATTTAAAACTTTATTAATATTCGTGCATATTGTTGTTAGGTAATAATTTCAGCCGCGAAAGTTTACAAAAAGAATGGACGAGATAAATGAACTTGATATTGACTTTTAAAATTAGGCCATGCAAAACTCCTTGGATAAGTGGACTTTATCTCATGATAATGGTCACGGGTGTGGCCATGCTACAACTAACATCACTGAGAGTATAAATAGTACTTTAAAGGGTGTTAGGATTATGCCAGCTTGCTGTGTTGTTGAGCATGTATTTGCTAGGCTTGTCAAATTTTTTAATGACAAAAGGGTCATGTATTGAGCTCAAATAGCAGCTGGTAATACATACACTCAAAATTATTTGGAGAAGATGGCAAAGTGTACTCAAAACGCTTAAGGGCACAGAGTTGAGAGTTTTGATCGGCATTCAGAATTGTTTACAATCAGGACTAAATATCAAAAAAGTAAAAGAAAATGTAATAACACACAGGCTATTAATTTGGATTGCCGCCAATATGAATGTGGTAAATTTCAAGGTACTAAAATGCCATGATCACTTGATATAGCGGTATGTATGCATGTAGGTGTTGACATGTGGACGTACATCAACAAGTGTTATAAACTCTTTGAGGCATTGAGCTATTATGGTTCATTTTTTCAACCATTTAGACACTGTGATTACTGGCCACCATATGTTGGACAAACTCTGGTGCCTAATCCAAAGCTTATAAGGAAAAAGGATCGACCAAGGACATCTTAATATCGAAATGAAATGGACAACAGAGAACGCGGTAGGCCTAACCAATGTACATTATGTCGAAATGAAGGGCATAATAAAAAGACGTGCCCAAATATGCCAGGACCATCAAATTTAACTAAATACCCATGAAATGTACTTTGACTTAATATTTTAGATTTAATATTGTGATATTTTATATGCTACTTAGGCTATTTAATAAGTATCATGTTCGATAAATTATAACAAATTGTCATCCAATTAAGGTTTGTTCTTCTAGTTACAAGTTGACCCTCAATCAGTAACCTTGTTAGAATACCTACATCTTGAAGTATTATTATGGTTTCACCACACGTGAGATGAAACGTGTGGATTTCTGGTCTCTACCTTACATTGAGTGATGTAATTAAATTCAAATCAATATTTATCACTCCAATTCTTGCAATTCCTATTAACCCTCATGCTCTTATATAAGGTACAATTCTTGGGTCAATTTTCTGATTAGTGTTCCTCAATGCTACCCTTTCTTGTTCTCAAAACATTTCTTTCAACCTTTTAGTTCAATTTAAACATGTCAAACTAAATAAATAACCTTCAATCTTGAAATTAGATAACCTTCAAAATTATTACCACCTACAAATTAATCACAAAAATAAAATTAATAATAATCTAAATTTTAATTAATAAATTTAAATAGTATATCATAATAATATCTTACCTTTGCTATGTCAATAAAATTTTAAATTGGTAATTATAGCAATAATTACTTTAATTAAAATTAAAGTAATTATAAAAATTTAAACAAAAAAACTTAAAAAATGATGGAAGCAAAAAAGAGAATGAAATGAAAGAGAAAAGAAGTGTGTGGTAGAAGTGAAAAATGAAAGGGACGAGTGAAGAGCAGTTATATTTATATATGAGTGAGCCATTATTTATCTTATTATTTGGTCAATTATCATGGGAAAGTTAACATTGAATTGTCATTTTGGGCAGGGAAAGCAGAAAAATAGTGGAAATTGTCATTTTAGGCTATTGAATGAGAATGATAAAATGAGGAGTTGAGAAAGAATTTTTGGAGTTTTTGAAATTTAAAGTGTGGAAGGCTGATAGGTGCATCACAGTTTTTGAAATTATATACACTATATACCCAGGATATATTCATTATACACCTATGTAAATACAATGGATATGTATACATTGTATACCATGTATACCCTTTTATGTGTACTTTGAAATTGATGGATTTAATGCAATCTTTATAACTTTTCTAACAACATAGGAACACATTAGCAGTTTTTTTTATCTATATTTGATTACGGTATCAAGCTGTAACTTATTTTAATTTTTTTAATTTTTTTACAACACATGGATATAATTTTTTACTACTTAAGGAAAAAGGGAAAGTTTGATCGGAGTTTAAAAGTTAGTTGCACGATGACTGATAGCTTATTTGACCAAACTATACAGTTAGCATTTCAAAATGTCTAAAGAAAATGATCAAGACACTTTATTTATTAATTCTAAGCACATGGTAACTGAATATATTATTGAAAATATTATGCTTTTTAGTACACCATGGGTAGAAGTAGATCAATTTTTTTTCAATCAATGTAGCCAACTTTCGTTGGATTTTTGGTATGTTGTCAATAAAAGAGAGACGTATTTTTGTATATGACTCTTTGAGTTCACCACAAAAAAAAATGATAATTGACAAATTAATGAATGCATATGGTGTCTTAATTACTCATTTTGTTTTTACTTGTATTGAATTTTATATAGGAATATAGATGCTTTTAGAACAAAGAAGAGAATGATCCATTTGACATCATGTGTGTTAAGAATCTGCCTACATAAGAAACCAGGTACTATGATATATGTTTTTATATCTTGAGTTCATATATTGTATTACTACTTATTGAAATAGAACTGATTGTGATGCTGATTTTTTATATTTTTTTAGTGATTACGGGTTTTCTATAGCTACCTTTATTGAAAATTTTATTGAAGGAAATCCTATTTCGATGAAGTTTAATGCAAGGAATTATAGAAGTAGATTAGTTGTGTTGCTATATTATTATAAAAGGAATAAGCAAAATGGAAATATTGAAAATGATACTCAGAAAAATAATAGAAAAAAGAAGGAAAAGAGAGAAAAAGGCAATTGAATAAAAATAATGCTTAGAAGAAAGTAGAAATAATAGCTTTGGCAAATCGAAATATGTACAATGATTTTGTAATTTTTTCTTTTTTACATAATTTTGAATAATATTTCTATTGGATGTATATATTTTCAACACTTTTTTGCTATTAACGCGTTACACTAATATACTCACAATAAATCGCATATTAGATTCACAAGAACAGTATACCCTTTATGTATACACTATATACCCTTTGTTTATATATTGTGTACTGTGTATATAATATATGCATACAGTGTATACACAAAAGTGTATACATTGTATATACAAGGGTATACACAAAGTAAATTGTATACAACATATGTATACACTTCCTTTGTGTATACAATGTATATGATATATGTATATAGTGTATACCCTTTATGTATATATTATATATTGTGCATGTTTATATACATTGTATACCTTATACACACACACACCCTATATGTATACATTGTATACTGTGCATGTATATACTATATACCTTATATGTATACATTGTATAACTTGTATACACCTTACGTAAACATTGTACACCCTATATGTGTAACTATATATTGTGCATGTATACACCGTATATCTTATATGTATACCATGTATACACCTTATGTAAATACTGTATACGCTATATGTATATAGTGTATACCATTTGTGTATATTTTATATATTGTGTATGTTTACACTATATACATTGTATACCTTATATACACACACGTGCGTGCGCGCGCACACATTGTATACCATGTATACACCTTATGTAAACATCGTATACCCTATATGTATACATTGTATACTGTGCATATATATACTATATACCTTATATGTATGCATTGTATAACCTGTATACACCTTACATAAACATTGTACACCCTATATGAGTAACTATATATTGTGCTTACACACCTTAGGTAAAAACTGTATACGCTATATGTATATAATGTATACTATGCATATATACAATATATACACTGTATACCTTAAACGTATATATTGTATACCCTATATACATCTTATGTAAACATTGTATTGAAGTAGTACGCATCTAGTTCACACAAAACATTTCATCAACCAAGTGGTGCGCAACAAGTTTTCCATGAAGATTAGAAACCTAAATGGCTTCAACAGAATACAGCTACACAAATAATAATTATTCACAAAATCAAATATCAATTAGAAATAAATGTAAGAAGATTTCATATTTATAATTATAAGAAATCAATGATAAAAAAAAATGGATTGAGGAAAAACTAAAAACAAAACTTGATAAGAAATTACAAAGTGAAATGAACGGATAATCATAGATGGATTTAGATCTTAAACTTACGATTTGCAATGTATGAATTTAAGAAATAAAAAAAAATGATAGCATTATAAAATTGCAAAAATAGATCTCAAGACAAATTGAATAATAGAAAAGAAATTGGTAGAATCAGATATATTTGAGAACCATTTTTGAAAAAATAATTTAAAAAATTGCAATAAA
Source organism: Excoecaria agallocha (assembly GCA_037975025.1). Classification (NCBI taxonomy): domain Eukaryota; kingdom Viridiplantae; phylum Streptophyta; class Magnoliopsida; order Malpighiales; family Euphorbiaceae; genus Excoecaria; species Excoecaria agallocha. The sequence goes on along the minus strand of CM075810.1, from coordinate 50,986,077 downwards.
AATAATATTTAAAAAAGTTGAAAAAGAAAAGTGAAAACATGAATTTTTTTTTTTCTATGGCATTTATGTTTAAATTCCATGATAAAAAGCTGTGAATGGGCATCTCTAATAATATTGGTCCAGTGTGTGAAACAAATAGAATGCGCATTTTCCCTCTTTTTTTTATTTATTTTTATTTTTTCTCATTTTTCAATTCTGAATTCTCGTCACCGTCCATCAGTTTCAGCTTACAAACTTGGCTCTTGCGGCCATGGCAGCCCTTGCGGCTTCACTTAACACATCCTTTCTATCATCACGAGCTCTTCTCTTCCCTTTGGGCCTCCGACAAACCGGTTTATCCACTACCTATCTCCGGTTCAATCAATTATCCTCAACACCCCGGTTCTTTTTCACTCCCAAAACTCCTTCAATGGCGGTTCATGCTCAGGCTAAGCGAGTTTTCTCATCCAAAGAAGTCGAAATTGCTACTGGTAGGCAGCTTTTTAATTGTCGAAATCTAACTTAATTTTCCATTGGTCTTTTTTTTCTTCTTTAATTTTGTATAAGTTTACTGCTAGTGCTGGTTAAAGTTCTAATTTTTGTTTTTGGTGCTTAAATTTTAATAGCTGCTGATCTTCATTTTGAATCGCCTCTCAAAATTGTTGAGTATCCGGACCCTATACTGAGGGAGAAAAACAAGCGACTTGATTCATTTGATGATAATTTGAAGAAGCTTGTTGCTGAGATGTTCGACATTATGTATAAGTAAGTTCTTTAAAATTTTTTCTCAAAAAAAAAAAAAAAAAAAAAGTTCTTTAAAATTCTAGATTACCGTCACTGGCCCATTTTGATTAAGGTTTTTGCCTAATACATCATTTATATTTAGAGAAAGACATATAAGGTTCTTTCAATTTGCTAAATACATTCTCATCTATACCTTTTCATTTATCCTTCCCGTTATTTTGATGACATGTGATAAAACGAATTGAAATATTTGAATTTCTTGTCACAAAAATTCTTGGAATGGCACATGTGTTATCAGTTAAATGGAGAAGGTAATAGAGAAGTCAGAAGGGAGTAAATAATTTGTAATCCTCTAATAATTAAGATGGAGAAATGTGAGAAGAGGGATATGAATGCAGAATAGCTACAAAAAGAGGGTAAAATGGAAAAAGAATAAATAATAATTGTTCAAATTTTATAAATAGACTTAAAATGGCTAGAGGGATTATAACAATATGCTATGTTTGATATGTTATGCTTCATCCTTTTTGTTCTGCTTTTTTTTCTTTCTTTCTTTTCTTTTCTTTTTTTAGTATTTATAATTTTTTGTATCCTTTATATCCGTTGATGATTATATAGTTCATGTCTATTCCATGAAACTACACATTTATGCAATTTGCTAATTCAGTCCATCTCTAAGTAGAATCAGTTCATATTTAGATGCTTATAAATACCCTAGCTACTTACAGGTTGTGAAAAATACTGTTGGCTTCCTGTTTAACAGAACTGATGGTATAGGGCTCTCAGCACCTCAAGTAGGAATCAATGTTCAACTAATGGTGTTTAATCCAGTTGATGAGTGTGGCGAGGGCAATGAAATTGTTCTCATTAATCCAAGAATCAACAAATATTCAAAGAAAATGGTGCTTTTTAATGAAGGGTGACTTTCTTTTCCTGGGATTTGTGCTGATGTGGCGGTATGTTTTCCTTGAACTTTTTCTTCTCAAGTTTAATTATTTGAAGTAGTAAGAATTCATTAGAGAATGGCCAACTTGATCGTCCATTCTTTTTTTATTAATGTGCCGTAAAGACAAATCAATTTGAATGACTGAGATAGTGCAGAATTTTTTTTTTTTTGAGAACGCCCAACTTGATTGTCCATTCTTTTTTTTTTTTTTTTATTAATGTGCCATAAAGACAAATCAATTTGAATGACTGAGATGGTGCAGAATTTTTTTTTTCTCTTTATGTTTCTTTGTTTCCATTAAAAAAAAAAATATTAAGTCTGAATGGCAGTAGTGAGATTTAAAACAAGTGATACATAGCATCCATTATTTGTCAAGTCAATTAGAGTCGAATGTACTTGAGTGTGACCCATTTACTGCTCAGGTGAATACAACTTTTACTAGTACCAGTTTCAGTATTCAGATGACTCTTAAAATTAACCATGCTTGTCTAATCCAATTTATCTCAATCTTTAAAATTTAAACTGTGGTGATGATAAAAAAATGAAAAATAATCAGAATATTTGACAGCAAAAGCAACAACAGTAATTATATTTATGATTTATTTTCTGAATTGAATGATAAATTAAACTGTTAAATAATCTCAAATAAAGCTTTTGTATATATTTTGAGCAATTCCTAAGTATGAAAACTTATTACATGCAGAAAAGTCAACTTGAGTTCATTTGAAAAATAGGTTCGAGAATAGAGGATCTAAACTGAAGCCTCATTAAAGTTTCATTTTGCATCTCATGCATATTGAGGCAAGCTAGGCTTTAGCATGGATATTCTCAATTCTAACCCTTTGATTGTAAAGACAATGCTTAGTTTTTAATGCAAGTACAAGCCCTCTCATTTTCAGTGATTTTTTTTTTCATTTAAAAGTTTATCATTTGTTGAAAAAAAATTTCATCTGTTTGAAATAAAACTAAAATGTGGGGCCTCAAACAAAACCAATCCAGGTAAAGCTGGAATAGCATATTATAGTTCTTAGTTCATTGTGGTATAAGTTGAGGAGGATATTATGACTTTTTTAAAATGATTTTGCCCATTTCTTTATATATTCTGCTTTCTAATTTTCTCCTTTTGCTGAAGTCATCTGGTTTTATATGATTCTTTAAACAGTTTGGAAGCCAAGCCGATCTTGGATCTCCTGAATGATTGCTGCTTCAACTCAATTGGTCATTTATTTTCTATAATATTGTCATAAAATAATTTAAGAATGTCTTGTATCTAATGTATGCAGAGACCAGAAACCATAAAGATTGATGCAAGGGACATTAATGGTGCAAGGTTTACTGTCAATTTGTCAGGCCTTCCTGCGCATATTTTCCAGCATGAATTTGACCATTTGCAGGTGCTGCATCTCTCTAAATCTTATTTCATGAAAAAAGATCAGATATACAAAATTTTTACCTTGCAAGTTTCATAAGTAGTCACTTTTTTTTGTCTTATTATTTGTTTTTATATTGAGGAACGATGATTACTGGAGTGTTGAATGGTAGGGATATAGTAAGATAAATATATTATGGCTTCTAAAGTGAAGAGACCGATAGATTGCTTAATTAGAGGTCAGAATTCTATGAGATTTAGGCATAAATGCAGGATATGGTTTCTTTTGATCCAGTAGAGAATACTTTTTCTGGAATTAAGTTCATAGCGATACTTCCAAAAGTAAATTTTTCATACTTGTAACTTCCATATGTGTAGTTCTTACCCTTTTCCATAATTTTCTGGATCCTACTTCCAGTATACCACACTACTTGATAGGAAATTGAATAGCAGAAACCAAAACAATAGACAGCAATGGATGAAAAAGAACTGTGTGTATTGATATCAACAATCAAACACAATGTTCTATATTCTGTTTACAATCCATAAAAGAAGAAGAAAAAAGAAAAGAAATGTAGCAAGGGCCTCAACAACAAGAGAGCAGCCAAACACAGCTACTACTCTACCCTCACTCCCAATATTGCCTTAACAATTAAATTTCAACCGCACTTCTCTCACAACCTGTTGTTCCTCTTATAGCACAATTCCCTCCTAACTAACTCTGTGTCAGCTTAGCTCTCTTTTGCTCTCTTGCTTGCCTCTTGGATCTCCTGGTATAAACTCTCTATGTCTTGGGCTTGTGCCTCCTGGTTCATATCGTTTTCTTCATCATTGCCACCGGATTGGGAAACAGTCTTGTCCTCAAGACTGAATTGAGGAAACTGATGGCGAATGACAAACTCATCCTCCTATGTGGCATTATCCGGACTGCCTTCCTGCCATTGAATCAGCCATTAGGACACCTCTTCACCATACTTACTGATTGTCCTCTTAGCTAGCACTGCCATTGGGGTGACAACATTGCTGGCATCTGGTTCCATGCCTACTGGTAAGGTAGAAGAGATAGCAGCTGAGCCAATGGATTTTTTTAGCAGCGACACATGAAACACCAGATGTATCTGAGCTCCAGGGGGTAGTTCCAGCTTATAGGCCACCAATTCCACACGTTGAATGATTGGAAAGGGCCCGTAAAAATGGGGAGCTAACTTTGGTGTAATCCGGGAGGTAACAGAGACTTGCCTATGGGGGCGAAGCTTCACATATACTTGCTCACCAACTGAAAATTCAACAGGCCAGCGGTGTTGATCAGCAGCTTTCTTCATACTAGATTGGACACGAGCGAGATGAGATTTCAGTTGACGCAAAGCCTCATCTCGGTCCAGCAACTCTTTACCCACTGCTGCCACTTGGACTTCACCTGGAACAAATTGAAACATAGTAGGCATTTTGCGTCCATATACTACCTCAAAAGGAGTAGTGCTGGTGGATATATGGTTGGTTGTATTGTACCAAAACTCGGCCCAAGGAAGGCAGGATAGCCAGGTCTTGGGTTGGTCAGTGGCAAAGCAACGCAAGTAGGCCTCTACACACCGATTCACCACCTCGGTTTGGCCATCAGTTTAAGGGTGGTAGGTGGAGCTAAAGTTGAGAGCATTGCCTTGTAACTTGAAGATCTCACGCCAAAAGCGATTGACAAACAGAGGGTCACGGTCACTGAGGGTGGACTTGGGTAGGCCATGAAGGCGAATGAGTTCCTTAAGGAAAATTTCGGCCAATATCTGAGCAGTAAACGGATGTTTAAGGGGAATGAAGTGTGCGTACTTCGATAGTCGATCCACTACCACCCAAATGGTATCAAAACCCTTCGACCTAGGCAATCCTGTAATGAAGTCCATCGAGATTTCCTCCCAAATCTGGTTTGGAATAGGGAGAGGTTGCAGCAGTCCGCTTGGCATCAAACTGGAGGCTTTATAGCACTGGCAAACATCGCATTCTCAGACGAATTGCTGGACAGTCTTGGTCATTCCCAACCAATGTAGGGTGGCTGCCAACCTTTTATAGGTCCTGTAGAGCCCCAAGTGCCCCCCAATTGGACCAGTATGGAATTCATGAAACAATCTGGGAATCCAAGAAGAAGTGGAGGAGAGGACTAACCTGTTTTTGTAGAATAAAGTATCATGGCGCACTACAAATCCAGGATGGGAAAGAGGATCCTGTTACAGATTACTGATAATCCTTTGGAGTTGAGGATCATTTGTTACTTCATTGGACAACTCCTACACATCTACCCAAGTAGGAGTGACGGCAACAGCATTGAGCTCCCCTTCCTATCCTTTGAGCCTTGACAGAGAATTAGCTGCCCCATTCTCTTTCCCTGGCTTATACCGAACCTCAAACCTGTACCCCATCAATTTGGCAAGCCAATTTTGTTGTTCTGCAGTAGAGATCCGTTGGTGAAGTATTTGACGAATACTCTGCTGGTCAGTGTAGACAATGAACGGTTGCCCCAAGAGGTATGGTCTCCAATGTAAAACTGCTAGAACAATGGCCATGACCTCCTTTTCGTAAGCTGACTTGCATAGGTTTTAAGGGGACAATGCCTTACTATAAAAAGCAAAGGGACGACGATCTTGCATTAGCACAGCCCCGATTCCACACCCTGAAGCGTCACATTCAATCTCGAATGGCTTGAAAAAATTTGGTAAGGCTAAGAGAGGTGCTGATGTCAACTTATGCTTAAGTGATTCAAATGTCTTCTGAGCTTCTACATTCCATCGAAACCCATCCTTCTTGGTTAAGTCCGTTAAAGGCTTGGCAATTTAACCATACTCAGCGATAAATTTGCGGTAATAGCCAGTGAGTCCAAAGAACCTACTGACCCTTTTAACTGTAGTTGGTGTCGGCCATTCCTGTACCGCCCTCACCTTGCTGGAATCAACGAGCACCCCTGAACCATTCACCACATGACCCAAATACTCCACCGATTGCTTGCCAAAACTGCATTTCTTACTGTTTATTACAAATTGATGTGCAGCCAGGATGTCTAGAACCGTCTCTACATGTTGTAAGTGCTCTGCGCATATGTGACTATAGATCATGATGTCATAAAAAAACACCAGAACATCCTTGCGAAGCAGGGAGCGAAAAATGTTGTACATGGCGGATTGAAAGGTGGCTAGGGCATTGATCAATCCGAAGGACATGACCAAGAACTTGTGGTGCCCGTCAGGTATGCGAAAAGCAGTTTTTTCAATGTCCTCATGTGCCCAAATCTGATGGTATCCGGATTTAAGGTTCAACTTGGTGAAGAATTTGGCCTCATCTAATTCATCAAATAATTCTTATATAACAAGAATGAGATATTTGTCAGGAATGGTTATCTTATTGAGAGCACAATAGTCAACACACATCCCGCCAGGATTGGTCTTTCTTCTTCACCAAAATGACTGGACTGGAGAAGGAACTCTGGTTGTGCCTAATAACCCCTTTCTTCAACATATCAGATACTTGCCTTTGAATCTTTGTTTTGTGGTGATAAGGATAGCGATAAGGTCTCATACACATTGGTCCTTGACCCGGCTGAAGAGTGATTGAGTGCTCGACAGCCCTCTTGGGTGGAAGGCCATCCGGCTCCACAAAAACAGCATGATACTTCGAGAATAAGGTGCCCATTTGTTCTTTTTGTTGGTCTATCAACTGAGTCAGATCAACAGGTGACTGGAGGAACCCTGTTTCTCCTTCATTTATAAGCTGTGCATAGTGTCCATTCAACCAAGATTGCAATGATTGGGATTCTGGATGTTCAACGTTTTCACCGTATAACTCCACTTGCCTTCCCAACTCATCAAACTTCAAATACCCCTCTGCCCAATTTGTTGTAATGTCTCCTAAGGTTTTGAGCCATGCCACCCCTAGTATCAAATCCAACTCCCCAATATCAGTCACAAGAGCATCAATTTGGCAGTGGTAATCCTTCAACTGTATAGGAATGATTGTAAACCTCCGGTCTACCCCAATTAAGTTGCCATCTCCCAATCGAATCCCTAAAGGTTTAATGTGACTGACCTGAAATTCAAGAGCAGCTGTCAATTGGGAGGAGATGAAGTTGTGGGTAGCACCATTGTCCACTAGCATTGTGAGAGGAATTCCATTAATGAATCCTTATAGTTTTAGGGTGCTCCACTCGCGCTCTCATGGTTTGTGAGTACTCACGAGGTGATGAAGGCAATTCAGATCTAGAACTCGGCATTCTCCATCAACTGATTGTTCCTCTCCCTCATTTTCCACTTCGTAAATCTCTTCCTCATCGTCAATCTCATATCCCTCACCCAACAGCATGACCTTCAATTGGCCTTTCGGACACTTGTGTTGGGGGGAGTAAGTCTGTCCGCACTGGAAACATAAGCCCTTCTGTCGGCGTTCTTCCCACTTAGCTTTAGTAAGATGCCGAACTCCTGGCCGCCGATGTCCCCATTTGTCAGTAACAGTGGAAGAGTTGGGGGTAGTTGGGTGACTGGCTGAAAATGCTATTGGATTTTTTGGTTGATTAAGGCCCATCAAGTATTGGGTTTGGGTGGGGTTTTAAATGTTTTTGTTGGATCCAGCCCAAGATCCATTAGCCACATGTGTCTTGTATGGTCTGTCCTTCTCTTTCGTGGAGTTCGACCATGGTTTGATCGAAGACAATCCGCCCTTTCCAAGTTGCAGTGAGTATTCAATAGATCGAGCTAATCTCATCGCTTCCAATCTGTCCTTCGGTGTATTAACCTTCACCCATCCCTTGATCTCTTCTCGCAATCCACTAATAAAATACCCAACATATTGGGGTTCTGGTAATCCTGGAGCAGAAGCAGCTACCAACTTAAACAATTCAATAAAATCTTCTACACTTTCGGTTTGTTTCAGATTAGTCAACTCTTCAAAAGGGTTGGAGAAATGAACACTACCATACCGTCGCATAATATTAGCCTTGAATTGCTCCCACGTCATTGTTGGGCATAAATCAATGAGCATAGAGAACCAATTAATAGTGGCTCCCTCCATACATATTTCGGCTAAGTGCAGGCGCATTTCAAGAGGAATTTGATTGATTCGAAAGTAAGTTTCAATCCTCATGGTCCACCCCCTAGGATCAGTTCCATTGAGCATCGGAAGTTTAACTTTCTTCAGGGAAGCAAGTGGATTTGCGAAGTAATTGGGATGGAGATGATAATTCATCCTCTGCGATGAACCTTGTCCCTATTGATTTCCTCCTCCTTCCATGGTGGTTTCCCCTTGTGTGCTAAAATCCTCAACGTGACTGGGTTGTTTATCTAAGCGTTTAATCCAACTGAGCACATGACTCCGAAATTCCTCCTCCTTTAGCTAATTTAACTCTTGTTTCTTGTCTGCTTGATAACGAAGTTCAGAATTGGCCATACAATTCTAAATCTCGATGATGGATTTGGAGATCTCCTTCACACACTCGGCTAGGTCCCCTACCCTATTATCAGTTTCCTCCAAACGATTGTGAAATGTTTGCAAACGAGTTTCCATGGTATCGTGCTTCTCCTGTTTGAATCCGGCAGGTCGGACCAATGATAGGAAATTGAATAACAGAAACCAAAACAATCGATAGCAATGGATAAAAAAGAACTGTGTGTATTGATATTATGGAAAAAGAAAAGAAATGTAGCAAGGGCCTCAACAACAAGAGAGCAGCCAAACACAGCTACTACTCTACCCTCACTCCCAATACTGCCTTAACAATTAAATTTCAACCACACTTCTCTCACAACCAGTTGTTCCTCTTATAGCACAATTCCCTCCTAACTAACTCTGTGCCAGCTCAGTTCCCTCCTGCTCTCTTGCTTGCCTCTTGGATCTCCTGGTATAAACCCTTCATGTCTTGGGCTTGGGCCTCCTGGTTCATATCGTTTTCTTCATCACTACTGCTTCAAGTTTCGTGAAGACCAGTTATTGTGTCTAGCATAAAAATGTGGTCATTTAGCCTAGGGCTCTGCCATGGTGCTTCATCGAATCATCATCTATTATTAATGCACCAAACTACCATATTGTCTATGTAGTGTATAACAAAGCTGAGCTTGTTGTATAACAAAACTAAGCTTGTGGTCATTTATATTCTTGTCCGTGGATAATTTAAGTTTTGTTCATGGCTAGTATTAGTATTTGTGCTGAGGTAGCTCATGATTTTGCAGGGAATTTTGTTCTTTGATAGATATACTGAAGAAGTTCTTGATAGTATTTCTGCACAGCTACAGGTGAGTGAAAATGTGCAACTGGTCATACCTTCCAGTCCAATAAGAAAAGTTGGCCTGTTTTCTTTGCCATTAGATATATTCACTGTACATTGTTACATGTTAGGGTTAATTCCTAACTGAGGTTGGTTCCTGGGTTAGTTCCTGAATCCAAATCTGGATCGGGAGCAGGTTGGAGTAAGTAGAGAAGGAAAAGAAGAAGAGGAAGGAGAGTAGAGAGGAAGAGTAGGGAGAGAATAGAAAGTTCTTTGATTAAAATTGTCTAGTGGTCCCCCTAGGGGATTCGTTTACAATAAAAAGATAAAGGATAATGATTAGCTGCACTAGAGGACAAGAGAGCATGCAATTTCTCTCTCTCCCTCACAAAACGCAGCCACCAATATAGCTGGATAACAGAATCCAGCAACCAACTTGCAAATATAAAAATTGCAATTGAAAACTAGAAATAACTGAATTTAACTAACTTTTCCATAAAATGACTTAGTTACCCCTCCTTTTACGTGAATATGTAACAATACCCCCCCCCCCTTGAGAGGATTCTTGTCCCCATGAATCGATGAAGTGAGGGAAGTGTTGTTGCATGTAGCTCAGATCTTCCCGAGTGGAGTCTATGGAAGGAAGGTCCTGCCATTTGATTAGGAGTTGCTGCACATGGGTGTCTCCCACTAGAGTAGTTCTAGTATTAAGAATCTTCTCGAGTTGAAGAAGAAATTCACCATCGATGAGGTAGGGAAGCTTGGGAGATAGAAGGATAGGATTACTGTGTTTCTTCAGTAGGGACACATGAAAAACAGGATGGATTTTGCAGTCAGGGGGTAGTTGTAGGCGGTATGCGGCTGGACCAATCTTTTTGAGGATAGGATAGGGCCCATAGCACTTGGGAGAGAGCTTCAATGATTTCCTGACAGCCAAGGAAAGTTGGCGGTAGGGTTGAAGCTTGAGATAGACTTGATCCCCAACTGAAAATTCCCTAGGAGTTCTGTGTTGGTCAGCAGTCTGCTTCATGCGGTTTTGAGCCCGTGCCAGCTGCTCCCGGAGGTATTTATTCATAGCCTCTCTTGACTGAAGGAAGTCCTCCACTGCTGCAATTGAGGATGGAAGTTGTGGCAAAACTGGCAAGGGTGGGGGAAAGCCATAAATAGCTTGGAAGGAACTGATGTTAAGGGCAGAATGGTGGCTGGTGTTATACCAATATTCTGCCAGACTAAGCCATTTAGCCCATTGTTTAGGCTTGTGGAATGTCATGCAGCGGAGATAAGTTTCTAGGCACCGGTTGAGCCTCTCGGTCTGGCCATCACTTTGAGGATGATAGGCTGTAGTTAGCTTTAGGTGAGTGCCCAGCAGCTTGAAAAGTTCTTGCCAAAAATGGCCAGTGAAGATTTTATCCCTGTCAGAAACTATAGAGTGAGGCATGCCATGTAGCTTGAAGATATGATCCATGAAAGCTTGAACTACCGTGGAGGCTGTATAGGGGTGAGAAAGAGGGATGAAATGTGCCATTTTGGAGAATCTGTCGATAACTACCAGGATAGAATCAAAGGAGTCAGATTTAGCCAGAGCTGAAGTCCCAGAAGATAACTGCTGTGAATCAAAAGTGGCAGTTAAACGAGCATACTCATCCGCTGAAATGGTGACAGATGGTGAGGACGATTGTGGAAGCGGTAGGATGCAATCCTGAGTAGCTACATTTGCAAACCTCTTATTATTCATCTGACTTGAGTTCTTGGAGGGTTTCCCATGTAATTTCTAACAATTCTTTTTAATGTGCCCCTCAACTCCACAATAATGACATGTACGAGAATTGCTACTACTCCCAACAACAGAACTACCATTTCCACCTTTACCTCCACGATTACTATTCGAAGCATTACCAACCAATGTCACTGTATCATTGGGTATCATATCGGAAGGCAAATCACCGTCTTTACAAACTCGAAGCAAACGAGCATAAACTTCAGTAAAAGAAGGAAGTGACTCACCGGTTAACAATTGTGTGCGTGCCACATCATATTCAGAACCCAATCCCGCCAAGAAACACTGCACCACAATCTGCTCCTCTTGTTCTTGCATCTGTTTAACATCAGCAACAATAGGAAACATAACCCGCTTTTCTTCAAAGGCTTGTTTCACTTCAGTATAATACTGGAACAGGGAGCTACCTTTTTGCTCCGCTCGATAAATCTTTAGCAACAAATCATGGACACAGGACATATCTTGTTTGCAGGCATATAAAAATTCTAGATATTCTCATAATTCTTTTACATTATCACAATGATTCACAATATCATCAACAGCAGGATCTAAAGTATTCTGAATTTGGTTAAACAACTTATAATCCTCCATTAACCATTTTTTTCGACTAACAGCATCATCTTTAGACGGTGGATTATTAGTTAAATGATCCTCCAAGTCTACACTCGTCACAAATCTACGGATTGTTCTTTTCCATTGTGCATAATTGTTACTCCCAGTCAATTTTCTATCCGTAATCTTCGAAGAGCCAAACATAATTTCAGTAACTGTCTTTTTATCACAATTCTCTGCCATTTAACTTAGTCACAAATAACTTTACCCAATAAAATTAACAAAGCAGCAAAGAGGTCAATATACCCAACACAAACCAACACCCAAACTACTCAACAAATCAATTACCCAATAATATGAGAACAAAAACCTGTTGAAACAGCTTGCCAGGAGACAAAAAATACCATCAACAGAGGAAACTACCTCACCAAGAACAGCAGCAGGGACTGATTTGAGAAAGGAGACTGGCGGACTCACCGGATGAGAAAATCGACACTACAGTCTGGTCGGAGACACTCAGGCGACGCCGGAGCTGAAAGCGGAAGTTCGGCAAACAGGTCACGCGCCGTCACTCGCCGGCGCGTGAGAATGGCAATTATTTTCGAGCGGCGCGTGAGACTCACTCGCGGCTCCAATGGTCGTCAGAAAAAGGTGAAACGGCCGGAATGACTGAGGCGCTCCTCCCTGTGGTGGCGGTGAGAACAGACGGTCACCGGAAAATATCTCCCTAAGAACCAGATCTCAAAAACCGAAAACCCTAAAGAGGAAAAATCTGATCCCGACAAGAGGGAATCGCAACCCTCAAACAAAAGACCCAGAAACTCGACTAGACTCTGATACCAAGTGAAAGTGAGAAATAATTCTTATATCTTCCATTGAAAATATACAGGTATTTATATTGTTTACAAGAGTTGAATTAGGAAACAAATCCCTAATAATTTTCCTATAATTAAGCTAACAATCAATCCCTATAATTAAGCTAACAGCTGTACAAATCATAACAGCAGCGTTGACAGGTGTCACAGCAGGAAATCCAAGTTATAACTTGGTGCTGCATCCTAGGCCAGTAGAAGGTTTGTTGCAGTCGGTGGAGAGTGGCTCTAATCCTTGAATGGCCCCCAAGTGGAGAATCGTGGCACAGAGCAATGAGTTGCTGCCGGAGGGAGGTAGTTGCCCCTATGTACAGCCGTCCCTTGTATTTAATGATGCCCTTATGTAGTGTGTGGTTGGTAAGAGAGTTGGGGGAAATAGAGAGAGAGGCAAGAAGATCCTGTACCTTGGAGTCCCCTTGGTATGAATTGAGGACTTCTTGTACCCAATGGGGGGTAAGGGTGGAGGTGGTAGTGTAAAACAGTTGGCTGGTTGGGGAGGATTCCCCTTCAAACTTGTGGGATAAGGCATCAGCCACCTTGTCCATTCCTCTCTTATAATGGATGCTATAGTCTAACCCCAGCATCTTGCTTATACCCCTCACTTAGATGTAATTGTGGAGGCGCTGCTCTAGTAAATGCTTGATACTTTCATGGTCGGTGTTGATTATGAAGTGCCCTTGCTCGAGGTAGTGCCTCCACTTGGTGACAGCAAATAGTATGGCTAGAAGCTCCCTGTCATAGGCTGATAGCTGCTGGTTTTTTGGACTTAGTGGTTTGGAAATGTAAGAGAGAGGTCGACCATCCTGCATAAGCACAACTCCTATTCCTGTGCTACTGGCATCGCATTCCAAAGTGAATGGCTGCTAGAAATTGGGTAATGCCAGTAAAGGAGCTTAGGTCATGATGGTTTTGAGGTGCTCAAAGGCTTGTTGAGCTGCCGGATTCCACTTGAACTGGTCCTTTTTAAGGAGGTCAGTAAGTGGTTTGCAAAGTAGGTTATAACCAGCAATGAACCTTCTGTAATAACCCGTGAGTCCTAGGAAGCCTCTCAAGCTTTTGATGTTTTTAGGGACAAGCCAAGTAACCATGGACTCAACTTTGCTAGGATCAGTTTGTACCCCCTCGGCTGAAATGAGATGGCCTAAGTAGGAGATGGTTTTCTGCCCAAAGGCACACTTAGACTCCTTGGCATAAAGCTGGTTATCTCTAAGGATTTGCAGGACTATTTGTAGATGTTGGAGGTGAGATTTCCAGGTGGGGCTGTAAATCAGAATGTCATCAAAGAAAACAAGCACAAACTTCCTTAGGTAGGGTTGGAATAGGGTGTTCATTAGGAATTGGAAGGTAGCTGGGGCATTGGTCAACCCAAAGGGCATAACAAGGAACTCATAATGGCCTGAATGAGTCCTAAAAGCAGTCTTGAATGTGTCTTCTAACTGCATTCTGATCTGGAAGTAACCAGACCTTAGATCGATCTTAGTAAAAAACACTGCCCCATGTAATTCGTCCAGCAAGTCTTCAATGAGAGGGATAGGGAACTTATCTTTAATTGTAAGCTTATTAAGCTCCCTATAGTCCACACAAAACCTCCAACTTCCATCCTTCTTTTTGACTAGGAGCACGGGGGATGCATAAAGGCTGTTGCTGGGTTGGATGATAGCGTTGGTTAGCATTTCTTCCACCAATTTCTCAATCTCATTTTTTTGGTGGTGGGAGTATCGGTAGGGCCGGATATTAACAGGTTCTGAGTTTGGCTTAAGGGGTATTGAGTGGTCATGGGACCGAGGAGGGGGCAGCCCTTTGGGTAGCTGAAAGACATCAGCATAGGAGTGCAGCAGTTGCTGCAATTTTTGCTGTGTGTGGGCAGTAAGGCAGTCGGTGCTGGTTGTGGATGGTGGTGTTAGGGTGAGGAGGAAAAATTTGGAGGAGACTCCCTTCCATCCATGAAGTACTAGCTTGTTGATGGCCTTGGTAGTAATGAGTTTGAGTGTGGTTTTTTCACTAAGCCCCTTCAGTTCCAACTCCTTTTCGTCCTTCTTAACCCGAAGCTTATTTTCATCATAGTCAAAAGTAATAGGGGAGTGGCACTTCATCCAATCTGCCCCTAGGATGAGATCATAGTCTCCCAAGTCGAATAGCCTTAGATCAAATGCAAACTTGTGACCCTGCATGCTCCAAGTGCACCGATTACACCTTTCCTGCACAGTGACTCGCCTACCATCAGCCACGGTAACAGTAGCTGGGGTGATTTTTGCCAATTGGAGGTTGAGTTTCTTGGCTAGCTTCCCATCCACAAAACTGTGGGTACTTCCGCTGTCTATCAAAATCATGATAGATCTTCCCCCTAGCTGTCCCTTGAGCTTGAGAGTGTTGTCTCCTAGTCCCCCATCCACAACATTGAGTGAGAGCTGTATTTTCTCAACATCCATAGGGTCCTCTGGAAGTTTAGAGTCCAATACATCCTGCCAGTCGTCCTCATCCTCTTCAGCAGGATCTTCTATGGTTTGGATGGCCATGAGCTTTCTTTGGGTGCATTGATGGCCAGGGAAATATTTGTCTCCACATCGGAAATAGGTCCCTGGAGTTCTTCTTGGGGGTGGAAGGCTGTTTGTGGGTGGTCTCAAGTCTTGGGTTGGTAGGTGTAGTGTTGGATGAGTGTTTGGGAAAAGGTTGGGTGGCATTGGGTGATGGGTTCCAAGGTTTGAATGAGGTTTGGGGTTTGTAAGGAGCTTTGGTTTTGCTGGCTTCTAGGTGATTTTCTTGCAATCTAGCTTGCTCAATTGCTGTATACAGCTCAGAGGGCTTAAACATTTTAATTACACTTCTTATTTCATCCCTTAGTCCACCAATGAAGCAGGATATGAAGTAGGATTCAGGTTGCTGGGGGTATAGTTTTTCCATCCGAAGCTTCATCTCCTCAAATCTGTCTACATAAGCTTCAACCGAAGCATTTTGCCTCAACCTCTGAAATTCTTCTACCACATCATCCTCCTTAACTTCTCTAAACCTCCTGCATAAGGCCTCTGAAAAATCTTCTCATCCTATACCTTTCCTATCTTTACTTCAATTCAAATACCAGGATTCTGCTCTACCTTGCAGGAACAAACTAGCAAGGTCCACTTGTCTCTCAGGAGACACTTCAAAAATCTGGAAATATTTCCTACATTTGCTAACCCATGATTTACTCCCCTCTCCTTCAAAAAACTGCAACTCACACTTAGGCAATAGCTTATTAAAGTATGGTTGTCCGGGATTGTTTGGTTCCCTAACATGAGGCTCATTAGGGGTTGGAAGAATTCGCCTTTCAGATCTAGGACTGTCATTAGTGAGGGTTTGAGGTTCCTTACCCCTATTACTGTTGCTGCTTGGTTGGGACTGGGTTACGGTTGAGTTGTTGGATGCACCTGGGAGCTGTATCCCTTGGATGAGCTGAGCCAAGTAGGCTACAGACTTTTGGTTCTCCTGCTTGAGTTCAAGCTTCAGATTGTTTTGCTCCTGCATCAACGCTGCCATCTTTTGCTGGCTCTCCAGCTGAAGCTCATTCATCCGGGTCTCCATGCTGCCCATCCTGGATTCCAACTGTTCTTCAATCCTTGAACTGAGGGATTTCAGTTGGTCCTCCAACTCTTCAATGGAGGTTGTGGTTTTCGGGATGTTTGGGTTCTTTCCCATGGTGCAGCGATAAGGGAATGATGGATCGAAGGGAGCTCTGATACCAGTTGTTAGGGTTAATTCCTAACTGAGGTTGGTTCCTGGGTTAGTTCCTGAATCCAAATCTGGATCGGGAGCAGGTTGGAGTAAGTAGAGAAGGAAAAGAAGAAGAGGAAGGAGAGTAGAGAGGAAGAGAATAGAAAATTCTTTGATTAAAATTGTCTAGTGGTCCCCCTAGGGGATTCTGTTACAATAAAAAGAGAAAGGATAATGATTAGCTGCACTAGAGGACAAGAGAGCATGCAATTTCTCTCTCTCCCTCACAAAACGCAGCCACCAATACAGCTGGATAACAGAATCCAGCAACCAACTTGCAAATATAAAAATTACAATTGAAAACTAGAAATAACTGAATTTAACTAACTTTTCCATAAAATGACTTAGTTACCCCTCCTTTTACGTGAATATGTAACATTACACATCTCCGTTAGACATGCCTCCTAGTGGTGGCTATAGAATGATGGAAACTAGCAAGTGCTATGGACCAAAACATGTAATTTGCAATCAGGTTATATATGATGAATCAAGCATTAGGCATTCTTTCTTTCCATTTAGGGAACATCTCAAATATCTAAGCATTAGGCTATAGTACGAAATTTAACCATAGAATATGAAATTATATAAAAGAATGGAATAAAAATTCTCCTGAAGCTCTTAAGATCATTTAATGCTATGTTGTTGTTGCAAGTTGATAATAGGAGGGGAAAAGATTTTAACTGCCATAATGGTGGTTTCTAGTCCTTCCATTGGCAAGAATACTTGCATATAGTGCCTTTAAATATAAGTGGGAAGCTGCAACTCACAGCTTGATCGAGGCAAACCCTCTTCACCCATTCGATTGTCCCAGTTGATGGAGATATAAATGGCAATTGCAGCAGCTGGGTATTTCTTCTTTTTTTTTAAAAAAAAAAAAAAATTTAAATGCATGTAGAAATGACCTCATTTCTATTCCAATAGTGCACAAAATCAAATTGAGGTATATGATGTTTAGGCCTCTACACAATACTTTTACGCTGAATGAATGCCATCTGTTGCTTGATTATTACCGGTCCCTTCAATCAATAGGCATAAAACTTTGCTCAATGCTGCTTTAATGTTGATAGGCCTTAGAAAAGAAATATGAAGACAAGACCGGAAGCCCAAGCCATGAAAGGGTTGAGACACGCAAAAGGAAAAAGGTTGCTGCTGGTTTTGCCAGATCATAATTGCAGGCATGGGCTTCTTCAAATGCAAAAAGTACACAAGTCAATGGGTTCTTTTTTGTTTGATTTCTCTTGACCCAATCTTCTAGAGGCTTTTCTTTTTCCATTAACAATTATTTCAATGTTGTATTTGCATAACAGCTGAAAGCCTGGCTGATGCTGCACATATTGTGCCCTGGAATTTGTTGGGCAGAAGCTCAGGTTAGACACATCACATATAATGTAAGGTGGTAGTTGCACTAGATTTGCTTCGCAAGCTGAGGAAAGAAATACAAGCACTTGCATGTGGCTGTTAGTATCTGTAATGAGCGTGTAACCTGCTAGCAATAGTATACTTTTTTCTTTTATCATAAATACACTTGTCTAGGTATAATCTTCTTCTTCTTCTTCTTCTTGAGGTGAGAATGGATAAGCACTGCTCCCTTATGATATTCTTTTTTATTTTCCCTTTAGTTTTGCTTTTATCAAAGATATTTGCTGCTATATGCTTTTGATCGACCTGCTCTCTTATACTAATATAAAGTGCATGCTTAAAATGTCCAACTGAAACTCTGTTTTCTTCGACTTTACATGTTCAATATATATGGTTTTTTCATGGAGAAGAATGCCATGAATCGTTAGGGAAAATATAGTAGGCCCGAAAGAAATGCATTATACTAAAATGAAACAAGCAGGGATTAGCTACATAGTTTTAAGTGGGGTCTTTTTACCCCACCGATTTTAGCAAGTAAACCAAATTGCCCCTTTAAATTTAACTTTCTCAATTGACTCTTAAAATTTTTTAATTGACCCAATAAATACAATTCTTTTTGAATCCGGTAAATTTTATTACTCCGGTCCATATCATTTTAAGCTGTTATTTTTTTTGTTAGAAATTTACTAAAATGATTAGTGATAAATCACAAATTTTTGCAAAGATGGGGTATTTTTATGTAGGAATGAACAAGAGACTTGATGACTAGATAGGCAAATGTCGATTGGATGAAAGTGAAAAGAAACTGCAAAAAAGGGTATATGTACGGCTATCCCGGGCATTGACACTCCAATACTTAAGTTAGCAAAAAGTAGAAAACTCTTAAAAAGAGTATTTATATTACTTGGAGAGAGAAAGTGTGTCTCTTATAAAGGAACCGCCATTTATAGAGTTGGGAAAGCTTGAACAGTATTCTTGAATTGTTGGTCTACTATGTGGCAGATATGGCCTATCTTGTAGGTGATGGCGATTAGATGGTGGCATGTGTCAGATAATTTCTGCCTGTCAGGGAGACGTCACGTCCGATCAGATGATCTCGATTCTCGTGCTTGATTACCTAGCTGATAGGGCTTTCATGAGCCCTTAATTTGGGCCTTTTGGGGCCCTTAGGCCTTTAGTTTTTATTATTTTTATGGTATTATCATTTGTCCTTCGCCAATCAGTTTGATTGAAAAATCGAAGTTGTGGGGTTTTGACAATTCTTGGCATCCATTTGATTGTGTCGTGGTCAATGATAGAGTCCCTTAAATTTGAGACTAAAATGTAGTCATGTTGACAGTTATTCAGCATCTTTTGAACTACCTCGATCGAGACGATCAAGCTTAATAAATCATCTGTCGAGGAAATTGGGATAAATACGTCGATCGGGATAAATTATCGATCCGGATTAATACGTCGATTGGGATAAATCATCGATCGAAATTAATGAAATCATCAGTCTTACGAGACTGGAGTAAATATATCAATCGGAATAAATTATCGATTGGAATCAATGAAATCACTAGTCTTAGGGACTGGAATAAATACATCGATCGAGATAAATCATCGATCAAAATTAATGAAATCATCAGTTAAGGAGATTGGAATCGATCGGGATAAATCATCGATTGGAATTAATGAAATCATCAATCTTAGGAGACTAAAATGAATACGTCGATGGGATAAATCATTGATCGAAATTTTATCCTGCAAACAATTTTCATTCTCATAATCATAGATTATTTTTTAGAGTTCACTTTTCTAACCTGTCTAGCTGATGCTTTTTCGGATGCTTTCGCTATTCGAGGGGCATCTCAAAATCACGCCTCCCCTTTTTCTTTCTTAGCTCGTGGTTCCAATGCTTTGTCATCTTGTTCTCAGTTTTTATGAGTTTAGGAGTGCAATGTATAGTTACCTGAGGGAGCACGACATTGCCGATTGTGGTTAGCTATTTGTGTCCCCTTATCTATTGATGGTTGACTGGCTATTGTCATTGTGTTGTCCCTCTTCAGAAAGTCGATCAAGTTTGTGGAGATTGAGAGTTGTGGCTTTTCTAGCCGTCTTGTTCTACTACATTTGCAGTTACTGCGAAAAAGCAATTTTAATGGTTTGGTGGGAAGCGAGGTTACCTAGCTGGGTCGTTGGTTGTCTTGCCTGCTTGACCATGGTGGTTCCTTCAGTTTTTCCTTATTTTCCTTTCCTGAGTCCATTGCTCAAGGGATAAGTTGTGTCTCTGTGAATCGTCGTTTCACCTTGTGTGATTCTAGCTTTGACCAATTTGTCCTGCCATTTTTGAAGGGCAATTTTTGCCGCAGTTATTTTACTTGTCTCATGAGATGCCGACTCAAGGCGATGGAGCTTTATTCATATGAAAGCCGAACGGGATATGCCTTTTTTGTTTGTTCGAGCCGAACTTGAGTGGTTTTGTTTCGCCAATCAACCGATCTGGCATTTTTGTCAGTTGTTTCGCTTCCCTCGTTTTTAATGTCAGCCGCTTCATTATTTGTGTCGATGGTTGATTTTTCTTCTTGACACTTCGATTTTTAGTCTTGATTTAATAGGTTTTGACAAGTGGCATTTTCATTAATGCCTTTTTTAAGATGCTTGAAGGTGTTTATAAAAGGGCTTCTTTAGTTTTTCCTCTTGCGCTTTCTTTTGCTTCTCCTATTTATTCTCGCAATTTCTTGCTTTTTAGTTTGATCATGAAGCCTTCGAACCTTCTGCATTCTATTTTCAATTTTCCCATTTTAGGATGATGAATGAAGAGTTAGGCCCTTGCCTGTCGGTTTATGACATGCAATAGCGGATCATGCGGTCTCCTACCTTATTGCCTTTCCCTTTCAACCATGGACTTTTTGCTAATTATGGTAGAGAATACACGTCTGTATTTTTTTCTCCATTTCCATGATGTTGACTTGTTTGAAGGAAGCTTTAATAAGAAAATCAAAGTAAACAAAAGTATATAATAATAATAATAATAATAATAATAAAATAACAATTTCTAGAATTCTCTAGATAAGGTATTGTGGCCACAACTTTACCAAGAAAAATAGTAATTGAAGAAAATAGAAAAGAAAAAAGAGAAAAAGGAAGAGAGAGAGAGGGGGGAGGTCGGGAAAGGGCGGAAGAAGGAGCGGGGAGAGGACGATGCCGTTTCCACCAATTCTTGCATCGCCACTGCCTCCCACTGTCGGTTACCATTGCGTCGTCCTCCACCCATTTTCTACGGTGTTTTACTTGCGTCTCCTCATCTCGATCTCACTGTCATGGCCGAAGTCACTGCTTCCTTTCTCTTTGGCATCTTGCGATGGCAACTGAGGAGACAGGCAATACCGACGATCCCTAAGGACAAGGTGCTCACCCTGATACCTTCTGTCTATCCCCAATCGTCGACAACCAGTAGATCGAAGGGATGATGTAATCGATGATTTCTAAAGCAGATCCCGAACAAACAGTGAGATGGTTGGGCATGTGATCACTGAAAATGGGACCCTAGGGTTCTGACCTCCATGGAGGCAGCGCTGGTGCATCTCTGGTGAGGCTCCGATGAGCACAGTGACGATGATTCTAATGGATACGTCACTACAAAAAAACTGGAAATTAGCGACGGCATTTTCCGTCGCTAATTGACAAAATTTCGTCGCTAATTTAAATTAGCGACGCCGCGACGAACAGTCGCTAATAGGCCAGTCGCTAATATATTAGCGACGGAATTCAAATTCAGTCGCTAATTTTTTTTTCCGTCGCTAATTTATATTTATAAATAGTCGCCAGAATTATAATAATAATATTTAGCGACTACATTTTTTGTCGCTAATTTAAATTTACTGTAAAATTTAGCGACGAAATTGTAGTCGCTAATATTGTTGCTAATTATTTCTTTAATTATATATATTACACATTAGCGACAATTTCTGTCGCAAATCCGTTGCTAAATTATTGCATAATTATTTTTTTTTCTGTTTTTTTTAATTTTAATCCTGTGTAAATGATCGTTATTTATTTATTTTAATCATGTACATAACAATGATCTCACACATACAAACATATATTTATTTCAAATAAAAATATGTTCGAAAATACACATATATAAAGAAAATTATTTAAAACATTACATAATAAGACCCATTTTGTAAGAAAATGGTAAACATACAAGAATCATCCTTTGCCGTCAATCAACAAGTTACAAATGCAAATAATAACATAAGAATAACCAGTCCAGCCCAACCAAGACAATCGAGGTCAAATCATCTACAGAATTCATAGCTTCTCCTCCACAAGCTAAAACTAGGTTTCCATATTTCTTCTCTTAGCTCTTCAAAGGGCAATTATCTAGAAAATATCAATGTTAACACATGATTGCTGTAACAAGGCTAAAAATGACAGATAATATGCATGAAATACAAAGTAGCAACAAAAATCTAACATAGCACAGGTGGCTCCTAATGAAAACAAATTTTGTCTGAAATAAACTATATATTGAGAAATATACAATAGCATCGATAAACATGATCAAATTATATTTTGCAAGGTCAGTAGGTTCTCACTAATTAAAGAAATAAATGACAAGTATTAGAACCATAAGTTGCTTTAGGACATTTTCTGGACTTTTAAGTAAATGCCACAAGCATAATGGCTATCATGCGATCCAAAAGAAAAAAAAAAGACTTCATTAACAACATTATAAATGAAAATAGTTTGCAGATTTAGCTTATAAAAACAAGGTTTTCATTTTCAATTTAATTTACAAACCAAGATTAATGCCTTAATATATGAATTGTACCCTATCATCCTTGAGAATAGGCATAAAATTTACTCTAAAGCCCTTCCCATTTGACATTTAATTATATCTAAATGAATAATTTTAAATTTGTTCAACATCAAATCCTTTCTATATTAATTAAAAAATTTAAGAGTTGTATTGCAGTAAAAATTAATTGTGGCTTCATATTTTTTGGAAATGCAAAATTGGTGAATGTTAAATACTATTTAACAGTGTACTGAATCCTTAAATCGAATTAAGCAAAATTAATTGTGGCTTCATATTTTTCGGAAACGTCCACAAGTCAGAAATAAAAATAACAAGGCAAGAAACAAAAGCCAAAACAAACTTCCTGAATTTGAAGTTAACAAACTTCCTGAATTTGAAGTTAACAAGCAAAATCTTCGAAAATAAATCAAGGATTCAAATAAGTTCTAACCTCAGATACGAATCTTTCTATTTTCACGGAGACATTCACTGCTTGGTACTCTTCAATCGCCTATAAAACAAATGTTTCTTCATTTATACTTCTGCAAACACTTAATGCACAAAAGGTTTATGACAAACAATTCTCGCGTGAATTTACCGAAAGCCGATAAAAACTAAACCGAAATTAAAATGCTGAAAACTTACATTTCCAGACGATGAAGCAATGGTATTTGGGGAAGCATCTTCTCCAGACAAGAACAGATGGCAATTCAGAAAAATAATAGAATTACAATCCTATTTACCAAAACCAAAACCACAGCAGCAGCATTCCTGTAGCGTATTTACCATAACAAGAATGAAATACTTAAAATGATCATTAAAAAACTTAAAACATATAGCAGCATGACAGCAATTTTATGCAATTTGCTTTCAAACTCTTTAGTTGAACTTTTAGTTAAGTTTGCCAAAGGATAAAAGCATCAAAGACCAACTTGTTTAACAGCGAGATACTCAAGCATGCAACATTAAATCCCATTATTAGGTTTTAAAATTAATTAGATTAATTTCAAACGGATGTATGACAACATTAAATTAATTTCAAACGAAAAAAGTATGAGAGGAAGAGAAGGTTTGTCTTTCATTATGTGAGGAGCAAAGGTTTAACTCACCTGCAATCACATACACTAACATAGTAAAAAATATTAATACCATTTCAGATTAATTATGATTAGCATGTAATGAATGAGTTAGTTAAAGGGTGAGGTTAAAAGTTTAGGAATTGAAGATAAAATTTTACAAGTTTTAAGTTTTATTATATACAAGTAAATACCATACTTTTATTAACTTAGTCTACTTTGCTCTACTCCTACGTTCTTCCACTCTATACCAATTTTATCTTACTTTATTGAAGCCTTTGAACCTCATCCAGAGATACTTTATAGCCTAAGTTGCAAACAAGGAAGGGTTAAGAATGAATTTTCAGGTTTAATTACCTTGAAGGTGACAAAAGTTATGGAGTTATATTGGACTATCTGCAAAAAAAAATATATATATATTTACAACATTTTTCATTTCTAATCCGACATAACAATTCAAAAAATAAAGAAATATTGCTAATTTGTTCGTATTGATTTCAAGTTCAAATACTATTTCTACACATCAGAATTCTCTTCATTACATCATTTCTTTTTCGTATATACAGATAGAGGATATGTGAACAATTCTTTAAAAATACATTTAGGGCAACAATCCTTTCTATGTTATAGAAAATGAACCAATGATGCTGAACCCATCTTATATGGGATCGCAAATTCTAAGTTATCCATGAAGAGCATATCTAATTATATACTACTGTCTATAATTTTAGGCCCTCAAGGTGATTAGTGTTATTTTATTTATATTTGTATAAAAATAAAAGAATAGAGAAATAGGAATGGTGCGGCCAAACCAAAATCAGCACCTTAACTACAAAGAAGGAGAAAAAGAGGGAAATGCCAGCACATTTATGCATGGGGAAGGGGAACCATCACCCTGTTTTACCCTTTTTCCCACTCCTGCAAGACACTTCAAGTTACTTCATATTATAGAATATTTTTTATTTTTTTAACCTCACCTAATCCTACCATCTAAATTATGAATGCATTATATCCTATTGATGATGTACTCTTTTTATAATTTTTATTTTAAAATTATTTGAAATGAATAGATTTTACCTTTATATTTTTTAAAAATAAATAATTTTTGTCATTAAACTCATCAAAATGAACATATCATCATATTCCTAAAGTTAATGATATATTGTATTATGTGATCCGAGACAAACGTCACATTGCATTGTTTTGAATAGTTAGGGATAAAAATAGATCAAAAGAAATTTAAAAGTAAAATTATTCTATTTCAAATGGTATGTCTTAAGAGAATTCCTAATCTGAAATTGCTAAGCAAAAATCAACATAAATATTAAACATTTTACACCAATAAAATGCAAAAACTACATTTGTTAATGTAACAAAGTAGAGAAATAGAAAACAAAGTATAAGAACTTGCTCAATGGTTGCTTCCTATAAAAGGTAACAAGGAGATAAACATTTTCTTAAAGGAATAATAACATATTTGATAGCTAAACTCGTAGAATTCACTACCTTCCATCGGTCCAAAACTGTTACTGCAGCATGTTCAATGTGGCTTAACAAAGTACAAAATCATTGTCTATTCATCAAGACTTGCAATTATACATATCATCCTGCCAGCCATCAAGACCTCTTTTATTTCAGAATATAGGATCCTTTAATTAGGAATGGGACAAGTCAGTGATATAATCAGAGGTGCATACTGTTCAAGCAATTGAAGCACCCAAGACTTGAGAAAATCAAGCATAAGGATGAGGTTCTTGAAACCTAATTGACATTATTAGTTTCAAACAAGTGGAATCAGTTTACTGAGAGGTTAACAGATGTCATTAGCCAATACCATTGGCCTCTAATCAATTATGTTAAAGCATAATTTCTTATTTGAAAATCAAAAAGATCTATTTTCATCCCCAGGTAATATTAACTGTAATCAATTGTAATTCTTAAAGCTAGTAAGAAAAACAAAATTAAGATTACCATGTTAATGGCATATTGATGATACTAAACTCTACATATCAATAAATCTAGAGAGTGAAATGTGAATCTTTAATAGCTCGTACAAGGCAATAATATGCATAAAAGAGTGGGAAACTGTATACAAAGAAGTAATACTGAAAAAAGTTATCAGGGATAGCATATTACCTGAACCAAGTTTTGCAAGCTTCACAAAATAAAATTATCCCTTGGAAAAAGTCATCGGAGCTCGTCGGACCGGTCACTGAAGCTCGTCGGAAGGACACCGAAGTCGTCCACTGGTAGATCAAGGCACCGGCCACTTCCAGGCGACGTTCATGCGCCCCAACGCTGCCATCATTTATCGGGATCGGAGCTTGAAGATCCCGCCCTCACCATCGTCGATCTCCCTGCTGCCGGCGAGTGGGGAGGAGCGGCAGCAACCGAACGAGCCGCCTCTGCCTCGGGATCCCATCGGTGCCGTCAGCCCCTTCCACTGCCGTTGAAAATCCCCGAAAAGAGGAGGAGATCGATCCGGTCGAAAAGAAGAGAAAAAGAAATACAGATCAAGAACCGTCGCCGCTGTCGGAGGAAGAAATCGGTGAAGAGAGAAAGGCCGGTGGCCGAGGTGGTGGCAGCCGCACCGATCTCTAGCCAGAGCGCCGTTGATCGGCGCCAGCGCCTCCCCTCCGCCTCTCCTTCTCTTCCCCGCCCCTCCTCCTTCATCCTCTTTCTTTTCTTTTTTTTTAACTTATTTCTTTTATTTCTACACACACACACAACTTTTTGTTTTTATCCCACTCTCTCTCTAAATTTGAACCACACATATCTTTTTCAACCTCACCTTTTATTATTATTATTATTATTATTATTATTATTATTATTATTATTATTATTATTATTATTATTATTATTATTATTATTATTATTATTATTATCATCTTATATTAATTTTCATAATATGCTTTAAGGAACAATTATTAAATTAAAATCCAAAAACAATACTAACTTATATTGGAATCTTCATAATTGATCCGAATTTTTGGGGCGTTACAATAAGTATGTAGGGTTCTTTCATTTTCTATATATATATATATATATAATTAAACCGGCAATTAGTCACGTTATTTTTAATAACATATTAATTCTAATTAATATATTTTTAAATTAATATGTTAACATACTTAAATAGTCACTTTAATTAATAATAATAATAATAATAATAATAATAATAATAATAATATTGGTTTTTAAAACATACTTTAATTAAAAATATTAATTCAAAAATTTAAAAATAATATTCATCCATGTCACATCCTAAATAAATTGATCCTTATAATCGGGTATCCAAAATACTACTCACATATATAAACAACATATTCTCAGTGGCCAGAATTAATCTGCATAATGTAATTATAAAATAAATATAACAATTAATTTATTATTATTATTAAAAATGTAAATTTTCTAAATAAATAAGTTAAGATTTTGGGATAATTGACAAAAAATTATTTAAAACGTAAATTTTCTAAATAAATAAGTTCAAAAAATAGATAAAGTATTCACGTATTGAACTCACTTCAAATCTCTCTCGATTCTGCTCTACTGAAAAATACATCAATGGTATAATAATCCATGTTTTAAATTAACAAAAATTATAGAAAACCAAAGCTTCTATAAAATATAGGAATAGAAAAGTCTTTACTTATACTCCAAATAAAAATAAAATTTACCCAAAAAGATTCAACAATCTCTTTTTTACAACAAAAACTGAACTTACAGACCTTAAAAATTAATCTTCACCGTTCAAAATTAACAACAAGGAGTTTTGAACGTACTCATCAAAAATCAGGCCAATCTAACGGTAAATAATATTTCGATCATCTTCGTATACAAAACTGGTCATTACGTAAAAAATCCAGAAAATAACTTCCTTTTTTGCAACAAAAACCAAACTCACATACCATAAAAACTAATCTTCACCGTTAAAAATTAACAAAAAGTAGTTTCGAATGTACTCACCAAAAATTAGGCTGATCTAACGGCAAATAATTTTCCGATCGTCTTCACATACAAAATTGGTCATTATATAAAAATCCAAAAAATAGTCTCTTTTTTGCAACAACAACTAAACTTACAGATCTTAAAAACTAATCTTCACCGTCCAAAACTAACAACAAGGAGTTTCTAATGTACTCACCAAAAATCAGGCCAATCTAACGGCAAATGATATTTCGATCATCTTCGTATACAAAACTGGTCATTACGTAAAAAATCCAGAAAATAACCTCTTTTTTGCAACAAAAACCAAACTCACATACAATAAAAACTAATCTTCACCGTTAAAAATTAACAACACGTCGTTTCGAATGTACTCACCAAAAATTAGGCTGATCTAACGGCAAATGATTTTCCGATCGTCTTCACATACAAAATTGGTCATTATGTAAAAAATCCAGAAAATAGCCTTTTTTTTGCAACAACAACTGAACTTACAGATCTTTAAAACTAATCTTCACCGACCAAAATTAACAACAAGGAGTTTTTAATGTACTCACCAAAAATCAGGCCAATCTAACGGCAAATGATTTTTCGATTGTCTTCATATACAAAACTGGTCATTACGTAAAAAATCCAGAAAATAGCCTCTTTTTTGCAATAAAAACTAAACTTACAAATCTTAAAAACTAATTTTCATCGTTCAAAATTAACAACAAGGAGTTTTGAACGTACTCACCAAAAATCAGGTCAATCTAATGGCAAATGATTTTTCGATCGATTTCGTATATAAAACTGATCATTACATAAAAAATCCAGAAAATAACATCTTTTTTGCAACAAAAATTGAACTTATAGACCTTAAAAACTAATATTTACCGTTCAAAATTAACAACAAGGAGTTTCGAACGTACTCACCAAATATCAGGCCGATCTAACGGCAAATACTTAACCGGCTTTAGTTATTTAGACAGAATATAAAAAATACTCATTTATTTATGGGTTTGGTTGCATATATTTGATAAGTCATCATTTTGAACTAGTTTACATATTACACCAACTAAACTAACAGTTATTGAGATATTGTAAAAACCATCAACAATATATACAATAGCTATGCCATGAATGTCTTTTTTTCAATTTCGATGGTTTTTAGTAATGTTTTTTTTAATTTCATTTCAGTGTAGCTTTACATAGTTGTATCATGTAAAAAGGAGATAGCAATTTTTGTCAGGTTGAATGTATTCAGATTGAATTGTGATGAATTGAGTTATAAATATAAAAATTTTATGTTATTATGAATAAATTGGATTATGATCTAATTGAGTTACAAATTTATTAGCTAAATTTTATAAAATTATTTTTTATTAAAAATAAAAAATTATGACATTAACGGATTATAAAGATCACGTAATGAATTGAATTGGATGGAATTATTTAGCGAATCAAATGAATTGAATAGTAAATTAATGTATCTAATTGAATTTATTTTAATTTATTATAAAGAGTATTTTAATTTAAAACCATTTTTCTCACTATTATTATTATTGCATATATTTTAATTTATTTTAATTTAAAGAGTATTTTAATTATTTAAACATTTTGGATTTTAAATAATTTAATATTTGATTTAAATTTTATAAAATAAATATAAATTACAAATTTTTTTTATTATTATTTTAAATAAAATAATAAATTTTATATTACTTTTTTATAAATATTTATTTTTATTAATCTTTGAATACACAAATATATAATAATCTTAATAATTAGTTTATTAATATTATTATTAAAAATGAAATTTTTCAAAATAAATAAATTTAGATTTTGGTATAATTGTTAAAAAATTATTATCAACTAATAAAATAATTTCTAATTTTCAGTTATAAAATAGATTTCTAATTTCTAAAAAAATATTTTTTACTTTATTTGCGACGGATTAGCGACTAAAATTTCATTAGCGAGTAAAATTTTTCCTCCTAAATTAGCGACTAAAATTTTCGTCGCTAACTTTTCTGGAACTAAAATTATAAAATTTAGCGACGGAACTTTTCGTCGCTAATTCCGTCGCAAAACATGGCGCGTACACTTCCCGCCATTAATTAGCGACTGTTTTTTCTTTTCGTCGCTAATTCGTCGCAAAAAATAGAAAACCTCATTTTCACGACAGAATTATAAAACAGTCGCTAATCCGTCGCAAAATTTGCGACGAAAATGATGCCGTCGCTAATGTTAGTCGCTAATTGACAGTTTTTTTGTAGTGCGTGGCTACCAAATTTGCTTCCAAAGATTTATTTAAATTAAATATATGAATTTTTGGTTAGGAATTTTTATTTCATTTGAACCAAATCACTACAAGAAAATGAAAAATTAGCAATGAAAAAATAGAAACGGAATCTAAATTAGCAACGAAAAACCAAGAAAATAAATTACGTTGCTAAAATTGGTTAAATTTTGTAGATTTAACAATGGAAATATATTTAGCTATCTTCCGTTGGTAAAAGTAGAGGGAAGTTTTAGCGTCAAAATTTAGCAATGGAAATTAGCAATAGAATTACTATACCGTTGTTAAACAAGGTGCTAATAAATGGCAAAAGAATTTTTGAACGAAAAATAGCAATGGAAAAAATTTTCGTTGGTAATTTAGCAATGGAATATAATTTTCATTGCTAATTTAGCAACGGAATTTATTTTCAGAATAATTCGGTTGCTAAATAACTAGGGTTAAAAAAATTTGGTTCCAAAATAGCAACGGAATTTTTTTTTGAGTTTCATTGCTAATTTACATTTTCAATAAAAAATAGCAACGAAATTTAATTGCGGTTGCTAAAATAGCAACCGAAATAAAATTTCGTTGCTAAATTTACAATCGAAAAAAATTCCGTTGCTAATTTTTATTTTCAATTAAAAATAGCAATCGAATTTAAATTCGGTTGCTAAATAACCTTCCTTAAAATAACAACCGAATATAGGTTCCGTTGCTAATTCAGCAACTGAAATAGAATTTGGTTGCTAATTTAGCAACGAAAATGAAATTCCGTTGCTAAATTAGAGATTTTTAAGTAATTTTTTATTTATTGCCCTAGGTGTAAACTAGTCCCCCTCTCCCTCTTTGCTATCGTCTCTTCACTTCTCTTCCTTGTCTAAGATCAAAATTCATATTATATTTTCCTATCATTATATATATGAAAATAAAAATATATAAAAGAAAAAAGAAAACGTAAAATGAAAAAGAAAACAAAGTTGAAAACTTTTGCATTAAAAAATAAAAAATGAAAAAGTTGAAAAGTTTTCTATTTCCCATTTCCTCCTAACTTAGCCCAATAAACAATCAAACACAAACAACTCCACTTGTCTTTTTGCCCAAAAAACCCTAGTGCTCTCTCATCGGTCTTTCTCACTCTCTTGGCTCAATCGAGATCGGAGAATGGCAGCAAGTGAGCAAACAGTCCTACAATTCACAATGACATCTTCGTCGAGTCTCTTAGCTAAGGTGCATCCTTTGGTTATCTTCAACATTTACGATTGCTACGTGCGACGGCCTGACCAAGCCGAACGTGTTATCGAAATGCTTTTCAGCTCCGTCTTGCCAGATGGCATCGTCGATATTCGTAACTCGTACGCTGTCCCTCATAATGAATCCTTTGATCAGGTTTTGACATCCTTCTCTGACTTCGTTATGATATTTAATTTTTTTTGTACAGCTTAGAGCTTCAGCGCGGTCAGCATATGGAGTACCTTACTAGAGGACTCGAGCAACTTGGTCCCTCTTTTGTTGTTTTGGATGTTAAGTGAGTCTGTCTCTCTTTGATTTTTAAGTATTGGTTGAACATGCTAAAAATTTGAATTTATTGATCAGTAACGTTTTGCTTCTTGATTTTAGAGAATCTTTTGAAAAGAGTTATTTTTTCTCTGCTGTTTTTATAAGTTTTTTGTTGATTCAACTTTTTTGTTTTAACCCTGGAGTCATGGGATGTGTTCATGTAGATTAGCTACATTTGATCTTATTCTTTCTATTGTCTTTTAGATCTTATGTAGTATGGCAGCCAGCTAAAAATTGTTTCATAGGCATAGACTAAATGGCAAAGTAATGTAAAGGACTTCTTTTACTAGAGGTTTTGAGGTTTCTGTGCCCAAGTTAAATTTACTAATTGATTTGAGGAAGTTTTTAATTCTGAAAAATGGTACTATATAGTAACTGCATTATGAGACATAATGGGCTTGCTTTTGTTTTACATGGGATGCTCAGGCATTGAATGACATTCATATGCCAATATCTTTATGCAGTCGACCTTGGCTTTTCTACTGGATCATGCACTCAATTGCTTTATTAGGGGAATCTGTTGATTATGAACTAAAAAATAATGCCATCGACTTTCTTAATCGTTCAGGTATGAAGTTTTCAATAACTTCTTTTTATAACTTTATCATTGAAGTTATATCAAACTTTGAATGTAACATGTATTTTGTGAACACAAATTATTTTTCTTTGTTTAAATATTTGCTCAATTAAATGGACATTTGTATGTGCCTATATTACAATTGAAGACTTAATTGATATGATCTAGATAAAATATATGAATGAGCAAGACTCAAATTTCTTGTAGCAAGCTCACTCATTTTTTGCTTTTATGTACTTCCTTGGTAAGCTCTTACATCCTCAATAATTTAAATCTGTTGAATTTTGACATTGGTGAAGACAAGATTACTACCAGCAATTTCCTTTTATGGAAAGCATCAAGATATGGACCGTGATCTTGTTTTTTGATTTGGAACATGATTGTTAAGCTTGTTCTTATTACTGCTATAAATTTTTGGAATATCACTTCTATAGTGCCATACTCCTATTGAAAAGGGTAGTATGCTTGCAACTTTGGGGATTCTATTGATAGGACTCAAATGGTGGTTATGGTAGGGGACCTGGGCAGGCAAGCATATAGTTCGTCAAGATGATTTGTATCCTTGCATTCATCTTTATTCAGTTATCGATTTGTAGATATCCTAATGGCTTTTGTCTTGTGCAGATCTATAGATTTGTAGATATCCTATTTTTGTTTTAAATTAAACCTGCTTTCTACTAAATAATTGTTGTCATTTTGTCGATACAAATTTCAGATGCCGCATCTTGCAACAACTTTTGTTGCAGTTAATTCACTTGTAACCTTGGGTGGATGTAGAGCCTTGTCATCTATTAATAGGTGGTTAGTTTGTGCTACTTTAAGAGAATTTGTCACTTCCTGCCATAATATAAAATATGCTTTACTGACTAGTTTAATGTTTCTTTCAGAGGTAAATTATACACATATTTACGACGAATGAAAACCCGTGGCCACATGAGGTTGGATGTGCTGTGATAAAGAAAATGATAAACAACTGAGATACAATCACACAACTTGATTCAAATAAAAGGAATTGTGTACTTCTGGCAATGGAGTTCAATACACAGAGTTGTTCAAGATTAAAGAAAACAGAAATGAACAATAACCAAAACAGGAAAACGATAACAAGGGCCTACTCCAGGAAGGGCAGCCAAACACCCTGCCTTCTTCCTTCCCTCCTCACACTTAAATTGTGTTAACAAAATTCTCAATACCCTCCTTTTCAAACTACTCCCTATTTATACAAATTTCTCTCGCCTTCTAACTAACTGCTGCCAACTCAGCTCCCTCTCCTCTTCCAGCCTTCTTGTTGGATCGTCTTGTGTAGACTTGCCAAGCTGTGGGCCTATGGGCCTCTTCCCGTCCAGCATATTCTCTATCACTGCCACCGGGTGGGGAAACTGTCTTGTCCTCAAGATAGAAAGTAGGAAATTGATGTCGAATCACAAACGCATCCTCCCATGTAGCATTTTCGATGCCTCCATCACTCCATTGGATCAGCCATTGTGGGGTACTTTCTCCATACTTGGAGATGGTGCGATTTGCTAACACACAGAGAGGAGTAGGAGACATTACCTCATCCGGTTCCATTCCTACAGGGAGAGAAGACACCGCTGGAACTGACCCAATAGCTTTCTTCAATAATGACACATGGAAAACCGGGTGTATTTTCGCTCCAGGAGGCAACTCCAGCTTGTAAGCAACCGGGCCAAGACGCTGAATTATAGTAAAAGGACCATAAAATCGGGGGGCCAACTTAGGAGCAATCCTGGCAGTCACCGAGTATTGGCGATGAGGTCGTAGCTTCACATAGACTGATTCTCCCACTTAGAATTCCACTTGCCTACGGTGCTGATCCGCTGCACTCTTCATCTTTGATTGAGCTCGAGCTAAATGAGATTTCAACTGTCGTAGAGCTTCATCACGATCCACTAAATCCTGCCCAACTGCTGCTACTTGGATCTCTCCAGGAACGTACTGGAAAACAGTTGGAGCTTTGCGTCCATAAACCACCTCAAAGGGAGTGGTATTGATGGATACATGGTAGTTCGAATTGTACCAGAACTCTGCCCAGGACAGCCAAGACAACCATGTTTTAGGTTGATCAGTCGCAAAGCAACGTAAGTACGTTTCGACACATCGGTTCACCACTTCCGTTTGGCCATCGGTTTGTGGATGATAGGCTGAACTAAACTTGAGTTGAGTACCCTGCAGCTTGAAAATTTCTTGCCAAAACCTGCTGACAAACAATGGATCCCGATCACTAAGAATGGACTTCGGTAACCCATGAATGCGGATAATCTCCCTAAGGAACACTTCAGCCAAGGATCTAGCTGTGAATGGGTGTTTCAAGGGAATAAAGTGGGCATATTTGGACAGCCGGTCCACTACTACCAAAATGGTATCAAATCCCCTGGATCGTGGCAACCCAGTGATGAAGTCCATGGATATTTCTTCCCAAATATGCTCAGGAACATCTAAGGGCTGTAATAATCCTCCAGGAACTAAGGTGGAGGCTTTGAACCGTTGACACACATCACAAGATTGGACAAACCTCTGCACTGCTTTAGTCATTCCTACCCAATAAAAAAGTGAAGCCAACCGCCTGTAGGTTCTATAATAGCCAGAATGTCCTCCAAAAGGACTAGAATGGAATTCAGCCAAAAGAGTTGGAATCCACTTGGAAGAAGCAGGAATAACTAGCCGGTTTTTAAAATAAAGAGTACCTTGTCGTGCTACAAAACCTGGATGGGAGAGTGGATCCCGTTGCAATTCTGCCATTATTTTCTGTAACTGCGGGTGACTGTCAATTCCCTGGTTCAGAACCGGTTCATCCACCCAACGAGGTATAACGGAGACAGACTGGAACTCTCCTGCCTTTCCCATGACCCTGGATAGAGCATCAGCAGCTCGGTTGTCCTTTCCAGGCTTGTATCTCACTTCAAAACGATAACCCATCAACTTCGCGAGCCAGTTTTGTTGGTCCATGGTTGTGATCCTTTGGTGCATCAATTGGCGGATACTTTGCTGGTCTGTGTATACTGTAAAAGAATGTCCTAGCAAATACGGTCGCCAATGGAGGATTGCCAAGACAATGGCCATGACTTCCTTCTCGTAGGCTGATTTAATGAGGTTTTGTGGCGACAAAGCCTTGCTGAAATAAGCGATTGGGCGTCGATCCTGCATAAGGACAGCTCCTATTCCCCCTCCTGACGCGTCACATTCGAGTTCAAAAGGTTTGGTGAAATCCGACAACACTAATAATGGAGCTGCTGTGAGCTTTTGTTTAAGGACATCAAAAGCTTCCTGGGCTACAGGATTCCACTTAAATCCATCCTTCTTAGTCAATTCCGTTAACGGTTTGGCGAGTTTCCCATATCCTTCAATGAATTTTCGGTAATAACCGGTGAGACCCAAGAAACCGCGCACGCCCTTGACCGTAGTGGGAGTAGGCCAATTCCTCACTGCTTCTACCTTGCTGGAATCGACTGAGACCCCTTCCCCATTAATTACATGGCCCAAGTACTCCACTGTCCGCTGCCCAAAACTGCACTTCTTACTGTTAACCACAAAGTGGTGTTTTGCCAGAATGTTGAGGACCAACTCCACATGTTGCAGGTGTTCAGCCCATGTGCGGCTGTAAACGAGGATGTCATCAAAGAATACCAAGACATTCTTTCGAAGCAACGGTCGGAATATGTTATTCATGGCGGACTGAAATGTAGCTGGTGCGTTGGTCAATCCGAAAGGCATCACAAGGAACTCGTAATGGCCATCATGAGTTCGGAAAGCTGTTTTCTCAATGTCTGACTCTCGGACCCGAATTTGATGGTATCCCGATTTGAGATCAAGTTTAGTGAAGTAAATTGCCCCTCCCAGCTCATCAAATAACTCCTCAATAACCGGAATGGGATACTTGTCCGGTACTGTAACTTTGTTAAGTGCTCGGTAGTCAACGCACATCCGCCATGTATCATCTTTCTTCTTAACTAAGATGACCGGGCTCGAAAAAGCACTCTGACTGTGCTTAATGATTCCCTGTTCAAGCATGTCATTCACCTGCCTCTGAATTTCTGCCTTGTGGTGGTGGGGATACCGGTATGGACGCACACAAACCGGTCCCTGTCCAGGCTGAAGTGTGATGGAATGCTCCACAGTTCTCTTGGGTGGTAAACCTTCCATCTCAGCAAAAACACACCTGTACTTGAAGAACAAAGCACTCAATTCTTGACCCTGGTGGTCGGGTAGGTGGTCTAACGAAGGGAACAGTGTATGAGGAGAGCCATTAGTTTCGGTGGAGAACTGGTTCAGATAGCCATTTAACCCCGTTTGCAATGGCTGCAATGTCCCCTGTCCCACGGGGACCCTGCTGAGTTCCACCAGTTTACCTTGCACTAAAAATTTCAGTGACCCCAATGCCCAATTTGCGGTAACATCCCCTAAGGTGCTTAGCCATTCCACTCCCAATATCACGTCTAATTCCCCCAACTCAGTCACCAAAACATCAAGACAACAAGTATACTCCCCTATCTGAATGGAAATTCCAGTGCATTTTCTATTGACCCCAATCACGTTCCCATCCCCTAACCTGATATGAAGGGTTTTGATAGGACTTACCGGAAGACCCAGCACCGACACCAGTTGCGAGGAGATGAAATTGTGGGTGGCGCCACTATCCACGAGCATAACCGTAGGAATACCGCTGGTTGTTCCTAGGAGTTTGATGGTGCTTAAATCCTTACTATTTCCGGTGAGTGTTCCCAATTGATGTTGAAGACCCTGCAAGTCCAAAGCCTTACACTCTCCATCCGCTGGGTTCTCATCCTCCTTATTTTCAGCTTTAAAAAATTCCTCATCCTCGTCCATCTCATCGCCTTCCCCTAATAGCATCACCTTTAGTTGAGCTCTTGGGCATTTATGCTGGGGTGAGTAGTTCTGACCACATTGAAAACACAGCCCCTTTTTCCGTCGTTCCTCCCATTCCGTCTTGGTCAGTTGCCGGAAACCTTGCCGCCTGCCTCCCCAGTAACTGGAATCACTAGATCGGAATTGGAATGCTGGTGGGTTGTTTAGATTTTGGGCTGGGTATTTGCCTTGGCTGGGCCCAATAGATGAATTGGGCTGGAATTGAGGAGATCCAACTCTATTTGCCCCTCCCCACGATCCAGCATTAGAAGTCAGCCTAAATGGCCCCTCCTTCTCCTTCCCTGAAGTCGGTGTTCCCTTTGAATAACCCATCCTCTGTCTTCCATAGTTCAACGAAATTTCAATAGAACGTGCGAGTCTCATAGCTTCAACTCGATCACTTGGTTTGTGCACCTTAACCCACCCTTTAATCTCTTCTTTCAATCCGCTAATGAAATACCCTACATATTGCAATTCAGGCAAACCAGGAGCTGTCGCTGCCACCGTCTCAAAAGCTTCGATGAAATCATCAACGCTACCATCCTGTTTCAGATCTGCCAATGCTTCAAAAGGGCTTGAAGAGTAAAGTCCTCCATATCGTCGCATAATCTCTCTCTTAAGATGTTCCCAAGTGAGTGTAGGAGTTACATCCAGTAACATAGTGAACCAGTTGATCGTGGCCCCTTCCATACATAACTCAGCCAGATTAACGCTCATTTCTGGTGGAATCTGGTTGATGCGACAGTAAGTCTCCATTCTCATCACCCAACCCCGAGGATCGGTTCCATTAAACATTGGCAACTTAACTTTTCGTAAAGAAATCAATGGATCTGTGAAATAGTTGGTATTGAGACGGTAGTTCAGGCGTGGCATGGATCCCTGACCCTGTTGTTGCCCACTTCTATCCAAAACAGATGCTTCCTGAGAGTCGTAAGTCTCAGTTTGAGCGGGTTGTTTTTCAGAACTTCTCATCCATCGACAAACCTGTTCCCTGAACTCAGCATCCTCTTTTTTCTTTTCTGCTTGATAGTTTGTTAAAGAAGATTGCAGCTCGGTGATGGAACGTGTGATTTCTTTCATATATGCTTCAAGGCCATTCACCTTGTTTTCAGTCTCCTCCAATCGGCCATTGACTGATTGCAAACGAGTTTCCATTTTTCTCTCCTTGCACTCAAAGATCCGGCAGGTCGGACCAATTGATAAAGAAAACGATAAACAACTGAGATACAATCACACAACTTGATTCAAATAAAAGGAATTGTGTACTTCTGGCAATGGAGTTCAATACACAGAGTTGTTCAAGATTAAAGAAAACAGAAATGAACAATAACCAAAACAGGAAAACGATAACAAGGGCCTACTCCAGGAAGGGCAGCCAAACACCCTGCCTTCTTCCTTCCCTCCTCACACTTAAATTGTGTTAACAAAATTCTCAATACCCTCCTTTTCAAACTACTCCCTATTTATACAAATTTCTCTCGCCTTCTAACTAACTGCTGCCAACTCAGCTCCCTCTCCTCTTCCAGCCTTCTTGTTGGATCGTCTTGTGTAGACTTGCCAAGCTGTGGGCCTATGGGCCTCTTCCCGTCCAGCATATTCTCTATCATGCTGTCATCAAGGAAGTTTTTTCTAAAGGCATCACCTTTTTTGACACATCTGATCTCTATAGAGATGATCAAGACAATGAGATCATGGTTGGAAAGGTACTTGATCTTTCTTAATTTCTCTCTGTTAATATTATATGAGAAACTGGTGGCTTTAACATTGTTCAACTCTCCCCATTAGCAAGCCTTAAAGAAGCTTCCTCGAGAAAAAATGCAATTAGCTACAAAGTTCGACATTATAAAATTGAAAGGATTACTATTTCCAGTGAATGGTAAACCAGAATACGTGAGGCAATCTGTGAAGCTAGTCTAAAATGGCTCGATGTGGACTATATCGATCTGCTTTATCAGCATCGAATCGACAGCTCGGTGCCAATAGAAGATACTGTAAGAACTGCAGACATTTCCTCAAATATTAGTTCGTTAAACAGCAGAATTTAAGACTCTGATTTGATTCTGTAAGGTAGATGGAGGAGTTAAAGAAGCTAGTAGAGGAGGGGAAGGTTAAGTATATTGGATTATCTGAAACTAGTGTTGATACTTTAAGGAGGGCACATACTGTTCATCCTATAACAGTGGTGCAAATGGAGTACTCGTTGTGGAGTCGCGAGATTGAAGAGGATATAGTTCCGCTCTGTAGGTTTGTTATCTAGATTTCAACTTCTCTTCATCTTTGAAAAATAACGATTAACCTGTTAATTTGGTGTTAAACTTTTGCAGAGAGCTAGGTATCGGAGTAGTAGCATATAGTCCTCTTGGCAAAGGATTCTTTGCTGGAAAGGCAGTTGAGGAGAGCTTGCCTGACAAGAGTCTATTGGTATTTGACTGCCTGCTAAATTTTTGATTTAATTAATGCATATATGTGCAACTTCTTTCACTTAAAATCTTTATTAACTCAATGTGATTTTGAAATGATCTAACATTCCTTAACAGACATTGCATCCTAGATCCACCGGAGAAAATCTAGATCGAAATAAACTTATATATGCGCGTCTTATGGAGCTGGCTGCAAAGCATGGTTGTGCTCTAGCTCAGCTAGCTCTAGCATGGGTTTTCCACCAGGTAGAAGACATAGTTCCCATTCTTGGTATATTAAGTTTTATTTTCTATGCATCTAAAGCATACTTTTAATGTTTCCTGAGTTTGCATTTAGTTTGCTCTTCAAACGTGGATTCTTCTTTGATGAACATGGATTGTAGTTTATGGATGACTGTACTATTTGTTGGACAGGGACGACTAAATTGAGGAATCTTGAAAACAACATTAGGTCATTGGGAGTGAAGGTAACAGAAGAAGATATTAAAGAAATTTGTAAAGTTGTACTAATTGATGAAGAGGTGAAAGAGAATATGATATGTTTTCTAGTTTTGTTTATAAACTTGCAAATACTCCACCACCCAAGAATGTTATATTATAATATACTCATTATAAGCTAGTAAGCTTTGCTGCCTCTAAACAATCATTATAGTTGGTGGATGGTTGATGCCACATTTGGGTTTGGGCTATGGTTGATTCATGTTGCATTTGCTACACCCTGAATTTAACTATTAAAAATCAGCTACACCTTAAATTCAACTATTAGAATATGATTTGAAAACTTTGGTACTATATATAATTCAACAATCAGAGTGAAGATTTTTGTGGAACAAGAGATTTTACTATCTCAATTACTTCACTAAAATAATGATACAAGGATATATTTATAGGTACATTAGTAGTATGAATGAAAATTACTATTCTATCCTTAATTACAAGCTATCTAAGTAAATAGATTAATCAACACTTTTCCTCAAGTTGGTACAAAAATATTACACATGCCAAACTTGCAAACTATGACATGGCAAGCTCGACTACCAAGTTCCTTTGTGAAAACATCAGCTAATTATCTGTCCGACGTTACATGAAATAGGTTTAAAACACCATCAGATAATTTTTTTTATGAAGTGTCGATAAATTTCAATATGTTTTGTCTTGTCATGTTGAATTGGATTATAAGCAATACTGATTGTAGCTTTGTTGTCACAATACGAAAATAGTATGTCTTTTTCAGCCAAATTCAACTCTGCTAATAACTTCTGCAATCATAACAACTCACAAACACCTTAATCCATAATTCTATATTCTGCTTCTGCACTCGATCTTGCAACAACACTTTGTTTCTTGCTTCTCCAAGTGACTAAGTTACCTCCCATAAATGTACAATAACCAAAGGTGAATCTTTTATCATCTAAAGATCCAGCCCAATCTGCATCTGTGAAGATTTCAATTTGTAGATGACCATTTTTTGAAAAAAAAATACCTCTTCCTGGAGCTGATTTTAAATACCGCAAAATGCGAAAAATAGTCTGCTGATGAGATTCTCTAGGATCATGCATAAACTGATTTACCTAGCTAACTGCATAAGCAATATCTGGTCTGGTGTGAGATAGATAGATAAGTCTACCGACCAATCTTTGATATCTGGCCTTATCAACTGATCCTTCAGTTCCTGTTTGTAATTTATGGTTACTTTCAATGTGTGTATCTGTTAATTTGCATACCAACATACTAGTTTCATCCAAAAGATCCAGAACGTATTTTCTTGGAGAAATAAAGATCCCTTTGGTTGATCTGGCAACTTTAATTTCCAAGAAATATTGTAGCTTCCCAAGATCCTTGATTTCAAACTCCTGAGTTAAGAGCTTCTTCAGTCGAACCATTTCTTCTTTATCATCCCCTGTCATTACTATATCATCAACATAAACAATGAAAAGAGTGATCTTACCCTTGGAGTGTCTCATAAAGAGGGTATGATCAGCATTACTTTGTTGATATCCAAAAGATATCATGGCTTTGCTAAATTTGTCAAACCAAGCTCTCGGAGATTGCTTCAACCCTTACAAGGCTTTCTTTAGTTTGTACACCTTCCCTTGAGTTCTCTCATCATCAAAACGAGGAGGAATCTCCATATAAGCCTTTTCTTCTAGGTCCCCATGGAGAAATGCATTATTCACATCAAATTGCAGCAAATCCCAATCCAAGTTAGCCGCACAGGATAGCAAGATTCTAATTGTATTCATTTTAACAACTGGTGCAAATATTTCCTGATAGTCAACTCCATAAGTCTGGGTAAATCCCTTTGCCACTAATTTAGCTTTGAATCTTTCAATTGAACTATCAGCTTTGTGTTTTATTGTTAATACCCACTTACAACCAACTTTTTGTCTAGAGATGCAACTAGTTCCAGATTTTATTTTTAGAGAGAGCTTTCATTTCTTCAACCATAGCTTCTCTCCAATCCTATGGAATAGACATAGAGGAAAGAGACAAGGCAAAAACTCTATAGGAGGGAGACAAAGAATCATAATAAACAAAGTTAGAGATGAAATATTTTGTACACGACCCGACTTCTTTTTTTTAAGCAATGGGAAAATTTAAATCAGAATCAAGAAATAACTCACCTGAGGATTCTGGCAGTGTAGAATGCATGATGGCTTCTTCAGACCTATTCTTCCACGAGTATCTCAACAAGTCAGGTCTATCTAAACGACCAACAACATTTCTCCCCCTGGACATCAACAACATTCTCATTCTGAACAACAATCTCTTCATTTTTCCCTTGAACAAGATCATGAGATAGCACGGGTACATTCATCACCACTTCTTCACTATTCTCCCCCTGAAGAGGTGATTGGGTAATGCCAAAATAAGGTTCATACTCCCGAAAGGTAACATCCATACTCACATAGAATTTTCTAGATGGAGGATGATAGCACTTATATCCCTTTTGAGTTGGAGAATATCCAACGAACACACATCTCAGTGCTCTCGGATATAATTTTCCAACATTCCTAGTATGAACAAAGCAAACACAACCAAAAATCTTTGGTGAAATAGTATAGCCAGTTTTTTTTTGTTAAGGCTTCTACAAGAATCCTAAAATTGAGAGCTTTGAGAGGCATTCTATTAATAAGATAGGCAGCCGCTACTATAGCATCCCCCCCAATATGACTTTGAAACATGCATAGTAAACATAAAAGATCTAGCAACTTCTAACAAATGCCTATTTTTCTTTCAGTTACACCATTTTGAGCATTAGTATAAGGATAACTAGTTTGGTGAACAATCCCATGAGACTCCAAATAAGTACCAAACCCACTATCCATATATTCTGTCCCATTATCAGATCACAAAATTTTTATTTTAGCATCAAATTGGGTGTAAACCATTTTATGAAAAGATTGAAAACAGGAGAAAATATTACTCTTTGTCTAATCAAATACATCCAAGTCATTCTAGTGCAACAATCAATGAAAGTAATAAACCATCGATTTTCAGACAAAGAGGCAATTTATGTAGGCCCCCAAACATCAAAATGAACAATCATAAATGGCTCACTGGCTTTATTATCACTCAAAGGATAAGAGTTTTTAGTATGTTAGCATACTTACAAGCATTACAAGATAAAGAATCAAACCGAATTCTAGCAAATAAATTAGGATATAGTTTTTCTAAAATAAAAAATGACGGATGCCCTAATCATCTATGTCACTGAATGATTTCCTGGTTGACATCCTGATCCCCCTAAAAAGAGCCAAATTTTGATTGTCTTCCAGCATATATAAGCCATCATACTCTCTATCACTGCCAATCCTCTTCCTTGTTTGAAGATCCTGAAAGATACAAAAATCAAGAAAAAAATTCAACCTTACATTAAGAGTTTTAGTGATAGCACTGACAGATAAAAGATTGACAGAGAATTGAGGAACATGAAGAACAAAAGACAATTTAATATTAGGAGTACAAACAACAGAACATGTTCCAGAAATAGGGGTTAA
Source organism: Excoecaria agallocha (assembly GCA_037975025.1). Taxonomy (NCBI): domain Eukaryota; kingdom Viridiplantae; phylum Streptophyta; class Magnoliopsida; order Malpighiales; family Euphorbiaceae; genus Excoecaria; species Excoecaria agallocha. The sequence goes on along the minus strand of CM075810.1, from coordinate 50,942,985 downwards.
AAATCCATCAACCACCTTGACACTATTCCTTTTTAAACAAGGAAAGTAGTTAAGAAAGACTTTAGAAATGCCTGTCATATATCTATTCGCACTATAATTAATAATTCATGAGTTATAATGAGAAAAAGTAGTACCTGACTTGGCCAAATTAGAGGTAGCACTGGAGGAAGGAGTAAGCTGAGACAGTAGACGTTTGAAATGCAAAATCTCATCAGAAGAGACTTTTAACTGAAACTGACTCTTTAGATGATTCTACTATTTCTAACACATGTGCTTGAGCTCTTGTTGGATTAGCTCGTTTTTCCTCCCGGCCCCTACTAGGTCTCCTATGTAACTCTTTAGTGTGCCTTGGCTTACCACAGTAATCAAAATGCAAATGATCTTTATCAGAAAGAATACCTTTTGGTTGCTCAAGAGAGATATGGACAGTTAAACCCGACTTCTCAATAGATGCATTATAAAGCATAGCACTTCTTTTGGTCTCTTCCTGCTGGATTAAAGAATGTGCCTCCTCAAGTGAAGGAAAAGAAGTTCTGCTAATAACTTGAACTCGCACTTGATTAAATTTAGGATTTAAACCAGCAAAAAAATAATAAACCCTCTCCTTTTCAATCATCTTTTGAATCAACGCTGCACCATCAACACATTTTGCTTGAAAATCTTGATAATAATCCAATTTCTGCCATAAACTAACCAGCTCAGAAAAATAATCGGAAACAGTAAGCTCACCTTGTTTTGTACCATGAACTTTGTTCCTGAGCTCAAAGATATGAGCATCATTTTCCATTCAAGAATAGGTGGTTTTTGCAGCTTTCCATATCTTCTCTACAGTATCAAGCAGTAAATACTGTCTAGAAATTTTAGGATACATAGAATTCAGGAACCAAGACATAACCAGTGAATTATCTGAGTTCCATTTATTAAAATTAGGATCGGTGACAAATGGTGGTTTTTTACTTCCATCAATATAAGCCTGCAACCTTCTAGCCTTGATCGACAATAAACATGACCTAGACCAGGCTAAATAAGTACTGCTTTCCTCGAGTTTAACTGGATTAATTTGAGAATAGGGACTGTCATTAATGGGATAATGTTTCTCAACTTCCTTGTGATCATCCTTAATATTTGACATAATGGAGAGGCAAAAACAAGAAAGGATCAAAACTAGCAGGAAAAACAACCCAGGAAAAATAGAACCTGTTCATGCGGAACCCAAAAACCAAGGACATCGAAAGTCACCGAAGATCAGTCGATTGGAGGCGAAAAAGGCCGATGAGTTGATAGGAAGGAAAAACGGCAGCAAAAGGTGGCCGAAGATGGAGCCATATGCCTCACGCGCCGGCGAGTGGAGGAAGGGCCGAAACACTTGAGTGGCACGTGTACTCACGCACAGCTTCTGATGGCTCCGAAAATCTGGGTACAAGCCAAAATTGACCCGATCTATCTTCCTGTGGGGGCGGTGTTGAAGGAGAAGGGCTAAAATGCAACCTTCTATACTTGCCAGAAAAAAAAGGTTACCGAAATCAACCAACTGCGGAAGGGAGTTAACTCGACCTTCGAAATAGCAGTGGCTCTGATACCATGAAGATTTTTGTGGAACAAGAGATTTTCTATTATCTCAATTACTTCACTAAAATAATGATACAAGGGTATATTTATAGGTACATTAGTAGTATAAATAAAAATTACTATTCTGCCCTTAATTAAAAGCTATCTAACTAAATAGATTAACCAACACAGAGAAACTTTAATAATACAGTGATTAAATTATAAGAGTAAAAATTAAAATAATCCAGAGATGCCAAATTGATGTCGTAAAATCATGGCAGAATTTACCTCTGAAAGTGGGGCATTCAGGTGTTATGTCATCTTCAGTCAAGCAGTTTGAACTTTGAACATGAAATTGCTCTCTTTTAGGCTCAATACATGCTTATGCATGCATTGTAGATATGTTTAATATGAGTTTTTCTAGTTTCAAATAGTCCACCTACATTCTTTCCTGTGCACCTAAATAGCTTTCACAGTCCTCACTACTGGCAAAAGCTTACATATTGCACTTGTTCATTTCCATTAAACATTTTTTTAATGAATTATAAATAGATTTGAACCTCAATTTTGACCATCTTTTCAATCATATGATGCATGATGCTGGGGAAGTTGATGTGTGAGCTTGTTACACAGCCATATCTAACTTAATTTTCTGCTTATTATGCTCGACTTGCAAACATATGTTTGCTCTGGGAGGTTTTTTGTCCCATTGTTGGATGTGGTGCACCTGGCTCAATGAAGGCTGAAGTCTTGGTTGTGCTATTTTCTTTTCTTATCAATTTGCTGTTCTGTTTTTTCTTCTTTTTGCTACTGGCTATTTTGCTATTCTTCACTATAGCCTTACTAACTGGAATTGCTGTTTTTTGGTAATGGCCTCATCAATAAGGTGTGTCTATTATTTATGGTGTCTATAACTTCATATATTGTGTATATATTATGACTTGAGCTATGAAATTACATATTTTTATCTTCTTGATTTTAAGTTGCTGTCTAGTGGCAGAACTTTTTGCTTGTCTTCTTGTTTTTAATGTATTAAGAAGAACAATAGCGGGTCTTCATTTTCATTTCTAATTGTTCTTTGTTCTTAAACTCTTTATTAATAATCAGATCTTAAAAATTCATTGATTCAAAATTAAATTTACTACAGCATATGTGAAACTTCATAATTTGTTGGTGAGATTATGATGAAAAATCATTGAGATTTAGGACTGAAATTATAATGTGGGAAGTGGGTTTTCTATCAATTCGAAATATTCCTAGCATGATGAGATAAGGGCCCCTCAACTTCATAAGCTTTATCTGTAAAAATGTGTTTTAATTTCCAGATTCTAATTCTTCTAGTTCCCCATGCTCTTTTATTTTTATTTTTATTTCAAAGTTGCCGTTGTCTTTATATAAAATGTATAGTTTTGTTATTGTGTTAAGATTTTCATCTCTATATAAAATGTATAGTTTTTATTTCAAAGTTTCTTTTGTCTTTTCTTTTCTTTTTCTTTTTATTTCATAGTATGCATTGGCCTTCTCATTGTCGTAACCATATACCTCCTGTTTATCTTTAGTTCCTTCTGTTCTGATTTTGACCAGAAATTTGGCAGGTAAACTCTAGGACATCAGATATATCTGTTGAACCTGCACTTGGATGATTGGGTGTTGACTAGATGATGTGGCGAGTGCTTAATTCATCTTGCTCTTCTCTGCCATTCCAAGTCAATCTTTTTATTTCCATACTTTTACAAAAGAAATGTATTATTATTATTATTGTTCTTTGCCATTCCAAGTCAATGGATGAGAGTTTAATGATCCTCATTTTTCATTTCATAGGAGAAGAAAACATTATGGCTATTAATAATTTTCTCATTTCATAGGAGAATCATCAGACTCAATAATAATGTTTGAATTTTCTGAAATGATTACAGTTTCATGCTTGAAATTTGAAAACATGAATTGATTTGTGCTATAAAATTATTGACAAGAAATTAGAAATCGCGTAATATGATTTCTGCTTTTGCGTAGATTTGACAAACTTGGAGAGCTTGAACTTGGATACATGCAGAATTGATGATGAAGGGCTGGCTAATTTTACAGGTCAGTACAAGTGTTGCAATTATAGTTTTAAAAAATATTCCTGATGTTTTTATTTAATTTTTTTATTCTAATTTCTTTTTGATTATTTATCTTGAATTATGCTTGCATGTCATGTTATTGATTTTGTCTTACCGTTAATTTTTGGTTTACATTACATTGCCTTATAATCATATATTTTCGGCAGTTAATGGCTCTTTCAGGCATGCAATCTCTCAAACTTTCTTTATGTGTTAAATTGATTACAATGCAATATGTGTGTAAGCTTAAAAGTTGTAACATTGGATAATTAGTCATTGTAAATTACTTATTTGATTGATCATAACAAGAAATTATAAAATTTTATTTAAGATGTTATTTAATGGAAATAGTTAAGTTAAATAGTTTACATTGTTATAAGAATTAAACATTTTATCATATATAAATAACAAAAAGGTGTTTAGTTTACATGACTAGTGATGAATTCGGCGATTCTGGCTTTACTAATTATGGCTGTATGAATTTAAGTATTTGGTTAAATTATGTTCCTAAAACTAATGGAAAACAACTTGATTTTTCGTAAAACAGTAGCTATTCTCATTTATGCCCACATCTAAATTTAGAAATCCACTCAGAATTATAATTTGTGATGAACGTGTTATATGATTAAGATTTGGAAGGTGGATAAGTTGCCACCAATATATGCATAGTGGTATACTCGGGTATATGCAATTAGAATTCTTGACTGGTAATAAACGTGCTAGATTTTGATTGGTAAATCTTCTTATTGTTAAGTACATTATACTAAAGCTTGAACCTTATACCTGTAGGTGCATATATACATATTAAATGAGTCGACTAATATATTTGATATATTTTAGGACAAAGCAAGGAACTAATCAAAATATAGGACCGTGAGTATATTTATGTAAATGGTTAGATTTAAGAAATACCTTGTATAATTTAAATGGAGAACATGGAAATATTAATTATATGTATTTGATGACTGATTAACTTTGAGCTTTTAGTTTTAAGGACATAAATTAGCTTACTTTATGTGAATTAATGATTATAAAGTTTAATCAGTTAAACTTCACTTAGTAGGTTAGTTTGTGTTAATTACCTAGTTTAATTTGTGAAGTTTAATAGACATGAATTATTTATTTATAAGAATGTGTTTCTCCTAATTTGTTAAAATTTTTCCATTTCGAGTTATCCTTGTTGTGAGATTAGGATCATAACTAGAAGATGTGTGGCTATATATATAGAATGAATATTTGAGGTAGAGAATTTGGGCTTTTACTTGTTTAATAAATTAACTTATATACGTATTTGGTTCGTAGACATATTATAGTTGTGTTTTAACTGTATTGCTATGTTACAAAGAATACATGTATTGGTGGTAGAACGATAATTATGTGTATAGTTTATATTTTAAAAAGAATTGAAGCACAAAAAGAAGTGATAAAGGAAATGTGAAAGTGTGTTGCTTTGCTTGTATAAACTGGGAAATAAATTGGTTATGTACCTTCATTATGTTTTGTTTTTAAGAGGGCATGCTTGGGTCTAATAGTTTTATATTTAAACTTATGGCTGCTAAAAAGGTATGTAATCTCTCCAATACAGTATGAAGTTTTATGCTTATTTTTATGTATATGATCTTGGCTTTGTTTCTAAAGGTTCATATTGACTGTTAACTTAAAATGACTAAACAAAACATATGATTTGAAAAGCCTAAGGCACATGAATATTCATGAATGCACATGTATCTTGAGAAATTAAGATTTTAACAGGAAAGTACATTGCTATAAATTGCGTATGAAAGTAAATAGGTACAACTTAAGCTAGATAAATTAGAAATTTGGAAAACGGCTAACTTAATGGAGAGATGAAGTATGAATTTAATAACACTTGCTCTTAGTAAAATTAGACAGAAATTGAAGAAATAGGATAAGGTTGACATGTCAATTAGGGACGTTTAGCACTATTGCATCTTAATGTGATTACTAGATTATATGGCTCTGAGAGCTCGTCTGGTGAATGGAATTAATCTGAGTCGTGGGTTGTATGATTCCAAGAACTCAGTCCTTATATGTATGTATATATATATGTGTGTGTGTGTGTGTGTGTGTGTGTACAATTAATGGTATTTGTAATATTCCACATCGGTTGGAAAGTCGAACGAAACATGCCTTGTATGGCTATGGATATCTCTCCCTCGCAGACGCATTTTAAAACCATGCATGTAACACATAGCCTAAAGTGCACTTGATCCAAAGCGGATAATATTTGCAAGCGGTGGACATTAGGCTGTTATAGTAATATTATGAATGTTGAAATTAAGAAAATGTTGAATGGACCGTAAAATTTCAAGAACTCGATCCCGTATTCGATTTTAGTTTATCCAGCTCGTCATACAATTTCGTTGGATTTTACTAGGGGCAAATATTTAAAATGTACAAGTAGGTAAAATTCTTATAAAAATACTTATTTAATTAAAGTAACAATTTAATGTAACATTTTCACTGTAAATAGGTCGATTATCTTTAACCATTTAATTTTATATAATTTATAAGCAATTAAGTACATTTTTTAGAAATTATTTACTCCAAGTTATATGTAAAGTTTTAATATTGTTTCTTATGCTTATATGCATTCTAAATTTGGAATTTACAACTTTCATATAATATACATTTTATGATTTTGAATGTGATTATTTGAAGTTTTATAAATGTATTTTAAACTGTATAATCGAAGAGATAAATTTGGCAATAACTACTAAATTTTTACCTTAGCGTGTGATTTTTTTTCACGCATAGGTTCAGGACCAAGAAGATTAATCTATATGCAGGAAAAGGGCAGGATTGGCTACAGCTAGCTATGTTAATGAGTTGGATCGAAACGTGGCAACTAAATTTAGTTGTATTATTATTGTTTTATTTTGGAATGTACACGGGTAAACCTTAGTTTGTAACAATTATTGAGAGTTAGTTGGTGTTAAGAAAGAAATTTTGTAAATATTATGGTTACATGATGAAATTTTACAGATATAACCGAAAATAGGGATTTTATGTAATGTTAATTTAATAGGTGGAAATTGGTTTAATTGTTAATTGAGGACGATGGAAAACCTTGTGTTAGAGTTTGATTGAAGTTGTGAAAATAGTTATATGATTTAGAAATATTTTTGATAAATTTTCCACAGGAAGTTAATAATTAAGGGAAAATTTGCCGAAATTTTTGGAAAATAAGCAATAACTGTTAAAATAATCAGATCTTAGATTGTAAATTATCTAGTTAATCCTTTTAAAGGAATCGAACACGAGTGTGATACCTAGTATCCGTATCTTTTAATTAACCGAGTAGAGGGTGTTACATTGACTTTAGAATTGATAAAGTTTGATTCGTCAAGACCTTGAAATGAGCTAATGGCTGCATGATCGGATTGGATGATAAATGCAAGCCAGAGGCTCTACCCGATCAAACCGATTTGTAAGCCTTAGGGCCACCGTGCATCGAGCTATTTTATAAGAGATATGGAAGTGCACTTGAGTGCCTGCAGTGGGGCTACTGAGGTGTCGAAGCATGTAATGGCCTCAACACCAGGTCAGTCGTGAATAGTATTTTTCGACACTGAATAGTATTTTTCGGGCCCGAAAGGATATCCGAAAGTCAAAAATATTTTTTTGGATTGTTGGAAAGTAATGGGCATGGTTAGCCCGGGGTTGAAATTTGAAGTGAAATTGAGGTCAAATATACCTTCAAAAGTCAAAAATACGAAAAATCTAACGAGTCAATTTTCCTGGTAGGAAATGTGACTTGATTTTGCGTAAATAATTAAAAATAGTAAACAAACTCCGAATATTTTCAGATTTTGCATGCTTACATAAATTTTTATGTAGAATATTTTGGTAATGAGAATTAAATTTTTCGGTGATACTAGCAGTTGTCGAATAGGACCGATAAATTTGAATCGGATCAATATCGGACTCCGATTGAGCAAAAAATTTACGTACTACCTATTTTTGATGTGATAAAAATGATGAAATAATTTTTGAAGTGATTTGAAGTGAGGAAGAGAGAGAAATTGGATTGGGCCTTAAATGGCCTAAAATGAGCCATTTAATTAAGTTGGGTTAAGCCCATTTATTAGGCCCAATTTTTGGCCCGAAGAGAGACCTATTTAAGCTGGAAAATCTGAAAAAAAATCCAGATTTTTCCAGCCCTTCTCCTTCCTCCCTTGTAGCCGTCTCATCTCCATTTTCTTCTCTCTTTGTTCTTTCAATTTTCTACTTCAAATTCTCATGTAATCCTAACATGAGAAGTGAAATTCCATCTCTATAGTTCAAATATATGGCCTTTAATCTTTGATTGAAGCAAAGAAAGCAAGAAATATCAAGGGTGAAAAGTGAAGAGGAAAGAGTTGTCATGGCTAAAAGTAAGGAAAACGAAGCTTAGGCACTCATAAGCATGAAAAAAATATAAATGACTACAAAATCCTTTGATTTTCATTTTATTTTTAATTAATTTCATTTATGTAATTAGGTTAAAAATGGGTAAAGTTGTTAATTGCTGAAATTAGTTTAAAGTAAATGAGATTGGACATTAGAAAAGATGAATGAAAAGCTAAAATGGAAGAAAGAAATTTTTTTTAGGTGAAAATTAATGGTGACCGAATTGTATAGTAAAAGAAAGTAATGGGATTTTTGCTTGAAAATAATATATGTTAGCCTAAATTAAGTGTAGAGATGATAAATGGTGCCCATAAAATTTTATTGAATTATTGGAATTTTAAAGCCTATATATTGATTATGTTTATAGTGAAAATTGTGAAATAATGGGAAATAATTGATTATTTTAAGAAAAAATGATGCTAAATAATAAATAATGCATAAATAAATTTTATTGGGATTTATTGAAATTATTGAAATTTTATTGAAATTCTAATGTTAATATATGTATTGAAATTAATTGAATTATTAGTGAATAATTGTGCAAAAATATTGAAAAAGGTGAATTCATATTAAATTAAATTATAGTCAATGAAAATGAAATAAAAAATCAACCGATAAATTTTTTGAAATAATTATTGAGTCATGAAAATAATAAGAATAATGAATTATTGGTAAATAATTCATAAAATGAGTGAAAATGATGAAAATTATAAAATAATGTGTACGCAAATTTTTATGAAATTTATATGCTTTATTAGAATATTTTTGAAATAAATTATTGATTATGTTTAACTAAAATATTGAATTATTAAGAAATAATTTAATAAATAAGTATATAATTATAACGAACGCGAAGTAAATACTTAAGTATAAAAAGAAATGAAAAAGTCAAATTATGTATTTTCGAGGCATAAAATAATGAATTATACCAATAAAATCCATAATTGCGTAAAAAGTTATAAAATAAATTCGTTAATAATTTATCAAAATAAATTAGTTAATAAAAAATATTAAAAGAGTGAATTATTGTAAAATAATTCGCCGACGAAATAAAGTTGGCATAGTGAATGATTGAAAAGTTTGGACAAAAGAAGAAAAGGAAAAGATCGTAAAAAGTCGATCATTGAATTATTAGAGAATAATTCGCAAAGAATTATACAAAAGAATGAAAGACAATTGTGAATTATAATGTCATAATCCATAATTCATAATTTGTATAAAAAACTGAAGTGAATTATCAAAGAATAATTCACAAAGTTACTTGAAAAGATAAAGTGAAAGAAGGGATAAAAAGTTATTGAATAGTCAAAAGCACTAAAAGTGTGTGTTTGATCAGAAATATAGTGTATCAAGAAATAAAAGATTTTTAAATGTTAAAAATTATTGCAAAAATAATTGATTATTTTGCCCTTAGCGATAAGTAGGTGATGATATTCTTGTTTAGGATATAATTGGCTAGTTATAGGGACACCACAGCACCGTGGTGCAAGTCATGGCGACTTACTTTGCTATGGGTAGGATCTTTGATTTCTATGGCTTCAGTATTTTCAGTGAAATGTTTTTCAAGAAATGGTTCCTTGGGGATCACTTCTCTTTCTGTGGGACCTTTGGATCCAGTTCCGAGTATCCTTTTTGAGAATCCTATTACATTGCACTAGGGGCGCATTGTAATGAATAAATTGGTATTGTTTAAATGATTTGAATATAAAAAGTTATAAATGAAAAATGTTTCGTTGGGAAGAAAATGCAAAGTTAAAATAAATCTGTAAAGTTTTTCGAAAAGTGTGATTAATAAGAAAAAGAAAAAGAAAGGTTTTATAAGAATAAAATAATAAATGAAGATTAAGTCAAGCGTTTATAATGAAAAATGATTTAAAATGTATTTTGTTTTACATGAAAAAAGATAAATTAAATTAGTTGGTATTTCATGTACTAATTATTATTTTGAAAAGTGATAAGTTAAATAATAATATCAATTTCCTATTTTAAGTAAAAAAAAAGGTGATGGCAATGACATTTAGTAAAATTTGATGCTTAAATAATGTATTTTTAAGAGAAAAGTCAAATGAAAAGTAAAACTATAAAAGGGTATATAATGGTTTAGTGAGGAAAAAGTAAAAGATATAAGTCATAAACAAATATTTGAATATAGATAAATGTATAAAGAAGGAAATAGAGATTTGACTGCAAAGTGTCCCAAAATAGTGGTATCACTTTGTAATTAAAGCTTAAAAACCTTTTAATAGTAATGTATTTATTAGTTAAAAGTTAAAGAAAATAAAAGAATATATATCAAGAAGTGTAATTAGAATACATATTGGATAATTGAACAATACATTGAGAAATAAAATAGTTTAGATTGATACCATTAAAGACATGAGTACCAATATACATTGCTAAATGAAATGATAATTATATCGCTGTAGCTAAAAAGATAAGACGAATATAAAGGTAAAAATAAAAGTTATTGTAAAGAATAACGTAAAGGTAAAAGAAAATCTGATATCGATTTGCCTAAAAGGATAATGTAAAGCAAAGTCAAAAGATTGAAAACCAAAGAACAATGATTACCATAATATGAATTAATAATAAAACTAATGTTGACCGAAATAAAAGAAAATGTTTAATGAAATAAGTATAAGAGTAGCATAATCTTTGTAATTATGGTTTACTTTGGGAAATTCTTGGATTAGTAGTCATCATTGGGCATATCTAGTGCTCAGTACATAGTGTTTACTGCATGCAGGTTATGAAGTATTGCGGAAGCATAGTACACGGCAGAGCCAGATCGAAAGAGAAGAATTAGTACTAGACCAAGTTGTATTTTGGCATGTATATACTTAGACCATTAAGGTAAAAGATTGAACTGTATTTTGATTGTATTTATGATTATTGTTGGATGAGTGTTTGGTGTAAGTTTTTAACATGAAGTTATTTTGTATATGTTTTAATTGTTTACAAGATTATCAAACTGATCAGCACAAAAAAAATTACCGTTTTCAGCTAAGTTTCACTTCGAAAAGGACTGTTCCATGAAGGGTGTGACATTTAGTATTATCAGATCAAAGGTTTAAGCAGTTCTAAGATTGGAGTGGGATAAGGTTAAGTGATAGGTTTGCCCGTATATACATGGCAATCATAAGTGGATAAACGATAAGCAGCCTGAGGTGTACTTGCTCCCCTACCTGTTTTAAAGTGAAAAGTTGACATTTGACTGAGATTATTAGGTGTGAAAGAATTTATTTTTGTACAGTAAAGATGGTAGTAAGTGAGAATGGATATATTGCTGCTTGAGATCTCATGGAGGTCGAAGAAAGAAAAAGAAGAGTTGATTGAAATTGAGTGTAAATGCGAGAGTTTAAATATCTAGATGGATGAGAAACAGTTTAAAGAAGGACAAAATAAAGAGTGTGTCCGAAATTTAGAAAGGAATTGTATATTGAGTACATATAAATTTCACAGGACAAAGAGATACCTTGACTGGATTGTCATGATTTAAGAATGTTATTGAGAAAATTGTTATGATTATAAGTTAAGGTTGTTCAAGATGCTCTATATACCTGTTAGTGATTCCTTTACAGACGTAGGGATTTGATTGTATATTTCATAGCATTGGGATGGGCTATGACATCTGCATCATATGAGAATACGTGACAGTATTCCATCTGCATACATGAAATCATACATTCATTTCATAGCATTTCATATTGTTTGACAGCATCTGATATGCATCATACCATATGTAAAGGCCCCACTTGATAGGATGAAATTGACAGGGGATATGATGAGCATAGGGACAACCTAAAAATGACATGAGAAATAATGTGTTTAATATTATTTTCTGTATTTGTTGTGGCCATTATGAGTTATTGGTCATGACAATTGGATTTATTAGCACACTGACCTCTTGATGAATTGATGGAAAGGATCATTCGCCTTTACTTGGATCCGTGTTAGAGAATTTAAGTAGTAACCATCTGATATGTTTTGAGATATTAAAAGAGTATAATGGGTATTTGGGATTTGCTCTGTAAGTATTTAAAAGTAAGCAACTATCTGCTCAATTTGGTGAATGTGACTTCTGGTTAAATGTGAAGTTCCTGGATTCACTCGGGTGCTACAGGAAAGTTAATGAAATAGCCGAAATCCTCAGTGTAAGAATTTATATTTGGGCAATGTGAGTGTGCTTAAATATGTATGTCTAAATAATTTGTATGAATGATTAATGATAAGATTTTCGATTCTTTGAGTCATGAATGTCAGTTTATGTTGACTCCAAATTGGGCATTATTAGCTGAAATATAAGTGAAATTGATATTGTACATCGGGAAGAACAATGGTTCAGAAAGAGAATATTTGTGTGGTAGTCTTGTGAATAAATTGAAAGATTCTTTTTGAAGCCTATCGAGTTAGTAATATCTTGCATCCTGAAAGTCATTAGATGTACCGGGATTCAAAGTTTAGTTTTGAGAACCGGATTGAAAGTGTGATGTGACAAATATTGTAAGTAAATGTTTAATGCGTCAATGCATGGAAGCGGAACATTAGATTCCTTCAGGAATTGCTTCGACTTATGATGATATTTATTTGGAAAATGGGATAATGTGATTAGAGAATCTGTTATCGGATTGTCTGAGCATAAAAAAAAGATGCTATATAGGAGATTGGTAATAATCTTAATATTAGCATAGTGATCCACCCCAAAACTAATGGTCAGTCAGAGTGGATAATTCAGATATTGAAAGAACGGTTATAGTAAAATGTATATGAATGTGATAATGGTTGTGAAAAGTATTTATTTATAGTAGAATCTGACTCTTATCGAGGCATTGTCAGAAAGAAAATATTGAATCCTATATGCTGGACTTAATGGAGTGCAAATAAGTCAGCAAGTGTCGATTTGATTCAAGGTATAAAGGAAATCTATACTCAGGATGTTATGATTTAGGAAAAAAAAAAGAAACTGATAAAGATTTTTGGTATTAAGATTGGTTAGCTTTAAATGTAATTGGGTCCCATTGGCGAAGATATTTTTGGAACCATTAAATGTAAATGATGGTTTGATAAAATAATAGTATGGTATCCTCTACTTTTTGATATAAGTAAATTTCGAGGACGAAATTTCTTTTAGTAGAGAAAAATTGTAATGGCCTCAACACCGGGTCAGCCATAAATAGTACTTTCCGATAGTAAATAGTATTTTTCGGGGCCGAAAGGATATCCGAAAGTCAAAAATATTTTATTTGATTGTTGGAAAGGAATGGTCATGGTTAGCCCGGGGTTGAAATTTGAAGTGAAATTGGGGTCAAATAGACCTCCAAAAGTCAAAAAAACGAAAAAGGTAGCGAGTTAATTTCTCTCGTAGAAAATGAGACTTGATTTTGCGTAAATAATTAAAAATAGTAAACGAATTCCGAATATTGCCAGATTTTGCATGCTTACATGAATTTTTATGTAGAATATTTTGGTAATGAGAATTGAATTTTTCGGTGATATCGGCAGTTGTCGAATCGGATCGATAAATTTGAATCGAACTAATAACAGACTCTGGTTAAGCCAAAAATTTACACACTACTTATTTTTTATATGATAAAAATGATGGAATAATTTTTAAAGTGATTTGAAGTGAGAAAGAGAGAGAAATTGGATTGGGCCTTAAATGGCCTAAAATGAGCCATTTAATTAAGTTGGGTTAAGCACATTTATTAGGCCCAATTTTTGGCCCAAAGAGAGACCTATTTAAGCTGAAAAATCTGAGAGAAATCCAAATTTTTCCCAGCCCTTCTCCTTCCTCACTTGTGGCCGACTCATCTCCATTTTCTTCTCTCTTTGTTCTTTCAATTTTCTACTTCAAATTCTCATGTAATCCTAACATGAGAAGTGAAATTTCATCTCTATAGTTCAAAAATATGGCCTTTAATCTTTGATTGAAGCAAAGAAAATAAGGAAAATCAAGGATGAAAAGTGAAGAGAAAAGAGTTGTCATGGCTAAAAGTAAGGAAAATGAAGCTTAGGCACTCATAAGCATGGAAAAATTGTAAATGACTACAAAATCCTTTGATTTTCATTTTATTTTCAATTAATTCATTTATGTAATTAGGTTAAAAATGGGTAAAGTTGTTAATTGATGAAATTGGTTTAGGGTAAATGAGATTAGACATTAGAAAAGATGAATGGAAAGCTAAAATGGAAGAAAGAAATTTTTTTTAGGTGAAAATTAATGGTGACCGAATTGTATAGTAAAAGAAAGTAATGGGATTTTTGCATGAAAATAATATATGTTAGCCTAAATTAAGTGTATAGATGATAAATGGTGCCCATAAAATTTTATTGAATTATTGAAATTTATTTTGGAATTTTAAAGCCTATGTATTTATTATGTTTATAGTGAAAATTGTGAAATAATGGAAAATAATTGATTATTTTAGGGAAAAATGATGTTAAATAATAAATAATGCATAAATAAATTTTATTGGGATTTATTAAAATTATTGGAATTTTATTGAAATTCTAATGTTAATATGTGTATTGAAATTAATTGAATTATTAGTGAATAATTGTGCAAAAATGTTGAAAAAGGTGAATTTATATGAAATTAAATTATAGTCGATGAAAATGAAATAAAAAGTCAACCGATAAATTTTTTGAAATAATTATTGAGTCATGAAAATAATAAGAATAATAAATTATTGGTAAATAATTTATAAAATGAGTGAAAATGATGAAAATTGTAAAATAATGTGTACACGAATTTTTATGAAATTTATATGCTTTATTAGAATATTTTTGAAATAAATTATTGATTATGTTTAACTAAAATATTGAATTATTAAGAAATAATTCAATAAATAAGTATGTAATTATAACGAATGCGATGTAAATTACTTAAGTATAAAAAGAAATGAAAAAGTCAAATTATGCATTTTCGAGGCATGAAATAATGAATTATACCAATAGAATCCATAATTATGTAAAAAGATATAAAATAAATGCGTGAATAATTTATCAAAATAAATTAGTCAATAAAAAGTATTAAAAGAGTAAATTATTGTAAAATAACCGACGAAATAAAGTTGGCATAGTGAATGATTGAAAAGTTTGGACAAAAAAAGAAAAGGAAAAAATCGTAAAAAGTCGATCATTGAATTATTAGAGAATAATTCGCAAAGAATTATACAAAAGAATAAAAGAGAATTGTGAATTATAATGTCATAATTCATAATTCATAATTTGTATAAAAGACTGAAAAGCCCCAAGTACCTGAGTGAATTATCGAAGAATAATTCACAAAAGTGACTTGAAAAGATAAAGTGAAAGAAGGGACAAAAAGTTATTGAATAGTCAAAAGCAATAAAAGAGTGTGTTTGATCATAAATATAGTGTATCAAGAAATAAAAGAAAGAAATTAAAGATTTTTAAATGTTAAAAATTATTGCAAATATAATTGATTATTTTGTCCTTAGCGATAAGCAGGTGATGATATTCTTGTTTATGATATAATTGGCTAGCCATAAGGACATCTCTGTACTGCGGTGCAAGTCATGGCAACTTATTTTGCTATGGGTAGGATCTTTAATCTCTATGGCTTCAGTATTTTCAGTGAAAGTGAAAGTAAAATGTTTTTCAAGAAATGATTCCTTGGAGATCACTTCTCTCTCTGTGGGACCTTTGGGTCCAGTCTCGAGTATCATTTTTGAGAATCTTGTTACATTGCACAAGGGGCGCATTGTAATAAATAAATCGGTATTATTTAAATGATTTGAATATAAAAAGTTATAAACGAAAAATGTTTCGTTGGGAAGAAAATGCAAAGTTGAAATAAATCTGTAAAATTTTCCGAAAAGTGTGATTAATAAGAAATAGAAAAAGAAATGTTTTATAAAAATAAAATAATAAATGAAGATTAAGTGAAGCTTTTATAATAAAAAAGGATTTAAAATGTATTTTTTTTTACATGAAGAAGATAAATTAAATTAGTTGGTATTTCATGTACTAATTATTATTGTGAAAAGTGACAAGTTAGATAATAATATCAATTTCCTATTTTAAGTAAAAAAAAGTGATGGCAATGACATTTAGTAAAATTTGATGCTTAAATAATGTATTTCTGAGAGAAAAGTCAAATGAAAAGTAAAACGATAAAAGGGTATATAATGGTTTAATGAGAAAAAAGTAAAAGATATAAGTCCTAAACAAATATTTGAATATAGGTAAACGTATAAAGAAGGAAATAGAAATTTGACTGCAAAGTGTCCCAAAATAGTGGTATCACTTTGCATTTAAAGCTTAAAAGCCTTTTAATATTAATGTATTTATTAGTTAAAAGTTAAAGAAAAATAAAAGAATATATATCAAGAAGTGTAATTAGAATACATATTGGATATTTGAACAATACATTGAGAAATAAAATAGTCTAGATTGATACCATTAAAGACATGAGTATCAATATACATTGCTAAATGAAATAATAATTATATCGCTGTGGCTAAAAAGAAAAGACGAACATAAAGGTAAAAATAAAAGTTATTGTAAAGAATAACGTAAAGGTAAAAGTAAATCTGATATCGATTTGCCTAAGAGGATAGTGTAAAGTAAAGTTAAAAGATTGAAAACCAAAGAACAATGATTACCAAAATATGAATTAATAATAAAACTAATGTTGATCGAAATAAAAGAAAATGTTTAATCAAATAAATATAAGAGTAGCATAATCTATGTAATTATGCTTTACTTTGGAAAATTCTTGGATTAGTAGTCACCACTGGGCATATCTAGTGCTCAGCACGTAGTGTTTACTGCGTACAGGCTATGAAGTGTTGCGGGAGCATAGTATACGGTGGAGTCAGATCGAAAGAGAAGAATTAGTACTAGACCAAGTTGTATTTTGGCATGTATATACTTAGACCATTAAGGTAAAAGATTGAACTGTATTTTGATTGTATTTATGATTATTGTTGGATGAGTGTTTGGTGTAAGTTTTTGACATGAAGTTATTTGTATATGTTTTAATTGTTTACAAGATTATCGAACTGATCGGCACAAAAAGAAATTTACCATTTTCGGCTAAGTTTTGCTTCGGAAAGGACTGTTCCGTGAAGGGTGTGACAAAGCAGGTGAGTGGTGATGTGATAGGGAGCATGTTGGAGACATGGGCTCTACAATACGTCAGTGGATTGATGAGATCGAAGGTTCCATCAATCCAATCAGATAACATTTGATCGCCTTCCAGCATCTTCTTGCACTAGGCTTCTTTGTAAACAAATTTTGGGGTTTGGGCTAAGACTTGCTTGGATCCAAATATAATCCAGTATTATCAAGTATCATCAGGAATCATCCTTTGACAGCGCCTCTTAGGGAGTAGCGACAATTAAATGCCCTTTATAGTTTCTTTGATTTTTCTAGTCTTTAATTATGACCATTTATTTCCGTTGACTCCTCATTTGTTGGGGTTGCTCCGTATGTCTTCATACTTCCATAAATAGAGCCAATTTTTTGACATTCTTGCCTATCCTCTATTTCTTTGTTGTCTTTTTTTTTCCTTTTGCTTTCCTTTTTGTCGGTTGCTCTACTTCTCCCATGGAGCCTCCTGATTGTCTCTTACCCTGCTTTGATAATGTTATTTTAGGAAGATGAATGAATGGTCAGCCGATTTTCTGCTATGGCATCACCTACTATCTCGGTTGATGTGTTCTCCAATTTTTGTTGCTTCTTTCATCCTCATCTTCTTGGCCTGTGGCTGGTCTTTTTTCATTTTTTAGGTTCTGACGTGTCACAAGTGGAAGATATTTGCAACATTATATAGGATCGGGGAATAGTAGTAATTAGGACACTACAAAAAAATACAGAATAGCGATGACAATAGAATTAGTTGCTAAATGCACCATATAGTGATAACTTTGCGATAAAAAATGAATTTCGTTGCAAATATTAAAAGAGTTGGTGGGAAAACTAATATTGCGACAAATTAGCGAGAACAAAATATTGTTGCTAATATCACGCGCCAAAATTTTGGTGTAAAAAATTGAGACGACAAAAGCAGATTTAGCGAGAATATTGTTGTTGCTAATTAGCGATAACATTGTAGTAGCTAAATTCGCGATAACATAATTTAGCGAAATATACTATTCTGTTTGTATAGCTCTATTAGCGACAGCATTGTTATAGCAAATTTTTATCGCCAATTAGCGAGAACAGTGTTGTAGTTTTATACTTTCAATAAACTTCATTTTCTTCCTTTATTGCTTTATATTCGCAATATGTACATCAACATATATTAAATTGATTAGAAGAGTATCAATTAAGCAATAAGTCTACCCATCGATCTTTTGATCAAGATAACAACTTTCATCGATCTTTCGATTGGAATAGCTGTCATAATCTTGTCGACCTTCCAATTTTTGCATTCTTGTTGCTTTCTATTGGAAATTAATGAAGGGGCATCCTTTTAGGGTCTTTTTTATTTTTTGGGACTAGTCTAGGCTTTGCTGCCCATATGTCTTCGTCCGATGGATGTAACTTGGCTTTTCTGCTTTTTGGCTTTGATCGTCAGGGGGAGCTTTAAGGGATTTCTTTTCCTTTTTTCTCCTTTCCTATATGATATCTCTCTAGTTGTCTTGATCCACAGGATACTGCATAGGATGCCATTCCTTTTCAAAGTCGTCTTCTCTAATTCGATTTCCTCCTCTTAGTACCTTCCAAACCAATCGGGTTTGTAGGAGTGTTGTTGCGTATAGAGAAAGGTAGACCTTCCCCTACTGTTCCAGGGGAAAGATGCTTTTAAGACATTCTTTTGGCTTTGGCATCATATCTTGCTTAATTTGTTCGAAAATAAGGACGAGGATGGCCATTTCATTCCTCCCAATATTTTTTTCCATTAGGTTAGTTTTGGGAGTCTCCTGCGCCATTTACGCAATGGATTGAAAGAGTGATATTCCGCTTTTTTCTGTCTTGATGCATAATTTTCTGCTTTCTTTAGTCTTAAGATTTTGCTTTCAGTTGCTCGACTTTTCATGTAGTCTCGAAGATTTTCATGAAATTCGTGCATTTTGCCTCTCTCTGTGGTATTTTATTTTCACTATATGACTTCTCGTTTAGTCTTGGAGACTTTCACGAAGATCGTATATTTTATTTTTCTCTGTGGTAATAAATCCATACTTCCCATAAAATGTGAGAGATGGATGCTTTAGCTCAGTTATTGTCTTTTAACAAAAATATTAAATGATAAATCATAGATTTTTGCAAAGATAGAGAGGTATTTTTGTGTAGGAATGAACAAGAGACTTGATGACTAGGTAGGCAAATGCCGATTGGATGAAAGTGGAAAGAACCTGCAAAAAGGGTATTTGCCTGGCTATCTCGGATATTAACACTCTGATGCTTAAGTTTGCAAAAAAATAGAAAGCTCTTAAAGAGAGTATTTATATTACTTGGAGAGAGAAAGTGTGTGTCTTCTAAAAAGGAACCTGTTATTTAAGCGCTGCGGAAGATTGAATGGTATTCTTGAATAGTTGGCTTATTATGCGGTAGATATGGTCTATCTTGTAAATGACGGCGATTAGACAGTATTGTGTATCAGACAACTTCCACCTGTCAATGAGAGATCACATAAGATCGAACGATCTCAATTTCTGTGTTTGACTATCTAGCTGACAAGGTTTTTATGGGCTCTTATTTTGGGCCTTCAATTTTTATTATTTTTTATGGTATTATCAATTAGAATATTTTAATTTCATAAAAAAGTTATAGCAATTGAAAAAATATATTTTTTATTTTCTAGTATTTTATTTAATTTTAGTTAAATATAAAGAAGTAATAAAAAAATATTTGATAAAATATATAATATATAGAGATGGATATAATTTTTTTCTCAAATTTCAAAAAAAAAAAATTAAAGTAGGATAAAATAAAATAAGAAAATAAAATTTTAAAGTAGGACAGCAGGGGATAACATTTTAATATATCACTTTAAAGAAACAAAAAGAAAGTAGACATTTATTTATATTACATTTTGACCCACCGACTTAAAACTCTGGCTATATTCCAAAAACAAGGGGCATGTGTAAATTTAAGGATCACAGATGAAGTGAACACAAGGGGGATCAGAGTAATTGAATACTTGATGCATGCCTAAAAGAATTTGCAATGGTTATGTATACGATCTTAACTATATGATGTCCGGCTCTACTATTCCAACCCCTGATAGGCTAGCAAACCACAGGATTCCTTGATTTGCCTGTTTGCAAACAGTTGATTGGAGGGACAGTTTCACTTTTCAATTCTCCATACGTGTTCCAGCAGAAAGGGTTGCTTTCTTCTTCAACTGATTTTAGCTCAATGGCATCTAGAGAGACACCAGTGCATGGCATGTCATCACTGCATGCAAAATGTAAAGGACTTTTTTTGTATGTGCCTTTTATATTTGCATAGTTTATGCTTGAGACTGCCACAGCTGAAGATGCATTTTTGCATTTTCCGCCATCACAGTAGAATTGATCGATCATGATTGGAGTTTCAACTCCAGAAACTTGAATGTTTGAGAATGTGACTTCTTGCACTGAACCTGAGCCCCCCTGCAGCTTGCAAATAAAAAGCGTATTAGAAATTTCATTGAAGTAGTTATGATATCGAAAATACTGCATGTTACTAGAAAAGAAAATTTTTACTGTTGTAGAATTTAAAGTTGCTGTATTCATGCCTGCCATGTTTTTATCCTGACACCAGTTAATGTGTTCTGCACTGTAACCTCTCTGACTGTGATATTTGAAACACAGGCTTTAGTGTTGTCTTTTCCGAGACTTCCGATGCTGATGCCATGTCCAGGTCCACAGTTTACATTGTGTATATAGACGTTTGAGCATCCAGTCTGTATTGATACACAGTCATCCCCTATAAAACCCAGAAGCAAATGAATTCAGGTTCCATTCTAGTTCGATGCATGCAATGGTGTTGATGAATTTAGCTCTTGAGCTCTCCTACTCTGGCTCATAATGTCTAATCATCTAGCGAGTTTCTACATTATTTTCGGTAGTTGCCAATTATCTGTTGCGGTTCAACATCTGAGAAATTTACTAAAATGGAGATTGCTATTGTGATGGCGGTATTTATTGCGGATTAACAGTGGCATTCACTAATTTAATTTCTGGAATTACCACAAGAAAGATCACTGCTGGAAATAAGCACATCTTTGGAGTTCTGCAGGTGAATTCCGTCTGTGTTTGGACTGTTCCCAGGTGATGCCGCTTTGAATTCAGAAACCTGAACAGTTGTGCAGTCATCAAATTTGATGTGAGTTTGAGGGCTGTTTTGAATTGTAATGCCGGTGACATTAACACCAGTACTTCCGTAGAACCTTAAAGCCTGCGCAGATAGGGCAATATCATGAACAAAATCTTTACATGACAGTAAGATATCAAAAGAGGCTATTTGAGAAAGCAGGTTTACTGTTGGCTTGGTGCCTGGCATTCCTCCATCGAGCTCAGTGATTTCCTGGTCAAGGGATGATAGAAGGATTAAGCTTTGTAGTATAGGATGTTTTGCGAGAAGAGAAGTGAATTTACTGAAGGAAAAATACATCCCCTCTCGCCCTTTAACTTATCTCTGCATTTTATCCATATTCTTTCAAACGTTGACATTAAGCTCTTATATTTTTCCTGAGACAGTTATATCCTGTTCAATTTAGACGGAACCAATTCTATTAAAATATACGCTCCGTTAATATCGTATAAGCTCAACATAAAATGACTGTAATACCTACTAAAATATAAAAAATTAAAAAAATAAAAAGAAAGCAAATTTATAACCTTTTTCATATTTCAAATCAGTATATACTTTTTAATTTTTATTATTTTTTATATTTCAATAGATTTTATAGTTATTTTAATTTGATTTCATGCGAGACTACCAAGTTTATTTTTCGGTTTGTCTATTTAAATTAGTTTTAATATGAGTAATTTAAAAAATATAGGGAGTAACATGTTGGTTTTTAAAATATAAAAATTTAATGTAGAGCTGAGTTACCCAAAATGCATTTTTCCTCCTCTATTGAATCTTTATACCTGTGAGTCTGGATTAGATGTGGATTGGATACTCCACCAGACTGAACCTTGGCCATCAATAACTCCTTTGCCAGTGATTGTAATTCCTTCAAGTTTTGTGAATTCAATCCACTGTAAAAGCCCTTTTCCCCAAGCTGCAGAACTTGTAGGGGCTATCATAGTCCCATCCAACTGCATTCCACAATTTATTAAATTAGTTTTTTGAATAAATGGAAGTTTTGTAGGAAGATGAGAAGTTGGGAAATTTACCTGGAATACAATGTTGGCTGCACAATTGGGACCTGAAAAAGAAATTGGGTGGACAAGGAACGTGCTCGATGGAACCACTATTGTCGATGCTTCAGTTTGACAAGCAGCTGCCCATGCTGCTTCAAATGCCTGCATCCCGTTCAATTTTGGGTTATGTAATAATTGTAAAATTAATAGTAATAATAACCGCAGCCTTGGTTTGCGGGAGGACGCGCAATCCGAAGATTTAAATAGACTTATATTATACTATTACTTTTGGTTTACTGTTGAGGAAATGGTTTTTCTTTTCCTCGAATTTTTTTTTTATTTAAATAAAAACAAAAATGAAGAGAAGGATTTCTGAAACTGTGATTTTCTTACTTTAATGTAATTGTGATATGGTTGTGAAACACTTTATGCAGCCAATTCTATTCATAAATTTTTCCATATATAAACTAAAAATAGCAGCTGCCATTCTCTGTTTTCCCATGTGAATTGACTTTTAGATTGTGAAACACTTTATGCGGTTGTCAACTCTACGATCTTTTTACATTGCATCCTTAAATTAAAATTTTTATAAGAATTTTTAATTTTATCTCAATTCTCTTTCTTTTTTAAGCTTATTTTTCTTTTCAAAATAACGACAAAACTTATAAAATCGCTTTGTGATTGCAGAGAGTTTGTAAGAACTTAAGTTTTATTTAATGTTATTATCAGCTTTTTAGATAAATTTGTTAATACACAACAATTTTTAATGCTAGTTATTATCAATTTTCTGATTATTTGCATCTATATCACGGAATAAATAAAAATACGACAATAGATTTTTAAATACTATTGTGAATCTTATTAATTAATTTTTTATCCAAAACTTTAAAAAAAACTCAAAATTTATGTGGAAAGCTCTTCAAATTGTTAAAGTAATTGGCTCTAAAGGAAGATAGAGTCGGTGGATTTTGTTGCAAGTTTTCAATATTTTAATAAATATAAGAAATAAAAAAATCAGAAAACTTAGAATTTAAATTTCAGAATAATTTTTAAAGATATTTAAGTAGATTTATAACTCTGTCTACATGAGTCAAAATTCTTAGTATATAGCATGCTCGTTTTAATTGGTATCAGAATCTTGAATATAAATTTTTAAAGTTATTTCATAGATTTTAGGTGTATTTTTATAAGAAAAAAGTTATGGGAAACAAAGAAAATGAATTAGAGCAAAGTTAGAAATTTCAAAAATTTAGAAAAAAGACAGGCTCTTAATAAAAATTTAAAATCAAAGTTTAAGAACCCAACACATATAAATTTTAATTCAATAACTCAATGTAAAAAATTGAAAAATTCGGGGCTCACGTATTTTTCCTAAAAATCAGGATAAAAAAGTCGATGGTTGCTACGTATATTTATATTTTTAACTCTTGAATCGTCAAATTAGTTAATAATACCATTTGATACATGATATGACGATAAAAATTGAATATATATATATATATATATATATATATATATATATATATATATATATATATATAACCAAATTAATATGGATACTAAACAACCAACAAGTTCTAAACTAATGGTACAATATCGGTACAATCAAGCCACTGAATTATCGAGTTCAAGTATCAAACTGTGTGTAATAAGAATAGCAAACATGCCCTTAGGCTTCATAAACATTAAGGTAAGAATTTAAAAATCAAATAAAATAAATCAAATTTTATATTTATTAAGTCGGTTAATTGAAAATCAAAATGAAATTCTGTTTTCAGTTACAGTTTGTTTTGCAGAGTCCTAAGTTAAGTCCCTATGCAATAAATATGAACTCTGATGAGGAAAGTAGTCACCTTAGTGTCATCAGCACGTCCGTCGCCTTTGGCACCATAGTCAACAACATTAAAGGTAGATGAGGTTTGTCCTTTCTTATTACCAGGTGTTGCCATTGTCTCATCACCCCAAATGTTACCAGAATCCACTAAATCCAACAAGCTCCGGCCACCGTGGCGGCGACGCAGGTGCATGCCTCTTGCATGGCAAGTTTTAAATCCTGAAGAACAAAGAAACAAGGCAACGGCAATGATGATTAATGAAAGTTTTGCAAGGTTGAAGCTGCCTATTTTAGTCATTTGGAAGATGATTAATTTTCTTTAATTTAGATGAAAAATGGAGAAATTAAACAGATAGATATAAGAATTGTAAAATTATGCTTGAATTTGTTTATATTTATAA
The DNA here is from genome assembly GCA_037975025.1 of Excoecaria agallocha. NCBI lineage: Eukaryota > Viridiplantae > Streptophyta > Magnoliopsida > Malpighiales > Euphorbiaceae > Excoecaria > Excoecaria agallocha. The sequence continues at coordinate 50,918,417 of CM075810.1, read as the reverse complement.
GGGGAGAATTGAAAGCACTCAGCCTAGCTAAACTCTCACGGCACGGTGCAGCCATGTGATTAAACAGTGAGATAATGACATTTTCGACCCTTCTAATTCTTTTATATTTCACTTGGCAAAGGAAACCGACGTCTAACGGGGACGTACCCAAAATAAGAATCTAACGATATTTACAATTTTCATATAGTTAAAATGAATCACGTTTGCACAAAAAAAAAAAATTAATTGGTCTCATCAAAATGACAAGATATGGTTATATATCCTTTTTTTTTTCAGGATTAACTATTCGACTTTTAATCAAAAAGTTATAAAATAAAATTTTTTAAGAAAAAATAACTGAATTTAAAAAAAAATATTTTAAAAAATCAATTTAAGTGAATTTAAGGTAAAACCTTGCCAAAAATTCTGATTGGTACACTTATCCATCTCATCCAAGTTATGGCACATAGGTCATCATATTAGCCAGTTACCATTCATATTAGCCATCACATCACAATTAATAAAAAATAGCATATGTATATATTGGTTGTGACGTGATAACAGATATAACATCCATCCCATGCAGTAAACTAATGCAGTATCCAACAACAATTTCCGATATAATTCCTTACAAATCTTATCAAAGTGATTTTTTGAAATATTTTTCTCAATTTAAATATTTTTTATTAAAATATTATATTTTACACTTTTTAATAAAAAATTAAAACACCGTAGCTGAAATTAATCCTCTCTTCCTGAGCCATACTTGATTCTTATACCTAAATTTGGAGGCTCAAATATAGCAATGAAAATAGCATACCTAAGCCTATTTTGCTCCTTTGAGAGTATTTAAAAAAAATAAAATAAAAAATCTTTAACCTTTGACATTAAATATGACTCACTTTAAATAGTACATGGGTATTTTTGCCCTTTTCTCTTATAATTGTAGACATGTGACTAGCCTTTCCGTGAAACAGCTATGATATGAAAAATACATTTTCATAACTACATCTGCGTAGATAAATTAATTAAAGCAAAACCCACAATTTAATTCCTCAATTTTTCTGTTTTTATACATTAAATTTTTATATTTTTAAAATTACATATTAAATTTTTAAATTTTTCTAAAAGTATATATTAAATCCAAAATAAACGGGAACACACATTCCGTTAAATTCACATATATTTAACGTTCATTTGGACTTAATGTGTTTTAATAGATAAATTCAGATATCCAATGTGTAGTATAAAAATTTAATATATTCCATACAAAAAATTTAAAAATCTAATATGTAGTTTTTAAAATTCAAAAATCTAATACGAAAAAGTATTAAAATTTAAGAACGACATGATGCTTTTTTTTCCATTAATTAAATATGAATGTATGTGATTTGAAATTATATCTTCTTGTTTAATAATTATTTTGTATTCATATAGTCAGACAAACTAAATTTCACATTTGTATATTTGGGCGTCATTGAATGAATATTTGTCCAACTAAAGATAATGTGTGCCTTGTAAACTCTAAAAAAGAATTAAGGTACCAATAAAAAAAAAAAAAGGTTTTTAACAAAAACACTATTGAAAAGCGGTGGTATTTATAAAATTACTATCCAAAATTCTTATTTCAAAAATACTTTTTTTTATTTTTATGAATTTTCAATTTTACAAATACCACTTTTTAGTAAAATTTCATTTTTATACAGGATTGTAAAATAAACGCAATACAATTCGGCGTATCAATATATACTGATTTCTAACTTGCAATTTACAATTTCAGTTTGATTTACACATGTCAGCCATAACAGCAATTTAATTGGGGGATTCAAGTCCCAAAAAAAGAAAATAAAAGAAAATAGACGAATGGCCTTGAAGAACGACTGGTCGGCGTTGACACTGAGAATTTCCACCAACAGCAAGGGAGAGAATTGAACCTTGAGAGCAGCGGCGGCGATGGGCGCCTGAATAGGTGATCGGCTTTAAGAAATTGCATGGGTTTGAAGAGAGTAGAGGGTTTTGACAAACTAGGATATTGTTTTTTCGATTTTTTTGTATTGATATTATTGGATAAATATCTCAAGTAACAGGTAAAGTTCCACCAACTAAAAAAATGATATTGATATTTAATTTTTATCACTAAAACTGTTTTTTATGAAATATAGCAGAGGAAAAATGTATTTATAACAGACAACGGATATCCATTACAAAAAAAAAAAAACTCACCACTATAATTTTTATAGGTTTTAGATTTTGTATATATATATCAAATACAGTATAAAAATATTACAGATTAATGATATATAAACTAAAACTATAAACGTGCTCATAGTGTTTTCGCGTGATTTACCTTAATCTTGTATTCTGATCCATAAATATTATAAAGTAAATTAAGTAGTAAGCAATAAACTACTTAATCTCTTAATTCTTATAATTGATTAGTGTAGTTTTTTTTTTTTGCAGAATTTAAGTTATGTTCGAAAATAATCACATAACCACCTAACTCGTGAGTGAGCATGGATTGGTTAGCAAAAAAAATAATTAGTTTATTAATATCGATTTTTTAAAATTATTAACCATTAACTAGTCCGTTATATTCTATTAACTAGTCCATCAATTTGAATTTTTCGGTTTAGTTAACCAATAGTTTTCAGTTAACCATTAAAATTTATAACATAAATTTACATAAAAAAATGATTAGGCAAAATTCAATTTAATTTTAAATATATAAAGTAATTTAAAATAAAAATTATAATACAAACATAATATACTAGCCAAAATTTATTTTTAACAAATTAATAGCTAATATTATAAAATAAATTTAATATTTGTTAAAAATTAACATGCTTAATTGTAAATCAAATAAAATATTGGATAATATTAAATGTTAAAATATACATTCTAAAATATAAGAAAATGTAATTAAATGCTATTATATATGATAAAATAACATATATAAAAGTAAATCGGTTAATACATATAAATATCACTATATAACTTAAGTGAATTACATAATATAGATTTAATTTAAAATATTATATAAATTTTAAAAAAAATATAAAAAATTAAAGTATAAAAATAAAAATATAATTTATATATATTTTAAAATATTATTTTATGTAAGTTTTAGAAAAAAATAGAAAAAATAAAAAAATTAAAGTATAAAAATAAAAATATAATATACATTATATATGAATCGTTTAACTGTGTATTAATGGTTAATTGGTAAGCCATAAATCATGTTCTGAACTGTTCAAAACTTCTTGATAGCTCGTAGGCTCATTGTCTTCTACTACAGTTATGTCTCTATTTGAATCAATGTGAAATCCATATCTCACAGGGATAGAACGCATTCTAGTATATCTTCTAGGATTTTTTGTATAATTAGGTTCAACTATAATCTCATCATTATGAAATTCAGTCTCAGATTCAATAGGTTGTTCTACTTCTATTTGTGGGTCTTGAACTTTACCAAGTTCAATTTTACTCCCACTGTCCTTTCGTAGGAGAAATTCTTTTTCTAAGAAGACAGCATGCCTTGAAACAAACACCTTTTGTTCTAAGGAATGGTAGAAATAATATCCAAATGTTTCTTTTGGATGTCCCACAAATAAATATTTGTCAGACTTAATATCTAGTTTGTCTGACATTATCCTCTTTACATAAGCAGGACAATCCCATACTTTCATATGAGAAAGTGTGGGTTTCTTGCTATTCCACATCTCATATGGAGTAACATCAACCGATTTACTAGGAACTCTATTTAACACAGAAATAGCAGTTTTTAGTGCATATCCCCAAAAGGATTTAGGCAAGTCTACTCGGCTCATCATGGATCGAACCATATCTAATAGTATTCGATTTCTCCTCTTAGATACACCATTGTGTTGTGGTGTATATGGTGGAGTCCATTGAGATAAAATCCCATTATCTCTAAGATAATCTTGAAATTCTTGGCTTAAGTATTCTCCACCTCAATCTAATCTAAGTGTTTTAATACTCTTGTCAAGTTGCTTCTCTACTTCATTTCTGAATTCTTTGAACTTTTTAAATTCTTCTGATTTATATTTCATTAGATAGATATATCCAAACCTGGAATAATCATCTATGAAAGTAATGAAGTAGGAGTAATCTCCTCTGGCATGTGTAGTCATTGGACCACATACATCTAAATGTATTAAGTCCAAAACCATTTTAGCTCGTTCTCCTTTACCAATAAAATGAGCTTTTGTCATTTTTCCAATAAATAAGATTCACATGTATCAAATGATTCATAATCAAATGATCCCAAATCACCTGACTTGTGTAATTTGGTCATGCATTTCTCATTTATATGGCCTAAACGATAGTGCTATAAATATGAGGTATTGAGATTATCTTGTTTCATTCTCTTGGTATCCACATTATGCATTTCTTTAATTAAATCAAGAACAAATATACCATTCTCAATGATAGCTTTTGCATAAAACATATTGTTCTTAAAAATGTAACAACACTTGTTCTTTAAAGTAATGTCATAATTGTTCAATAAACAACTGAAAGAAATAATACTTTTGGATACAGCTGGAACATACTAACAATTATTTAATTCCAATATTAATCCACTTAAAAGAGGCAAATGGTAAGTCCCCACAACTATTGTAGAGATATTTTGTCCAGTAGATGACTGTAGACTTGTTTCTGCCTTTCCAACTCTTTTATTGCTTTTAAACCCCTGTAGATCATTACACAAAATGAGATCCACATCCAGTATCTAATACCTAAGATTATTTTGAAGCAATAGAATAAGTATTAATTTCAATCATATGAATACCTGAAGTAGAAGCATCAGCTTGCTTCTTCTCCTTGAGAGAATCTAGATAGGCTTTGCAGTTATGCTTCCAATGACCATTTTTTTCCATAATGAAAGCAAGTTCCTTTGGGATTCTCTTTCTTAGCAACCTTCTTTTTAGAAATCCCACCATGCTTTGGCTACACCTTGGTCATCTTATTCTTCTTCTACTTCTTGCCTTAGTAGAAGTGACAACTATGACACTTTTTAAATCATTCTTGAAGGATCCATCAGCTATTTGGAGCATGTTGATTAACTCAGGAATGGTTACTTGGATCTTGTTCATGTTGAAGTTAAGCACGAAATGTGCATACCTTGGAGCCAACGAGTATAAGATTAAATCTATGTATAGGTCATTATCCATTACATATCCAAGTCTACTCAAATACTCAATATACCCATATATCTTCAATTCGTGAGTAGCAGCCGAAGTGCCTTCCACCATTTTGCAGCTAAATAGAGCTCGAACAATCTCATATTGCTCAGTTCTAGCCTGAGAAGAATAAAGCTCCTCTACATGAAAAATGATGGTTCTATCATCCATCATCTTATGTTGCTGAAGCTTTGAGGACACAGTACCCAGCATCAAACATGCTGCTGCTTCACTATCCTCCATGTATTTTCGATAAGTGTCCTTGATCTCATCAATGGCATCATCTGATGGAAGTGGTAGTGGATCTTTATCCAAGACATAATGGATCTTTTCATCAGCTCTAAGAACAATTCTCACTTGCCTGATCCAGTCAGAATAGTTATTGCCAATTAGCTTGTTATCCAAGATTGATCTTATATTAATGTTTGATGTGCTCATGATAATGACCTAGATGTGAAAAAAAAACATATGAGATTATGTTCATATATATGTATGCATTAATTAGGTCTTTAATTAATCCATTTACTCCCACTATTTTATTGCGAATTAATAGCCCTCACTATATAATATGAGAAAACCTGATGGTTTTCTTAGTGGACCAATATCCAATCCTTGATATGAAATTTAACCTTGATTGTGGTCAACAAATTAAACTACATACCCTTGAAAGGTAGGTATCTCTATACCAATTGTGTCTCTATACAACTATTGGATCATTAGGTTATCGACTCTCGATACATGCATATCATATATGCATTCCCTAATCTTACCTCTAAAACCATTAGCCTTGACTGTGGTCAACAAGCTAATGGGCTAGCTAAGATGACCCATTTAATTAGATTCGAACATATTCGATATAATGTGAGCTTGACAGTGGTCAACAACCCACACTATAAAGAACTCTGGCTCTCCTCAAATTAATAGAAGGCTTATATACTTTAGTATTAGTTTGAGGAATTTTAGTTAATTAAGTCTCATCATACATGGTTGGCATATATTGGTATGCTTCCTATATCTATCTCATAAATATAAGCATACAAATATGGTATAGTTATGGACTTTACTACATCGATTTTCTTAAGCCAAAAGGGAAATCACAAGGTCAAACCTAGGTAATATGCATGATTCAAACAAGTAAAAATAATTACATTATCTTCAAACTTGTTGGATCTCCATCCGACCCATTTTGCTCCATGATAGTGGTCTCCATTTCTATCTCTAATTCTAATCTAAGTAATCTAATTACATATTACAATTTGAAAAGAAATACAAACCAAAAACAAGTAGCCGGGACATGAAAGTCCTCATTGGGCCGAAACATGCATTATGCTCAATCACATTGGGCCTTGTCCATAACTATCCATCATGCCAATCATACACCCTTATATGCATTTTTAAAGCATAAAGTAAAACATATAATGGATTACTAACTTTGTTTCAACTCTTGAAACTTACTTTTGAGTTATTTTGATAATGTGATCAAATTAGGAAACTTTTTCCATTTTGGAAACTTTCATTTTAGGAAACCTTTTTGCATGCATGTGTTCTTGTCTTAATTATCAATCTAATTGATTATTAATTAATTATTAATTGATTATTTAATTAATTAATCATATTAAATAATTAAAGAATCAATTTTGGGCTTAAAATAAAGGGTAGGCCGAAACCCACACAATAAATCCTAAAGTGTGTTGATACACAAACTAGTTTTGTGTCTATTGGACCATTTGGGCCTTTTGGAATGAGCCAAGCCCACTGTAGTCCTTAAAACCCATTAATAAATTTAATTATAGTTTATAATATTTAATTTAAATGAGCTCTTTGGGCCCACCAAGTCATTCACTAATTTAAACCAAGTCTGTAAACATAATTAAGCCCTTTAAGTGATTTTAATGAATTAAAATTAATCCAATTAATTTAAGGCCCATTTTAATTAATTCAATTAATTAAAAACACATTAATATATCAGATATATCAGATTTAGAATATTAAAAATTGTTCTAAATAAGAACACACCAAGAACACATCAAGAACACCAATTTATCGAACTTTTCGATTAAACTAGTTTTCATGCAAAACTTGTTCAATTTTAATTTTGTTTGATCCTATGGCTTAATATCACATATTAAATACATAAATTATCATCAAAATGATCTTAGAGTGGATTAATAAAAATTTAATTTAGAACAGCCCCTAAAACTTTTATTGAAAAATAAAACCCTACACGCCATTCACAATTATTCTTTTTCTCAAAAGAATCATTTTTATTTTTCATTTTATATATTTCATCACATACATCCAGAAATCAATATTTCTCATTCATGAACAATCAAATTTGATATTTTAAAGTTTATGAAATAAATAACTCAAAAATAAAAACTATTTCGCAAAAATATAGAATTGTAGATTCATGGCAAAACCAAGGCCTAATACCATGTTGGGAATTATCAGTTACATGCATCTCATACATAAGCAGAATTTAAATTTTTAACCAATAGATCTGATATTGCCATGAATTTACAATATACATATTAATGAGAATAAGAAAAATCACTTTTGATTTTTGTTGAACAGTTGATTTTCCTTCTTACCGGGTTATCGCAAACCACAGTGTCCAAAATTGAACATCTCCAATGAGTAATCCATATTAAAGAAGGATTGATTAAACCAAAAATGGAGGAATACAAGGCTGGCCAAAATCCCTTGATGCTAGCAAGGGGAAAGTGGCGGCTAGGGTTAGAGAATGAGAGAATTTGTTTTCTCTTAATTGTTCACCTTTTTTTCTAAAATCCTATAACTTGAATTTTTATAGTTAGGTTAAAAATCCAACTTCATAATAGGATTGAGCTCTTTAAAATTACTGGAGAAATATTAAATGGGATTCTGAAATTATTAATAATTTATTTGGGCTGAATTAAATTTAATTTAAATCCTTTCATAAAAGACTATGCACAAAACCCACAAACTAGGCCCTTCATGCATACACTTGGATTTAATCATCCAAATGAATTCCAAATCCATCCAAATTAAATATGTAGGCTCCATAACACTTATGAAATATATTTAATTTATTTTGGTCCAAGAATTAGGCCTCCAAGGCCTTCTATCTGAAGTTGGCGTGAAACCCTTCCTCTAGAGGGTTTATGCGCCAAACTCAATTTTTTGGGCCTCCATTATTTTCTCCAATGGATCTATTAATTATTATATCAGCCATATAACACTTACGATCTAATAATAATTAATTATGAAATACAATATTTCAATTAGATCCATTTTACAGAACATTTCTAAAAAGTTATGCGAACAATTTTATTTGATCATAATTAATTAAACTCTTTAGTTAATTATTATCTTATTCACTTCTCTATTCCCATAATAATATAAAATATTATTATCCTTGTCATTTTACCATTTTATCATTTTCTCTATATGTGTGCGACCTATTGGGTTCCTGTTTATATTGGCAGTATAATATGTAATTGTGAGTTCTATTTAAAACTCACATGATTTAAAATTCTTTAAATAATTTTATCAATCCCTATTGATATTTATGATACACTATTATACAAGTTATGATTGTTAGTGTAAGTCCTAGCCCCAATGCATTGTAACGAAACACTTGAAATTAATAAAATGAGACATTAGTTTTATCTTTTGTATTCCTGTGCATATCAATTGATAAAACTATCTAAGAATGTCGTTTCGGTTTAAGTTATCGTGTGTGAGGCACATGGATTGTAAGACCTTGAAACAAATGAGACTTCATTCTAAATATCCATAGTCAGTCATTGTTATGGGAATAACAAATGAATTAAGACTAGTATGCTCTCTCTGATATTATGAGTTCTGTCTTACGGATCATTAGGACAAGAGTGTCAATCAGAGATCATAGATACATGTTAAAGAACATGGTATCTGGATTCGATCCGCTCATGAGAACACTACATGGTACAAGTCATAAGTGTTTCTCATATGCAAGTTTTGTATCGGAGTTCTTAGACCTGAAATCTCTATGAAACTCTTTATGAATTACTGTGTACTTTGACATACACCTAATGTGCTCGTAATAGAGTGACAAGTACGGGTATGATTGGGTATGCATTAATTCATGTTAGAGAGCATGAGAGAAGTGAAGGGATTACCCCTCTCAATAAGAGAGAAAATATCATCGGCCACTTGATCAGTGAACTGAGAAGTGTATGGCCATACCGAGATGAAATAATGAGTAATCATTATTTATCTGAGAGTTCAGTGTCACTGGAATATCAAGAAATGAATTAATATATATAAGGATGACTAGTTCCATGCCTTATATTAATTCTGATATTTATGGGTAAGGGACTATGCAAAATTGCATTAGGTCACCAAATGCCATATGCATTTTCATTTAATTTGGAATGCTATAATATCTTGCTAGAGAATATATATAGCCTTTGAATTAATTTATTAATTCATTGCCAACATTAAATGGACCTATAGGATCGCACACAAAGCATTGGGCTTAAAATATTTAAATTAAGTATTGGGCATTAATTTGGGCTTTTAATTAAAGTCAAATTAATGTATGTAATGGGTTATAAAATTGCTATTGGGCTTTGGTCCATGAGAGAGAGAAATTCAGCCCACAAGGTTTAATTTCAATTAATTAATTATCTTGTGTTAATTAAGTTAATTGAGTATTAAAGCCTAAAGGAATTTAAATTAAATTAAATCACTTATTTATTTAATGAAGTGGCCGAAATTCCAAGATGGAATTCAAGGAATTTCGGCACATGCAATTAAGTTATATTAAGTGATTTTATTTAATTAAATGTCTTATGTTTTATTTCAAATTTGAATTTTAAATTCAAAGGATTTTAATTCAAAATGTATTACTTATCTTTAGGAAGTAGTAGAGTTTGAATTGCTTATCTTAAGGTAGGAAATTCAGATCAAAACACTTGCCTAAGAGATAATGATATAAAAGAAATAAAACCCTAGGAGAGATACAGAGGAGTTGGCGCAAAAACCTAGGGTTTTTCTATGAAAATTGCGTGACCTTCATCTCTCTCTCTCTCAATTCTTTTGGCCCAATTTTTCACAAGGAGAAAGGATAGTTCCTCATTCTCTTGTGTTCTTGGGTAGTAATAGCAACCTAAGAGAAGTACAAAATCAAATTTTGTAGCTTCAAATTATAACCATTACACAATACCGAAAAAGAGAGCTAGCAATCTCGATTTTAAGCCGTCGGTGCAAGTGTGTGTGTGAGAATAGAGGGAGTGGCGCAAAAGGCTGTTCCTTGGCATTGGTGATCGAGAACTAAGGTGGATAAAGGCATCTTGGTTGCTGGACATCACAAAATCAAAGAATAAAAGGCATCATCTATTGTAAGTTTCAAAACCCTAATATTGCATGTTTTCGTTCCTAGTTTTGGATATGTATGATATGCATGATAAAATTTGTGTTTTTCCGCTGTGCCATCATGATTATCATACCATGTCATATTCCATCAATGATTGGCCTCTAGCTAGGCATCATGACTATCCAAATTTCAGAAAAGTCAAGTGGTTTGATTATACCCTTCCATAGAAACAGTTACCGTGCAATTACTCCTTTCACCACTTTTATCTCAATTAGATTCTGAGTATGAATTTCTGTCAACTCATATAAATCTAATTATGTATGTTCTATTAATTTAAACATTTTTCCAAAATGCCCTTTATAGATCCCTATGCATCTTGGCATATTACTCTGGCCAGAGATTCTCTGAACAAGGCAATTATAGAATCATGCGAGATAACTTTCCTTAATAAAACTGGGATGGTGAATCCTTTGTTAATCACTCAACTATCTTTAAGTAGGTCATGATATACCCAACCTCCTAACGATGTTCACCTCCAGTTGGAAGTAATCAGTTATGGAGTCAAAGTATACCACTTGCTACTTAAGATAACTTTGGTGATCTCAAGTCTAAGAATACTTGCACAACCGCTATAAAGAGATTCCTCACTGACATAGATTTAATATCCATGTGAGGATTATCTTTACAGGTCTCTAATGAACTTGTTCTTCTAACAAACATCCACATGTTAGCTTTGATTATCTTCCATAATCACAATTATGAGAACCACTGTTTGAACCATTCAAGAAGCATAACATGTGCTAGTCTGTCTGAATTAACAATGTCCTATCTTGTTAATTCTATGACTAGGGATATTTAGATATTAACATATTTTCATGCAATAGACATCTCATATCATGAACACTTTCATGATTGCATTTGCACTATGTTTATAATATCAAAGACTTCATTTATTAATTTAAGATTTACAAACTCATGCATTTAAACATAGCATTAATAAATGAATGATGCCTTTTATTAAGAATATGAATTCATACATATGAATTACATCCCTTTTACATAGGCTCTAGGGCATACTCTCTAACATCATGTTCATTTCTGATGATAAATATTTCATAAACTCCTGGTATCCCGCGGAATAAATTCCTATGGCTAGCCATACTATCCAAAGAGCTGGAATTATCCATTGTACACTAAGGGCATTATAATATCTTATTTCATATTGCCTTTTTATACCATTATTTGTTCTTATCATTTTATTTGTTCACCTTAAATTCTCTAACATATTCAATTAAGCTCATTATTCATGCATTCATCATATGGATATTCATTATTACAAAAATTTAACTAAATAACATAGGTTACTTATAATCATCATTCGGTCACCAAGAAATTTTTCCACATATAAATTTCTTTTACTCCAAATTTATGTAATACACAACTTTACATGCATATTTAAGTAATTTAGGGTAACATATGATAATTTCACATGAGAAATCTTAAGATTCATTAACTTTCCACATTATGTAACTATAGTATACTCAATCTCAATAATTATTTTTCATCTCAATTAACATTATTACACTCCTAATACCTTAAATTGGTAAGATAACATCATATGCCCAATTGTTACTTAAGTTACATTAGGGTTCCTTTAGGACCAAAATTCGGCCACCAAAGGGTGTCCCACTAAATGTTGGTTTTCTTTATTTATTTAGGTCTTTAATTATTTATTTTGCATATTATCAATTAATATCAAGTTAATTCACTAATTTAAGCCATATCACCTAGATGCATAAAAGAAAATTTAAAGGAAATTCAAGTAAATTAGTGAAATTAAAGATAATTTGAATCCACTAACCTCTAAATGGCTCTAAGATAGCTGGTCATACCTTCTTCTTTTCTTTATCCTTGCTAACTTGCCTTTCCTTTTCTTTTTCTTCTAGTAGCCAAAATTTACAAAGGAAAAATCATGAGTTTTTGCTACAAGATTAAGCCATTTAAAGCTATAAATCAACTCTCCTAATCAATATCTACATGCTCATATAAATTCTCTCACATATCTTATCTATTTTCCATAAAATCATAAAATTTCCCTTACTTTCTCTTACCTTTTATCTTAAAGTTATTGGCCTCCTTTTGATACCAACTCTTTACTAACTTAAAGAGAAAGAAATTTTGAGTCTAGAGTAAATTTTTGGGTTAGAAATTTAAAGAGATAAAGCTTGGTGGAGTGAAAATAGTGAAAAGAGAGGGAAAGTAATGATTTCAGATTTGCTGAAGAAAGGAGGAGAAGATGATCGATTATTTAGGAGATTTTTAGATATTTTATCCCTTTTATATGGTGCTTTAAGTGTACCAAATGTGAGGCCAAGATTCATCCATTTACTATTGAATCCAATGGCTTTAAAATTGGCCACTTGTCACTCATCTAGGCACTTAGGCTTATCCCACTATCTTGAGCTCACACACATAATCACTACACCAAATTAACCTCTCATATAAAATCTCATGGTCAAATTCTAGGATTTGACCCTCTAAATGATATGATTTTGGTTTTTCACCCCGAAATATGAATTTTCGATCCTAATTTTGGATTGCCATAAAATTTTTCTCCAAATGTCACTATATATTCAAGAACATATGGTAAAAATTTCAGCTCATTCTGAATTTTTTCGATATACTTTTAGCTTTGATGGCTTGAGCAGCCCGTTAGAAATCCAAAATTCCATAATTACCATAATTGGTATTTTTCAGTTCTTTGGTTGTCATTATACTACTTATGACATGTATATGAAATATAAAGTCAATCAGAGATCTCTAGGGTCCCCAAATATTCAGTCAAAGTTCCAATCAAACCTAAGCTGATTCAGGAAATTTTTGTTCGTTTACCCTTTTGGAGGCCTATTTGACCTAAATTTCCACTTGATTTGTATCACTATACTCCATTTAACATATACTTTCATATTTTATATTAATCTCACACTGTCCCTCGGGTCGTCCATCCTCGGGTTTCCTGGCTCGACACGTTTAACGATACATTTTTTTCAAATTTTCTATCTTATTCAACTCTGAAACTCAACCTAAGATAACATTTCACACTCAACAACATGTCATGTATGATAAATGCAAATTTGGGGGTGTTACAATACATATTGATACAAATCTACCATCACAACCATCAACCAAAGATCCATTGAAGATGCCTTTGAAAAATGTTATGGAGAACTTGAAGGCCAACATAAAGTACTTAGATTTTTGAAAGCAATTGAAGGAAATGGGCCAACTTAAGTCATTTAGGGCTTATAAAATTTTGGGCTTTATTTGTACAAGTCATGTGCTTATTTAAAAGTCACATGACTCATTTAAGTTGTAAGCTAATGGGCTATGCAGTAGGCTTATTTAAGTTAGGTTTATTTTAGTTATTTAGGTTGGGTTTATTTTAACTAGTTGGGTTTTAGTTAGTCTTTCTTTTGGGTTTGGATATCCTGCCACTATGTCTTTCTTTATTAGCTTTTTTTTAAGTTATGTTTAATATTTAATAATCAGGCTTATTTATCTTGTAAAACCCATGAGAAATTTGGCCACTACTAGTTAATGGCTTTCTTGGTATTTGATTTGGATTTAAAGAGTTTCTAGGGTTAGCTATAATATAAATAGACCATTATAAGTTGTAAACTTTATATTTTGATAAAATCAAACTTTATAGATTTTCTCTTCTTGGCTTTGTCGAATTTCATATGGGAGAGTTTGTGAGTTTTTCTTGCTTTAGTTTCTATTGCATTAAGAATTAGAATAACTTATCAATTATTTTGATTGTGGCATTTTTCTATTCTTATTATCCCAATTATTTGCATTCTCAATCATTTGTTGTTTGGAAGTTCAATGGGGAGGGTGTTTATCTAATTTGTCTTTTCCATCAAAGTGTATGTTTAAGGGGTTTCGAATTTTTTAGCCTTGGGGTTCCACACCATTTGGTATTAGAGCCAAAAGTAAGGTAAATTCCTATTTATCTTAGTATTAGATTTGTGTTTCTTTCCTTTGTTTTCTTTATGCATGTGCCGAAATTAATAGTAGCAAAAATTCTGATTTTTGTGATTTTTATGTGTTAAATCTAACCTTTCTTTCCTTACCTTTTTGCTTTACTTATTTGAAAAAAAAATAGCCTTAGAAAATCGAAACTTGCACTTTGAATCTTTGGCATGAAAACTGAATCCTAGTAGTTTTAGATTAGTTGTTATTTTATTTATATAAAAAGAGAAAAAATAGAAAAAAAATTCATATGTACTGTTAATCATTACTGTTGACGTACTGTTCATCGTTACTATTTAAAAACTATTTGCAGTACTGTTCATTAAAAAAGAAAAAAGAAGAACATAAAAGAGAATAATGAAAAATAGAAGAAAGATAGAAGAAGAAAAAAATTAGAAAGCAATTAGGCAAGGAGAGATTAAATAGATAAAGAGAAAATCCAAATCATTTTATAATTGGGAAAGTTAATCCTTTTTATTTAAGGATTGGGAGGGGCAACAATTAAATTCTTTTCTAAATATATTTTGGAATCCTTTAAAGAGTAGAAAAATCAATACTAATTGCTTTGGATTTAGGCCTTTAAAAATTCTAATCCATATTTGAATTGATTTCACTTTCCTAATCCTACTTAGACAAGAATTTTACTTTGCAATCATTGTGCCACTATTTGTGCTACCATTTATTGTCAATCATTACCACCATTTTGGATATCATTTGTTATCAATTATTACTACCATTTTGGTAACATTTTTCATCATTTGTGCTACCATTTTTGGTATTATTTTTGCTATCATTTACCATCATTTTTTTTCAATCATTAGACGCCATTTTGGTATCATTTTGTTAGCATTTTGCCATTATTTGTCTATCATTTTGCCATCTTTTTAACATCAATTTTCCATCTTTTTGCCATCATTTTGCACACAGCTTGACACACTAATCAAGCTTATTACACCATTTAGCCAAGTGAACTTTTTGGCTCTAAATTAATTTGTTTTGCATGTAATCTATCATATTTAGTGTAATTAGATATCTTTGTTGATTTCTTATTTTGTTTGGATAGATTAAGTATGTTATATATTTGGTTCATTTTGTAGTGGATCAAATTCATACATTTTATCCATATTGTCATTTTGTTGATTGTTGTTACTTATTTCTTTGTTTTAAGCTAGCTTTTGTTCCTTTTACATTATTAGATTATCTTTTCTTGCCTAATACTCTAAATTGCTTATCATCCAGTGGTACACCATTCTTGGCTGTGTATCACCTCCATTGTATTTAGTATTTTATTTCTAGTTTTTTTGCTTTCTTTTATTGTTAGTGCTTATTCTTTGCTTTCTTACAATGTGCTTAAATTCTTGGTTTGTGGTTTGAATTCTAATGTACAATTTTAAAGTTGCAAGCTTGAACAAAAAAAGGCAAAAAAGTGTGGGTAAAAGCCATAATTGAGTGAAACGTGAGTGATTTGCGAGGATGTCCTATTGCAAGTTAAAACGGCATTCAATTCAAAAAGAATGGAAGGGGTTAAGGGAAGTTAGGAAGAGTATGATGCAAAACGTTAATGATATGGAATTACACTTTACACAACTTATGAAAATAGTAACTACAATGTGTGAGCAAGAAAAGAAGAGAAAAAAAAGGGTAAGTTGTCCTAGAAGAAATAATTTGTGAACTTGAAGGGGGTGATATAGATATAGTCTTCTCTGACAGTGAGTTTATAAGTGATGAAGTAATCATTGAAGGTAGAGATGATTATTTAAGTGAAATTGAAGAAGATTGTTTAATTGTGATGGAAGATCAACAAGTTTCAAGTGTTCCTCTATTGCTTAACGAGGTTGATTTGCACATGAAAAATGAAGATCGTAGTCATAACGATGTATTAAAGACTAACCATGTTTTGCCTAGTTTCTTGGTTAACTTACAAGATCGTATGAGTCATTTTTAGAAGAAACATTCATATTATTTCCACCTATGCCAAAGATCATTTATGAAGATAACTTTATTCGTCAAATGCCAATTCCTAACTATTCCAAGACAAAGATTTGAGGATGAATCTTTCTTGAAGAGGGAGGAAATGATACGGATCCACCATCACAACCATTAACCAAAGATCCATTGAAGATGCCTTTGAGAAATGTTATGGAGAACTTGAAGGCCAACATAAAGTACTTAGCTTTTTGGAAGCAAGTGAAGGAAATGGGCCAACTTAAGTCATCAAGGGCTTATACAACTTTAGGCTTTATTTGTACAAGTCATGTGCTTCATTTAAAAGTCACATGACTCATTTAAGTTGTAAGTTAATGGGTTAGGCATGTAGGCTTATTTAAGTTAGGTTTATTTTAGTTATTTAGGTGGGATTTATTTTAACTAGTTGGGTTTTAGTTAGTCTTTCTTTTGGGCTTGGATATTCGGCCGCTATGTCTTTCTTTATTAGCTTTGTCTTAAGTTGTGTTTAATACTAATAATTTGGCTTATTTGTCTTGTAAATCCCATAGAGAATTTGACCACTACTAGTTAATGGCTTCCTTGGTATTTAATTTGGATTTAAAGAGTTTTTAGGGTTAGCTATAGTATAAATAGGCCATTGTAAGTTGTAAACTTCAAATTTTGATAAAATTAAACTTTGGAGATTTTCTCTTCTTAGCTTGAACAAATTTCATATAGGAGAGTTTGTGAGTTTTGTTTGCTTTCTTTTTTATTGCATTAAGAATTAGAATAACTTATCAATTATTTTGAATGTGGTATTTTTCTATCTTATTATTCTAATTATTTGCATTTTCAGTCACTTGTTGTTTGGGGGTTCAATAGGGAGGGTGTTTATCTAATTTGTCTTTACCATCAAAATGTATATTCAAGGGGTTTTGGATTCTTTAGCCTTGGGGTTCCGTATCACATATTCATGGGTGAGCAAAAAAATGGCACAATGGCACAAATTGAATCATGAGATGTCGTGTTTTTGAAAAATGAATTTTCAAAGTTGG
This sequence comes from Excoecaria agallocha, assembly GCA_037975025.1. NCBI lineage: Eukaryota > Viridiplantae > Streptophyta > Magnoliopsida > Malpighiales > Euphorbiaceae > Excoecaria > Excoecaria agallocha. The sequence continues at coordinate 50,900,883 of CM075810.1, read as the reverse complement.
GCGAAGTGAATCAAGATTTCACTTTATATAAGACTCAAAAAGATAAACCATCAAGATCACTCCATCCGAGTGGGAGAAAATTAGAGAAAAAAAGTTATGGCCTTCCTTTTATAAACAATTCGATGTTTAAAATCCTTACTTCAGTTGGAGTATTTTCTACTCTAGTTAGAGTATAGACCTTGATTCTAGTGTGAGCATTCCAAATTATGATAAATATATGTGGCATGTTTATCAACAGGTAAGATTATAAAAATCTAAAATGAAAAGTGTTCTGCGCTGATGATTGAAATCAAAGGCTTGAATGAAGTCCTTTTAGTTACCCTATAAGATGAAAAATAGCCGAAAAATATACAAGAGGCTCTTTTATGTCCAGCTAAAGAAAAATAAACTAAAGCAATGGAAGAAGAAATGGCATCTATGAGATTAAACCATATTTGAGAAGTTGTAAAGTGAAAAGCTGATGAAAGTATTGAAAGATACAAAGCTTGGCTAGTTGCTAAGGGGTTTATGCAACAAGAAGGGATTGAATATGAGAAGAATTTCTCACTTGTTGTAAGATTTACATCCATAAGGTTAATTATGGCCATGATGGCTAGTTTAGACCTATAGTTACATCAAATGTATGTGAAGGTTCCTCAATAGAGCATTAGCCAAAGAAATCTATATGGAATAACTTGTAGGGTTCATTAAAAAAGGCAATGAATATAAGATTTGTCAATTGAAAAGATCAATCTATGGCCTTAAGTAGTCTTCAATATAGTGGTATTTAAAGTTTCATGATACGATCATTTCTAATGAGTTGAACATAATTGATGAAGATCATTGTATTTACCATAAGAGCTCTAAAAAAAATTTATCATTTTAGCGTTGTATGTAGACAACATATTGATTGCCAAAAATGACAAAGGGTACATAAATGAAATCAAAGATTGGTTTATGATCCAACTTTGAAATGAAAGATATGGGTTAAGTAGATTATATCATTAGAGTTAAGATTTTAAGGGATCATTCAAGAAGGTTGTTGTCTCTTTCAGAAAAGGCATACACCAATAAATCCTTAAACAATTTAATATGCAAAATTGTAAACCGATAGGCAATCCCATTGTCAAGAATCAATTTTTTACCAAAAGTATGTGTCCTAAGATGTCAGCAGAAATGAAACGTATGAAAAATATTCCATATGCCAGTGTCATGGGTAGTCTAATGTATGCAATGTTGTATACTAGACCTAATATATGTTTTGCAATGGATATGGTGAGTAGATATCAGTCCTACCCAAGTGAAGCACATTGGAAAACCATCAAAAGGATACTTAGATACATCAAAGGTATCACAGATCATTCTTTATGTTATAAAAAAATGATCTGCAATTGAGAGGATATACAGATGCTAATTGGGCAAGTGATGTGGATGAGAGGAAATTTACCTCAATTTATGTATTCTTGCTTAGCAAAGGTGCTATCCTATGGAATAGCAAGAAATACACTTGTGTATCCATATTAACAATGAAAGTATAATTTGTCGCTTTCTCTACTGCAATATAAGAGGTGGTTTGGCTAAAACAATTTACGAACCATTTAAGAGTAAATGCCTTAGAGGAATCGGTGATAGTTTATCGTGATAGTTAGTTATCGATGGATGTATCGACATTAAGTGTCAATACACCAAAGGCATTGTTGCACGAAGAGAAGTAAACTTACATTATGTTTCCATGCAAGATATAATAACAAATCCATTGACTAAACTTGTATCGAGATATATGTTTGACAGACACATTAGATCTTAGGGCTTGCATAGGATTTGAGTTGTACTATTTTCTTATGTAATCCGTTAACATTATTATTTATGAATAATAATTAAGTTCATTATTAGCAATATATGAGTATTAATATTTAATGTGTGAATATTTACTGTTATTGATTATGAGATTAAGCAAGTCGGATAGAGAAGTAACTCACTCACATTGGTGTTTAGCTTAGTTTTGCCAATGAGTTGATAAAGATTAAGATAAGGCAAAATTTTAAGCATAAGAAAAAGCTCGATAGCCTATTCAAAATAAAAGCTAGAAGTAGTCTTAAAGTGGGAGGACTAAAGTTGAATGCTTTGCTGAGTCGCAACCTTATACTTCTATATGGTATTAAAATATATTTTGCAAGGCATGCGCTCCTTAAAGGAAAGGAAAGAACATCATAACACATGTTTCATACCATTAAGTGATCAAGGGATGAAAATTTCATAAATAAATTGTAACACCCTTATTGAAACCATCTTATAGACTTATGCAATTGGCCAAATTTTTTTTATTAAAAATCCTTTTCATAACTACCATACTTCTTTGCTTTAGATTGTTAATCCAATATTTCAATTCATAATTTCTATTTGCCGCTGATCTATAACTTTTCAATTTTACTATTTATTTTTCAAAAATTTGGTAATATAATGGCTATATTCTTAACTAGCCTCTTGAAAAGCAGACAATAATCACAGTCTCTTCGAGACACAACAGTTTATAACAATTCATATATAATTCATCCAATGCTAATAACCGTTTACATACTTTCATAAACAATATGTTTACAATTTCTCTCGATAGCTATGAAATAAATATATACATGCCACGAAATTAATCATTCATATTTCTTCAGCATCTTCCATATTTTTTGTACTTTGGCTCCAGAAACATCATTACCTGCACGCAGTAAATTCTACGTGTTGAACATTAAACATGCCCAATGGTAACTAACAATCATAGTTTTTCCCTAACATCCATAATTATTCTAATTATGCTAAGTTTATCAATTTTTTCTTAAACAAAATTATTGTGCAATACTGTTAACAAAATTTTCACTTTAATATCAAAACTTTGCATAACTTTTTAATTTATTTCTTAATCTTTCAATTTATTATAAAAATACCCTTTTTATAAATTATTTACTAAATTGCCATTTCTTTTCTTATTTTCACCTTCTATTCTATTAGTTGGCCTACAAATTACCAATTAACATTGTTTTGATTTTTTCATGCAAAATTACATTTTAGTTCTTTAACTTTTCAGAAGTTGACTTTTTAGACTATCGGTTGACTAAAATATCATTTTACCCTTATTAATCATTTTCTTATCACTTTTACTTATTGAACTTATTATTTGAAAAAATTACATTTTTTCCCTAAACTTTTTATTTATTTTCATTTAAGTCATTTTTCACTTTTAACTTCACTTTTAGCTTTCTTTTTATACTTTTAACATGTTTTTATCATTATGCCCCTAGTACAGACCCGACAGAAACTCTCAATCCAGATATACGGGACGTGGATCCCATAGGGCCACATACAAATTGAGAAATGATCCTAAATGACCATCTCACAGAACAAATAACAGAGTAGACAAATACTATGGGAGATCAGAGATCCTATCATAGCAAAATAAGTCGCCACGACTTGCACTGTGGTACAGATATCCCTATGGCCAACCAATTATATCCTGAGCTAGATTTTACTGCCTAACTATTTTTAAGGGCAAAATTCATTTAATTGCAAATTATTATTCAGATTTTCACACTTTTCAATACTTTTTTAATATAGTAAATTTTCAGTTAGTTTTTTCAGTCTCTTTTGCATAGTCTGTGAATTATTTCACAATAATTCACTACTTTCTCATCAAATTATAAATTAATTCCCATTAATTCCACATTTTTACCTTAAAAACATAACCAAAATTCATCTTAAAAATATTCATTTTATTTCCATAAATTCTACACAAATTTATGGACATCATATTTCCTTTCTACTATCATTATAAGGCTTAATTTCATCAAAATCAACCAAATACACATCATGATACCTTGATCAACGAAATTCATCAAATTTTGGCCACTACTTAAACATCACCAAACATATATTTTTAATTTCATTTAGGCATTCTAATAGGCTTATTTAAGGTCTAATTATACTATTCTAACATCAATTTCAACTATACATATTTCTATTAATTTTTTCCTAATAAACCTAAAGGAAAATCATACAAATTATAGGAAAATAAAATAATTTATTAGTCACTAACCTTTTTCTTGTGTTTTTCCTTGTCTAGGCTTCATTTTCTTTGCTTTTAGACTTGGCAATTTGATCTTTCTCTTGAAATCCTACTATGGCCAAAATTTTTATCAAACCAAACCTTATGATTTTGATCTTAAATGCTCAAAATAATAGCAAAAATGAACTATAGCAGCTAAAACTAGTAGTAGATACATTAGAACAAAATTAAAATCAAGAAATTCTCTTACCTCAATTTGATAGCTAAGGCTTTAGCCCTTGATTTTTCTTATTTTACTTCCTCTAATCAATGGATAAAGAGTCCATAAAATAACTAGAAAGGCTAGAGATAATTTTTAGCATTTGAATTTAAAGAAAAAGTGAAGGAAAAATTGAAGAAAAATGATGGAAATCAAGCCATGGTGGTTCGAATTTGGGAGAGGTGGAAGAAGCTAGCGGAAGCTACTGGTCTTTTTAGATTTTTCTGCCCTTTTATATCAATCTTAAGTGGCTTGACTTGGGCCAAACTAATAGGCCTAACCCAATTAACCAAAATTTATTAATTACTAGATAAACAGTTTTAATTAATATCTCCCCCTTTCCAACTCCAAATCACTTCCAATTTAATTCCATTATTTTTATTACATCAAAAATAGGCTGTATGCAAAATCTAAACCCAATCGAAGTCCTTTTTTTTCGGTTCAATTAACTTGGTCTGATTCAAAATTACCGGTGTTATCGAAAAATTTACTTTTTTCAACCAAAATATTCTATACATTATTTTAGCCACATATATCATTTTTGGTAATTTTTAAACTTCATTTGCTATTTTTAATGACGCTATCAAATTTTTGTCAAATAGTTACCCTATAACCCTAACCGCTCCATTTTTTGTGCTTTTGACTTTTGGAGGCCTATTTAATCTCAAATTCACTTTAAATCTCAACCCCGGACTACTCGTGACTAATAATTTTTGATAGTCGAATAAAATATTTTTTACTTCTGCTGATATTTTTCAGCCCGAAATTACTATTCATTATCGAAAAATATTATTCATTGCTATTCTGACATTGAGACCATTACATAAATAATCTCAACTTTTCCTAGTATGAGACCCTATTAAATATTGGCCTTCAGAACCCTTTATTTATTCTTGCAGTTTGCTTTAATGTGGCTAGCTTAATTTGTAACACTCTTATACCACCGTACTTAACGTACAGTCATCGGATCTCAAAGGAGAAAGATACTCATGAAAAAGATAATACTAAACAGTCTGCTATTTTTTTAAATACATTCATAACACACAATATTTCACATTTGATACCTTCCATACACACATATAAATACATGCCATGCCAAAACATCTTTAAATTCATCTCTAAACTTGATCGGCATTGTAGCATCGGTTACCATCTTTTTATTTTTCTTATCTACATGCAGTCAACAAATTACACGGTGAGCATCGAGATGCCTAATGGTGGATACATATCCCAAACTTTTTACAAGAATTATCATTCACACATACACATACATGCATTCATACACACATGAATGCTTCCCTGAGCATTCTTTAATATTAACTGTTCATTTTATCATTCTAATGTGCATCATGCAATCATGCACACATGCGATCAATCATGTAAAATTATTGTGATCATTCAGTAGGATACATCGATTATTTTTGTTTTCCTTTACACTTATCTTTCAATTATTTCTCATATTAACTTTCAATTATAATTAATCATTTTGATATTAATAACTGAACTTATTTATACAGTTCATTTATTGTTTATTATGTAATTTACAAAATTTGGTTCTTAATATACTGTTGTCTTATCATTTTACATTTTAATATCTCTTCTCTTCACTCTTTACATATATGTTTGTTTATTATCCATTTTCATTTAGAAATTTATCTTCATTCTTTTATTCTTTATACAATCATTTGATCATTTAGAAATACATTTATTTTCCCCAGACAACTAAGCACTTATTCAATTGCTTATTTAAAAAGGGATCTTTTAATTTTAGCCACATATGTTCTTAAAGTTAATTAATTTTTGATTCCTATCTTACTATAGGATAGGGATTAATTATAATTTCATTTCTCAATTAACATTCTATTGGCTAAATTACAATTTAGTCCCTACACTTTCATTAAATTATAGTGGTGCTTTCTTTTATCATTTATTTATACTAATTTATTTATTTGACCTGTAACTTATCGTAGTATTATCATTGCATCACTTATGGAAAATTGCATATAGATTTTTCAATTATTTTCAGAACTGTCTTTTTACATTCTATTTACGATTTGCTATCAGTTTACTTGTTTTCATTTTAAATTCCTTATCTCGCATACACATTATTGATCAATTCTTGTTTTAATATTTTCATGTCAAATTGTCGATTCAGTCCTCCAAGACTACAAAAGATTACTTTTAAGCTTTTCATTTATTATCTTGCCATTCTTATACATATTTTTATTGTTTTATTTCTTTACCCATCAAATTTATTATTTGGGTAAATTATCATTCCAATCTTAACTATCCATTTTGTGTTATAAAAGTCCTTTTCCACTTTCATTTCCATTCATATTTCATATTTTTCATTTTCATATCATTATTACCATTATGCCTCTAGTGCATTCCCGATAGAAATTCTCAGATCGGATATATGAGATATGGACCCTACGGGTCTATAATAGTACAGTACAGTAGGGGATGATCCCTAAGAATCAATCCTTCTTAGATCATATCAGAACAGAGCAAAATAGTTAGAACAAATACTATGGGTGATCATTACGATTCCACCATAGCAAAACAAGTCATCATGACTTGCGGTATAAGTGTCCCTATGGCTAGCCAATTATATCCCGAGCTAGATTAAGCCGTCGGATCACTATTAAGGGCAACATTCTTACTCATTTCATAATCATTTCCATATCTCTGACATTTCAAATTGCTTTTTCATTTGATTTCGGTACATTGTTCATTCATATCTTTCTTTTCATTTCAGAATACTATTCAGTCAATTCTTTCTTTTCATTTTAGAATACTATGCAGTTAATTCTTTCTTTTCATTCCAGTTCTTTATCGCTCTGACACATTTGGCTTTTTTACTTACTTTTGAATTTCAATGCATTATTCATTTGACATGTTTATCATTCTCACACATTTCATGAATGATTTACTTTTCTTGAATTCACTTTTACCTTTTTAACACTTTCTTATACTTTTACCTTTTCATTTACTTATCAATTGACTTTTCTGTCACTTTTATACATATTATGAATTATCTCATTATAATTTATTATTTTTATCCATTTTTGAATTATTTCACCATGATTCAATAATTTCATTTTCAAAAATATTTATACATATTCCATATCAATTAATACCACTACTTTGGTGTACTTTTTAATTTAATCCTCAATTTTTCATTTAATTACAAAATTATCCTTTTTACACATTAATTACAAAATTGCCACTTATTTATTTATTTTTGCTACACATTCATTTACTGGCATGCAAAACTTCCGTTTGGTCCTTACTTTAACTTTTTATATAAAATTGTATTTTAGCCCTTTTACTTTACAAAAGCTCATTTTTGGATGGTTGTTTATTGAATTACCATGTTACCCTTTCTTATTATTTCTTTATCACTTTTTTTGATTAAATTTAATATTTGGAAAAATTATTGTTTTACCCTTAAACTCTTCATTTCTTTTCAATTAGATCATTTTTCACTTTAAACTTCACTTTTAACTTTCTTTTTGCACTTTTGACTTATTCTTATCATTATTTCTTTTTTTTTTCACACTTGAACTTTTATGTAAGGAAAAATTTTTGTTTGGTCCCTAAACTTTGTTGTTTTACAATTTTACACCCTTAATTAATATTTATTCACAAATTTTTCCTTGCATTTATATCTTATATTTTTAATTCAATATATTTTTGTGAAATTACAATTTAATTTCTATAACAGTTAAATTACCATTTTGTCATTTTTCCTTAATACTTTGCAAAATTCTAATTTTTCTTTAAACTTTCAATTTCGTTCATTTAAGTCCTTTATCATTTTAATTTTCATGTTACTTTTTAGATTTTTTTACCCGTTTCAATTACTTATTTATTTCAGTAATTATGTCAGTCAAGTTTTCCAATACTTTTACACAGTTTGTGAATTATTTCACCATAATTCACCATTTTCACTTATTTAATGAATTATTTCTAAATAATTCAACAAATTCACCTATTGCATAATCTAATTTTCTTCTAAAAAATACTCAAATAATTTTCATAAATTTTATAAAAATTCATGGACATGTTATTTCATTTCTATGGTTAATTTATGGCTTAATTTCATCAAAATGCATAAAATAAAAATTGATTCTCTTTAAAGCAAAATTCATCCATAATGAAAATTTCACTTGATTTTTGTTTTCTTTTTATTTAAATCATTCAAAACATCATTTTTTATTCTTCTAAACATTTTTATAATAATTAATTCAATTGTTCATGCATTAATCACATACATGCATATTAAACATAACCATAAATTACATCTAAATCAATGGAAATTAAGGGATATTTGTATCCACTTACCTCAAAAGCTTATTTTTCACTCTTAAACCTTCCTTTCTTTGCCTTATTCCATGGAATCACTTCTTTTCCTTAAAGATCCTAAAGTGGCCAAAATTCACAAGGTAAGAAATCATCATTTTCTTGCTTCCTTAATTCAATACAATCTTATAAATATCATTTACACCTCCTAATTTACGAATTAGAACCTTTAAACCAAATTAAAAACCTTAATTTTACCTACCTTGATTTTGAAACATAAGTTTTTCTTCTTAATTTCTCACACTTCTTTCATCTTAATTGATCTCTTAAAACCATCATCAATGAAAAGAGAGATGAGAAATTAGTTTAGGAAACTTGATTTTAGAGAGAGATCGGAAGAGAGATGAAAAAAATGGTGGTTATAGAGGAATAAAAAGAATTTGGCTTCAAGAAGAAGAAGGCATAAATCTCATGATTTTTCTAATGGTTTCTGATATTTTGGCCCTTAAATAGACTGAATTTTAAGTTGGACTAGTCCAACCAAGGTGGTGGTGCCTAATTCAAGCCCAAATTTGATTTTAAGCTCATTTATATACTTTAAATTATTTATCTCTCTTTCCAAATTCAAATTTACTTAAAAATCAGTTACATAATTCTTAAAATATATAATATAGCCTTCATAAAATTTTTTGGCTCAATCAAAATCCATTTATGATTCGGTTCACTCAAACCGATCTGATTAGTAAATTTTTAGTATTACTATAAAATCACTTTTTCACTACCAAAAAATTCTAAATATTAATTAGAGGTCAACTGGAAAATTTTGTAATTTTTGAAGATCATTTGCTATTTTTAAAGTCTTGATCAAACTTGCGGTTAACTGGTTACTATTTAAACCAAAATTATTATTTTTCTCTTACTTCTTGTATTCAAACCTTCTTAAAAATAATTTTTTAATTCTCAAAATATATTCTTTAAGCTACATGAATATTTTTAAGTAAGTCGGAGATTACTTTTCGATCTAATTCACTTTTACCAGTTCGATAATTTAATTTTTCAAAGTCACCAAATAATTAATTTTTCATTACCATATACTTATACATCTCATTTAATAAATTCTTGTGATTTTTAGATGTTATTTGCTATTTTTAAAGTTCCGATCAAATCTTGGTCAACCTGGGCATTACATGAACCTAAATCATGAAATTTTCTTATTTTCAGATTTTGGAGACTCATTTGATCTCATTTTGATTCCAAATTGGAACCCCAGGCTCTTACTGATACATTTTTTTCAATGATCAAATAAAATATTATTGACTCTTGGAATATTGTTCACCCCAGTGTCACTGTTTATCATCATAAAATATTATTTTCGACTGATCCGATATTTGGATCATTATATAGTTAGTCTCCAAAAGGCTATGAAATAATTTGGCTTGGCGGATTTAACTAGAAAAGCAAGTTGAAACATGATGGATGGCATATAATAAGAGAAAAGATAGCCTTTTGATCACATTCAATAGTTTTGTGGTTCATCAATATACCTATTGTAGCTTTTATGAGTATAACATAATAATGAATATAAAAATTATTTTATGAGATCATGAGTCAAAACGGTGAATGTGAGAAGGCAATCTAGGGTTGAGCATACGTGAAAAAGAATATCTTATTTTTTCGAGATGCTACATATCCTTGACAGGTATATAGTACTAGTGCTTTCGATATATACTGATTACACAATATATCTGCCTGTATGACTAGAGATATTGATTGAAAAATATTCTGTTATGTGCGAGTGAAGGATGATAAAGTTTGGGTGTGATCATAACTCTGTTTGTATTTATTCTAATCAGTTTATGATTATCTATATTCCTAATTAAAAAAGGAATAAGAATTCTACTAGGATTATGGCTTAAAAAAATTTGCATATAAAGGGAATTAGAAAATCTAGTTGAGGTTACTGAAATTGATTGCAAAATTTTGATTTACGTATCAAAATTTTCTTCTCCCATTCTATCTTTCTTAGTATCTCTAAGGAGCTTTTAAACCATGAATTTATTATCTTTTTTTTTTTTCCTGGCATAATAGCTTGTGGTTAAAGGTTTAACTAGTGACATAAAAATAAAAGATCCTATATTTTTGCTTTACACTAAAAGAGGTAAATATGTTTTCTTTTGTTTATTGAATTAATGTATATATGTGCACTAGATTCCTAACAGTAATGTGAAATGTAAAGAAATTCAATTTATTTGTTAAAAATATAAACGTTGAAATTCAGAAATTTTAAAATGTATTTTTTTATTTGATAAAATCTCTAAATTAATTGAAGTCTCAATCAATCTAAAATCACGCAATCCCATACCAGAAGAACTAAAACGTGAGATCGCACCTTATATTCCAAAATAATTTCAAAATTCCTTTCATAAAATATTGTTTTAGCCCACAATAGCCGTTAGCTAGGCAATGCATGTCTCCGTCCCAAAATAAATTAAAGTTAAAAACCTTGAAAAGCGGCTATAAGCAAGCAAAAATTTTTGAATTTTAACACCAATAATCTATTAATGTTAATAAATAAAATCGTGGAAAAAAAAACCAAAGAAATTGCCCATTAAAAGTGGGCATTTATGGGTTAATCCGTCTATTTATTTTATTAATTAGCCCATTAAATTCAACTAAATGCCATATTAGTTTTGATTTTATTTAATTTTTTAGATAGATTTATTAATTAATCATTAAAAATATTTGGCACTTAAATTTAACAAATTCTAGTATTTTTAATAGTTAAAAATACTTTAAAAATAAAAAATATAAATCAAATTTAATATTTATTGAAAAAATAAAAATAAAAATAAAATTTTCATAATTAATTATAAAAATTAGATATATTTAATATGAAATTAATAATATAATACTCATTATGTATATCTAATGAATAAATAATTATAATAAAAAGATAATTTTAATATTTATTTGTTAGAAATATATATAGTAATAATTATAAAGTAAAAAAATTAAATGTAAAAATTAAAATATAAAATATGAAATGGTTTGTGAAAAGCAAAATTATAATGCTAAATTATTGATTGCTGCCCACAATATATTTGCACCAGCTAAGGTTGGAAATGATTGAAAATGACAGTCGCATCGCACTCGGATGTTTTATTATTCTTATTTTTTAAAAAAATTATTGACAAAAGAATACCGTTATGTCAGTTAATCCCCGATATCATGCCTTTGTTAAAGGGATTGGCCCGCTGCTTGGAAAATAACTCGAGCTAGTTCAAAGGCCTTATTCCTAGTCCAGTCGGCTTAGTTCAACTCATTCCTAGTCCATTCACCACAATATTGTCAATTCATATGACTAATTTAAATTTATATGATAAATTTATAACATTTTAAATTTAAATATTATGAATATTAAAAATTAATAAAAAATTATTTTTATAATAAATAGACCCAATTGAAATTAAATATTATTAGTAACTATACGGAGAAAAAAAGTTTCATTTACAAATTTAATTCCAATTAAGTAAAAAGGATCCTATCATCCATCAAGGGTGACAAATTACCCTTTAATTATGGGTCAAATCATATAGTCTAGTAATATAAATTTCCAATCTCTAGTATAGTCTACAAAATTAGGGAGCTGCGTAAATTCTTAGATTGATTTTATTCTTATCTTAAGTATCTAAAAATCAAAAATATATATTACTTTCTTTGTATGATTAAAAGGATTAATTACAATAAATTAAAATACAGTAACTAGAGGTGTACATGGTACGGTATAATTCAAAAATTTTTAATTTTTTGTGTTCTTTTAAAATTTTGGATATTTTAAAGATTAAGTATTGTTATTGTCTTAAAAATTCAAGACAATTCGATACAGGTTTTTTAAAAATTTGATACAGTTGAATTTGATTTTTTGATCATTTCAGTACTATACAATATAATACAGTATAATTCGGAGTTTCAAATAATTCAATATTTTTAAAAATTTACAAAATAAATTTACACAATAATAAATGCAAATATAATTAAAATATCTCAATAGGTACGAATAAAATTTAAATCAAAATGCGAAATTTAAAAATTAATATTTTACAGTCTTTCTTTACATTATGTTGATACTGATTTGAGTATTTTGAACAATATCTAAAAAAATAATACAGAGATTAAATAATTAGACCACAAAAAATTCTAAATATCAAACACAAAATTTAAAAATTTATGCGAATATAGTAATTATATGACTCAAACATTTTAAATGTTCAGTTGATGCCTCTGAAATCAAAAGTTCAGCCGATCTCAATCAATTTTGCCAACAAATGAGAACTTCGGCTGTAATCGAAGTTAAAAAATTTCTAAATTTATCTATTGTTCTCCCTCAATGCTAAAAAAGCTGATTCAGAAGCTATATTCGAGCATTGAACATCCAAAACCTCTCTAGCTATCTAAGCTAAAATTGGATAATTTGGCTCATTCATCTTTCATCAACTCAAAGTGTAAATTAGGAGAATCTTTTATTAATTAACATACTCATATAAGTATTATACTAAAAATAGATAAGTATTAATTTAGTGAAAATAGAAGTAAATAAAATTAATTGGTGAGATAATTATGCACTCATATAACTGCCTGAATTGGCAAATTTCTTTATATATAATAATTATTATATATAATTACATTATTAATTATATGCATGATTACTCATATAAATATTATATTAAAAATATATGAATACTATTTGAATGACACCAAAAGTAAATAAAATTATAAATAGATGAATATTATTTGAATGACACAAAAAGTAAATAAAATTATTTGTGAAGTGATTATATACTCATATATTTATATTATAAATAATAATTGTGCATAATTATGTTTTTAATTTACATACTCATATAATTATTGTGACAAAAAATAAATGAATACTAGTTGAGTGATACTAAAAATAAATGAAACTAATTGACAATCTAAATATGTAATAAATTATTTAGTTTATATATTTATATAGATATTTGTACAAAAATAGAAATTAAGTAATAGTTAAGTTACATTAAAGTTCAATTAAATTAAATACAAATTATTTTAATTACATATTCATATTCATATTCATATAAATATAATAATTATTATAATAATTAAGTTTATGTTATTATAATTAAATATTTAGTTTAATTTACTAACTAATTATAATCTTAATTTTGTGCAATAAAATATTTAATGTAAATAATTATGTAGTTAAATTTATATAATGCATATAGAACAAAAATTATGAATAATATTTATATATGAATTATTAGTATTATATATAATGATTAATAAATATCGGTTCTTTATATTAAATTCGATTTCAGAACAATACAATATTGTTCAATACGGTTCTCGATTTGGTTTTGAATAAAATATCAAAATCCATTTTAAATAAAGTCAACGGAACAATTTGGTTCGATTCTAATAAAAAAATCAACAATACAGTTCAATTCTGAATATTATTTTCGGTACTTCAGTTTAGTATAGAAAAATTCAGATCTATGTACACCTTTAACAGACACAATGAATAAGTTTTATTTTAGCAGCTTTAAGCCTTTGTTTAGATAGATAAAATTGAGAGTAATTGAGGTATAGAATAAGTAAAATCTAATATACTTTATTTGTTTGTATAAAATGAAGGATGAAAATTAGAGTAATAGATAGTAAGGACAATGACCGATAATGCCTACATTATTATTTACTGGCACTGACGTATTCCTAGACCAAAGCTAAAATAGATCAAAGATTTAGGCCCGATCCCACCATCCCTAAAATGCCCTATAACTCCTAAGGAGATAATAGGGATTAGAAGATCAAACTATAAACATAAGGTCATTAAAATTATCAGCAATTTCTTTACTGGATAACAATTATTGAATCCTTTACAAATACACATGAAAGTAGGGATTATCACATTGTAGAGAATACCCGACCCCGGCAGGGACCTGACTCGAATGAGGTGGAAAATTCCTGAATTTTTTCCTCGCAGGGATAAGGAAGGGAATAAAAAATCCCCATTTTTGATTCCAGGGCGGGGGCGAGGAATAGGATATCTGCCCCGTGGTGATCCCCATTCTGAGGTATTATTACAAATATATTTTTAGGTTTTTAGTTATTTACAAATATGCCATTATATATAAATAGGTAAGCAAAACCCTAACTTCACTCTAAGTCTCCACTTAGCCGTATTCTTCTCTTCTTTCCTCACAGCCGCTCCTTTCTCCTCTCTCTCGCTCACAGCCGCTGATCTTATCGAATGCCAAAATCATTGTTGAATCTCAGTTATTTCTAGTTAACTAAGGTGACAACTTTCTCTCTTTCTTCTATTTATTTTGTTTGAATTTTTATTTTTATCAAAAATCTTTAGCTTTCCTTTTTCTAATAAACATTGTTTTTTTCCTTAATCTTGATCTTTACGGTTGATGTTTAGAGTAGTCTTTTTCAAATTTTGATTTTCAAATATGTCTTCTATTTCTTGTTTCCTTTTTGTAGTCTTTTGCTTTATTTTGATTTTAAAATTTGTCTCCTTTATGCAAATTTTCTTATTGGTATATGTTATTCCCTTTTCTTTTCAGTATTTTGATTTTTTTTTTCTAACTAAGATTTTTTGTTATTGGTATATAGTATTCCTTTATGCAATTTTTTTTTTCAAATCTATCTTTTTTATACCATTACTCTGTTATGCAATGTGATTTACGACACATAATGAACTTTTCCGATCTAAATATGAAATATGTGGCGTGAACAATGAATGACAATTCATTCTTTGTATAAGCTTAACTGCAAGCTGAAATTTTATGCATCATGCATTTTGTATTCTATCCATTTTTCTTTCTTTCTTTCTTTATTTATTCTTTTTTTTTTTAAATGATTTTGGGTCTTATACTCATTTTAATTCTAGTGGTGGACAAAAATATTAAAAAACAATCTAACCGATAAATATAATTAACCAATCTAATTGATTTAGATTATGATTTTTACTTTCCAAAATTATGGTCAATGGTTCTAAATAGTTAATGGTTGACCAAATTTTACTTTTATACCAGTGAATTTACTAAGTTAATATATATATATATATATATATATATATATATATATATATATATATATATATATATATATATATATATATATATATATATATATATATATAAGTTGTTGATAATCATCTTTTGAACACTAATAAAATTTTATTTGTGTTTGATGTATTGAATATCAATGATTTATAGATTGATGAGGGCGAACCATTTTATTTTATTATAGTTGAAAACATAATGAAAAGATTCATACTTTATCTACGATATGAATAATTGGATACATGTTAACATAAAAATTAAAAGCCATAGACTTCAATTCTGATCAATATTATATGATGTAAATCCAATTATGTTTTCGATTATGCAATGTGGTTTGATTTAATTTGGAATTCAACTTACTTTTGTTTCTGTTATTATTAGAGTATTCATATGGCTCAGCCAGTGAGAGAATCTGACTTGCGCATTCGACAGTTTTGTTGTTATTGGTGATTTTGAATTCTCACCAGATATCCCTAAACTTCCTGGTACGTTGTTGTTGACCATCTAAAAGATATGTGAATTATCAGTTGATATATGAATCAAATGTTGCTGAGTCAAATTGCTTATGATTTGTTCACTTGATATGTGAATCATGTGTTGCTATTTTGGTTTATTAAAACTTGATTTATGGGATAATCTTGCCGATCTGCTTACTATTAATTATCTTTAATGTTTGTTTTTCCTCTTTTGGATTTTACTTGTTGACTCCTTTTGTTTTAGCAATACTTTTATCCTCAGTTCATTAAATTAAAATTATTATTATTATTTTAAGAAAAGAAAAATTATGTAGCTATCAAAATTATCTATTGTGAAGGTATGTTTTGTAGCAATTAGAGGATTTATGTCCAGATCTCTACGTTCAAAGGAAATAATGATAAAGAAAGAAAAAAGCTTATAAAATTATAAATAAAATTATCGGAGTGGACATATGATATGGTGGTGGCAACTTTAATTTACTTTCAATCTATATATGAATATATAACTAATATTTTTATGTTTGATTAATTGATATTTCAGGTTGATATTCGTCGAGATGGAAGTGGTTCAATTGAAATAATTGAATCAGAGATTTATAAATAATTATGCATTTATTTCTTGTATTATTGTAACTTGATTAAGTTTGGTTATTTGTATTTAATTTTAGGATTATTAAGTTTTAAATTATATTTAACTTTAGATTTGTCAATGATTAAAATTTATGTTAATTTAAATTGTGATTGAGTTTAATTTTTATTTATTTATTAAATGTTATATTTTCATTTTAATTATTTATGAAATATTATGTTTTAAAATTAAAAAAATTATTCTTTTAGGGGGTCGGGGTTCCCCGCGGGGGGCGGGGATCCGTGTAGGGCGGGGATGGGGAAAATTCCCTCCCCATTATTAAATTAAGGGTGGGAATAGGGAATCTCCGCCACTGGCAGGGTAATGAGTGAGGGTTCTGTCCCTGACCCAGCCCCACCCTATGATGACCCCTACTTGAAAGATACATAAAAGCATACTTTAAACTACATCCTAAACTCTTAAGTTAGCTGACTGTGGTTGATTCGACACAAGATCCAACATTCACTAACAAATACCTATACAGTTTGAAACAAACACGATAAGCATAAAATTTCATATCTGCTGAATTAAAAGTGTTGGTGAACAAGGTATATATATATATATAATCCAACAAATATATGAGTATAATTTAATGCTCAACAATTGTTTGAGCTCGTGATATAATAACCAAAACCAGACAGGAATATTAACCAAAATGATTAAAGATAAAACTAAAATGGGTTTCCTATTACATCTCTATACAATAAATAAGGGAATTTAAACAAAAAATACCAAATAACGGTGACATCATTTAGGAAAAAATCAAGATAGTTATAGAGCAGGAGATAATCTTATTAAGCATCAAATAAAAGAGGTAATAACATCATATGTTATACATTAGAAGATGTCGATGCACCAATGTTCAGAAGACACTGTAGTGTCATAGAAGATACGATATAGGTATCACAGAAGAGAGGATAAGTCTCAAAATTATAATTTCAAACAAAAGATGTCAAAGTATCAAGTAGAAGACACTAATTAACATCATAGAAGTAGCAGCTAAGTGACTCAGATACCAAGATTATCAAACCAGACCTCATATATGACTTATAATCAAACCAGTGTAACTTGGAAAAGACATAAATTGCATAATTATTATGAAAATATAACCAAGGTTAACATATAAATACTTTTACTTGGATAAGAACTGAGCCCCTTCTTGGAAAATGTATTATTAATTGGGAATTTTAATAAGATTTCATAAGTATGGACCAATTTCAATTTGTGAAGCCATGAGCCTCCCCATTTAGAATACCATTGTATACAGTAACACATGGTTATAGAGAGGTAGTAGAAATGGTTCACTGATTAATCATATCACTAAGGATAACAATACATAAAAGAAAATTAGAAAAGGAGCACTTCATAAATTAAGATTCATGCAGAGTTCATATTTATTGGCACGGAAGACTTGGCTTAACAACCAATTTATAGATTATACATAATATCAAAATAGTTCTTGAAGCATCCATTAGACTAGTATTCATAAGTTACAAAGTTATGAACTTGCTAATAGATTTATAGGACCTTGGAGGTATTAAAATAGATTTACAACCTAAAGCAGGGAAATTCAATGAAGTCTTTTCCTAAATTCACAATTCTATCAATCCAGAACTTTTTACCTAAATTAATTAATTCCTTTCTAATAATCCATCACAAACTGTGTACATTAACCTTTTATATAGCTCTTAAAATATCAAATGCAACACAAAGAATAAATAAATATATATATATATAGGTTCACAGACTCAATAAAATAAAAGTAGTCAACTAAACTTACACATTTAGATTCCAAGTTGGAGCTTCAGAAGGACTAATATACTAATAATCCCATATTTTTAGGTTACCATTTAATTTATATGGCTTAAAAAATAATAAAATAACTTTAGAGGATATGAGCAGGAATTTCAAAATGCAAAAGCATAATAGAGGGAACTAGTTGACTCGGCTGAGCCAAGGATTATCTTTGCCGGATTGATAGCTACGGGACCGAATCCTAACAAGTGACCTGGATGAGCTCGAATTTGTCCCAATTGAGCTGATAGCCTTTGATTTAGAAATGCATCAGTGACCCGATTGAGCCAAGGGTGTCTTCGTCGAGTTAATAGATCTCCCTAGAATTCTACATAATGCTTTCAAGCTTAAATGCTATAATTATAACACATTCAAGGCATAAATATAAACATATGTTCTGATAGCATACATATTGATGTGCTTTAATTCCTAGAATCCTGAATTCTATTTAGCCATTTAGTTCAGTCTATATAAATTGAGCTTGAAAATTATAAAACTATATCTACTAAAAATAGCTACTCCATCTCCAACTCGAATTCTAAGAGTTATTCCCCAATTCCCCCTTTAATTCTCTTCTAACAGTTCCAATAAATATTTTCCATCATACTCACTCTTAAGTCCCACCACAGGAGGTGAGTAACCTCAAGGTTACCTAACAATTACTTCAGCTAGATAGAGAAGCAAGACCATGTAACTTGCACTCTCGCACATGTATGTTTAACATTCATTCTTATTTTTAGTTGTCCACACATTAATAAAAATAGCAACCCAACAATTAAGATTTAAATTAAACTTAAAATTGATTATAACACTTACCTAAACAGGAGAGCTGCAACAAAACCACTAAACCTTTTCCTTCCTTTTTATGCTTCCTTGTTCTATAGCTAAATCATAAAATCCACATCAATTATCAAGCCAGAATTCTCACATCAGATGTTGATCTCATTTTTATAACACGAGGAAGGAAATAAACATAAGATTCTTCCTACAGTTACTATCTTGGTTTCTTTGACTCAAATTTTCTCTTTTCCTCTTTTGTTCAAAACTTCCATAAAAAATTCAAGATTTAAAGCAAAAAGGGAAAAGAGAGGAAGGAGAAGCAATTGTTAAAAATGGTGGTTTTATCTCTAGATAGTCGATAGCCTCTCTAAGGGTAAATTTTTGCTTAAATCCCAATTTACATATTCTAGAAGCTAGTTGTCAACTTGCTATTGGTGTTAATTTTTTTCACTAATTTTTTTCATCTTAAATAAATCAAATCTAACTTTCATTTCAATTAGATCCTTTAAAGCAATAATTCAATTAGACCCTTTAACGCAAGAATGTTCTCAAATTTAAATTTATAAAATTTGATTAAATTTTAAAAATAAACTAATAAATACTAATTATGTCCTTAATCCTACTAGGGCATCTTTGGAGCCTTACAATCCTTATGTCCAATTTGATCGGATTAAGAGAACATGGTGAGATGAAATCATCACGTTCTTTGATTGGATTGGCTGGTCTAATAGAGTTTCTCCCTGTCAATTTCATCTGACATGAGTGTTCTTGGGTGTCACAACTAACATATCAAAATTCAGCCAATACTTGAATAACAATTACTTTAAATCTCTCAAACTAGAAACTATATTTACACTGGAATTAAATCTTATTTACTAATATAATTTTTGTTTTAGTTTCGCTAACTAGTCTTGAAAATATTTAATCTACTACAGGCCTAAATAATTACACTATACATAGGCATTTCTATGGTCTACGTTATATCTTTAGGAAACTTTTCATAGATGTAAACACCTCAGCCTATAAAACATCTTCAACGCTAGACCTACTCAAGGAGCAAAACAAATTCTAAGTCACGCTTAGCAATAATTTTATCAATTATAATTAAAGAAACACATGACTTTGACCACTATACATTTTTATTAATAAAGTTACTACTTAGCCATGGAAAAATGCCTTACTCTTTCATAAGTTACTACTTAGCCATGGAAAAATGCCTTATTCTCTCATGCCTTATTACACCGATACTTATTGTTATCACTTCTCACAAGGCTGTCATTAATTTTAGTTGTACATTTGTGATCACTACTAATTCTAAGGTTTATCCAAAACAAAACCCTTAAACATTCAAATACTTTAGACTAGTTCCCTTCCTTTCAAGATTAATAATCCTGGAACATTATTACTTATCATTTGTAAGTCATTAAACAATTACTTTTACTGTTCTCTATAAGACTATAAATACCTTTACCTTTGCACACACAATGATTGTTCATATAATTTTTCCTATGCAAGGTAAAATGTTCAAGGACTCCAGTCTTCTTTTTTAGTTTACTTCTGTATTCATTTGTTTCTAACATACACTTACTCATTGCTTCTCTTATTTAGTTAATGTTACACTTTACTATACATTCATATAAATTATGAAATCATACTTAAGTAACTTACAAGTTGATTTTTATATTAATAACCTATAATAAAGATAGGCAAAACTTTATGATGGGTTTCCTTCCTTACATTACTTTCATGATGAAATAATAAAAGTTTAGTGTGGTTCTTTAGATTCAGACTTAGAAATTGGAATTTCAAGCTTCTTACGTATCCCGAAAATGGGAACCAGAATCCCATAGTTCTCAAGCATTTTTCTAACACCTAGCTTTAATTGTCGTATAACAAATAACTGTACTCGTTATTGTTATTCATTCAATACATACCACATCTTGAGCATATTACATATGTATTGGACAATAAATTGAATAAAATCGCATGTAATCGTTTTTGTATAAAAAAATTCCCATAATGAACCTCATATGTAGCTTATATTAATGTGCCAAATAACTAGATTGCCTATTTTGAGTAACCGCTCACTTATAATTGTTAATACTTAATGGTACATTTATGTATCAAATATGGAAATCATAAAATATATCAAATTTACATGTGCCTAAGTCATAAAATATAACTCAATTCGTTACATTAATATAAGTACGTAAATTTCTATATTAATATAAGAGCATGAAATCAACTTATAGGCTTAATGGCACATAGACTATGTGTTAGGATGCAGAATAATAATAATAATAATAATAATAATAATAATAATAATAATAATAATAATAATAATAATAATAATAATAATAATAATAATAATAAGTAACTATTAACTAATAAGATAATGCTTTCATTGTTTAACAATGTAGATTCATATGTAAGTACAAATGCTCATATACTAATAACTGTCTTTAGACACCATGACCCGAGGTAACCTAGATTAGAATTACTCGATGATGAGAAAAGAGCATATTACTGACAATAGGTTCGGATCTCAAAGCTTCGATCATGAATTTCTCACTCTTTCTGAAAGATTTTTCATAATTTTCTAAGTATTTTAAAATATTTCCAAGTGTTTTAATAAAATGTGCATAAAAATTCAATTTTGGCCTCGATTGGTGATAGACGGCCATTTGTCACCTAAGAGGTACTTGTCTATGGGTTCCTCTCTCCTAGGTGGTCCATTTGAAGGATATTTTGGGAAATTTAGGGTTTAGTGATGAGGGACGGTCGCCCCTCATTGAGGGATACCCTGTCCCTCACTCGAAATCCAGTTTTCCCATGCTTCTAGATTTTCAAAAAGGTAGTTTTTATCTTTTAATATTTCTTTCGATTTTACAGGAGTGTATCTCCAGATTTGAGAAGATTTGAGAGGGATTACAATTCAAAATTCTTCCTTAGGTATAAAAACATAAAATCTAAGGTTTTCTAAAAGAAGGAGAATCACTTTTTCGAGAGCCACTTTAGAGAAAAAGAACAATCCAATTTCTTTCTCTCTCTAAACTCATAGCTCTATTAATCTTTATTAAAAACACACACCACATACAAACAAATTTTAAATTTTACTTTGAGAACAAGGATCACGAGTCAGAGTAAGAGATCTGGACTATAATTGCCATAGGTCAGAATATCTTCTGAGGATAATATTCTAGGCTCACTCACTTTTTCTTTTTTCTTAATTCAATTGACATGATCATGTGATTTTTTTTGATGTATATTGGTATGCTTTATTTGTTACCATGTTTGAATAATATGCATGTTAATTTGAGATGTTTTAAGTTGTAAATCTGGACTAAATTGGCATGTTGATAGTGTGTTGAATGTGGTTTCCTTCATTATTGTATTTTTAAAGCTTTGATTTTGTTCTTTTAATCTTGTAAATGCATGCTTTATATATTTTATGTATGTTTCATCGTTATGACATATTTTGGCATCATTTAGATCATATAAATGCATGTTTAAGGCTAAGAATATTTTCTGCAAGATTTTATACATTTTTGCTTTGTTTATGTATTTTTCAATTCTATCCAAAGGTGATGGATGGGAGAATAGCTTGATGGACAATGGTCTAAATGGGACATCTGTACGCCAATCCGTTTGTCCCATCCCTTGCTTTCTATAGTCCATTCCTAACCTATATATGCCATCCTTGAGTGTATTTTGAGCCATTTTTTGCATATATTTCATACTTTTATATATTTTCATGTCATTTATTCATTTCTTAGCATATTTATATGTTATTTGATGTGATCTCACCATTTTATAATATATCTTTGTATCTAAATCTCTTCTATCAGTGTTAATGAATATATTACCATCTTATTGCGATTATCTTTACTAATTCATTTGTCCTTTTGTGGCATTTCTTTGAGTGTTTAATGTCTATGACTTTTGGAGGATTTATGGTTTTTTGCACGAGAAGTCATGCTCTCAAATAGGTCACCTCTTTTACTCCTTGGCCATCTCAGTTAGTTCATTTATTTATTATGATTTTTATTTTAGTTATTGTTTAATTTTGCCATCATTTGTTATTTTTATTTCTAATGTATTAATTTTTGGGATGTAATATGTAGTAAAAAGGATGATTTTTGCACGTTGAATCAAAACTCATTTAAAATCATTTTTATTAATCAAATAGGGATTTTCTTAACAAAAATGGAATAATGTCTAATTTTCAATCCAAAAATCCACACAATGTAATAAAATATCTTTTTGTAAATATGCATGCGGGAAACAATGTTTTCAATCTAAATGAATGCTCTGATTTATTATGTAATTTACTTTTCTTGCTGGATAATTTTCTTATGTAATAATTTAAGTAGGATTTTTGTTCTTATTTATTTATCACTTTTCTTGTTTGATTGAAGTGTTTATTTTTATCGCTTTGCATCATGTGAGAGAGGAGAGGGGATTAAACATAAAACCTAATTATAAAACAACACCTAATTAAGAGGCCCAATAAGAGTGATGTCTTCAACACCAATCTCTATTTAGGCATCAAAAGGTAGAGATTCATGTTCCAATGTTCTATCGTGTGACAACTCAATAACACCTACTTTTTTAGGTCCATTAGTAGATATCTTCATGGGTTGACTACCAACAATAAATTGGACTTGAACCCTTTTTATTACGAAATGACTAATTTATGAGTCAAGTGAGTCTTATTTGATCTTGAACCCTAAAAGCGGGCCTCCGAGAGCGAATCCAAAGTTGAGCGAGCTTTAACATGCATCATAGTAGTGACTCCACTATGGACCAAAGAGACCTTACTCTGAAAAGCATCTTGGTTAAGTTTTTTATAATTGGTTTTTTAATTAATCCTATCTCTTTTCTAAATTGCATTTTTCATTCATTTTAGAGCCTTATAATTAAGTTAGGCATCCCTTTTTAGCCCCGGTGCTATCCTAAAGTATGCCCTATGTTCACTAAATATAGGAAGGTGTTAAGAAGATCTACTAGCCCAAGTCTAGTACCAAATAGTATATAAAATAGTAATCTATTGATTGTTATGCTCATGATAAGTTAGACCTATTGGCAAGGATCATGTTTGGGTAGCCTTAAAGTTTCATCACCCTTGACTCAAGCCCATGTAATGACAATAATAACTTCCTCTAGGTTGTATAACTATAATAGTCTTTTGCTTGCTATGTGCGCCTTTATGTATTGATCAAACTAAAATAAATTAGGAGGGTACCAGTTAAAGGTTGCCATACCCCAACAGGCCCAACTCGATGTATATGAGTTAGTCAAAATAAATAATGGTCATAACCTATATGCTTGCACTTTAATTAAAGAGGTTATACTATCGATTTTTTGTCGTGCACCATATGTGTCCATCAAATACCCTATTGACCCATAGGCTAAGCCTACATAGGAAAGAGACTGCAACACCTCCTATATAGGGTAATAAGATTAGAATACTATTGTTATACTTGTGTGTGGTTGTGATTGATCTTAACCAAACCATGCATTGTATTCATACATCATATCTATACTATGTTCATGCATCATACCTCATGCATCACTATTAACATTTGACCTTTTCAACCATCATAAACTCATTTAGGTGGTTTAGAGGGTCAAAAGGGTCCTAGTTTGGAGATCCATATCCAATTTACCAAGTTCAGAATTAGGTTCATAGGTTAGCTCCAAGTGGGGTTCAAGCCAATTATCAAAAAAAATAGTCAAGGGATTAACTTAGGTATGAAAAATGAGAAGGTGAATGAAATTGAAAGGGGAAATAAGATTGAAAGAGTGGTTGATGAAACCACTATTAGGTTTTCATTCTTGAGGAAAATATTGAATGTTACTCTTACCGGGCCTTCGATAGTGAGGGATGACTTGAACTGGAGACTGGATAGATATATACAACAGTTTGAGGAATAGATGTTAGGTATGATAGATGGGATGGTAGCTTTTATAGCACTTAACACTAAAACTCAGCCTATAGCACCTGTCTATGAGACAGTGGAGCCAATGCATGTTGGGAATGCTACCATAGTCAATGCCACTGTGTTTTGAGACCCACCTAAAAGAGAAAGGAGGTATGACCCTAAAGATGACTTTATAGAAGAGGAGGATGATGATTATATCCCTTCAATGATGAATATAAGGATTAAAGGGCTTGGCGTTGAGGACACAGGTTTCAAAAAAATGGAAGAGAAGATTGAAGCTATATGTAGATTATTATCTACTAGTAGGGGGATAAACCTTTAGGATAGAAATTTGGATAGAGATGAGCCATTACCTCAAAGGTTCAATATGCCTGACTTGCCAAGGTTTAATGGTACCTTAGATCCTTCATCATATGTCAAGCAGCACACTTTGATCATGAAGGGGACCATTTTACCTAAGAAATAGAAGATAAAGAACTTTTGTTTAAGTTTGATCGAGCCTACCATAGATTGGTATTATGGATTGGATAGGCAGACTAAAGAGGATTAGGACTTGCTAACAGAGAAGTTCCTCAAATAGCATGACTGTAGTACAAGGATAGAGGTTACCTTTAAGGATCTTAAGTTACTCTAATAGAAGTATGATGAGTTCTTTCATGCATACCTTACCAGGTGGAGGAATAAGGTGATAGAAATGAAAAGGAAACCTAACACAGCTGATCGAATTAGGTTTTTATCCAAAATGTAAGTCCCTACCTAAGGGATGGTTTGAAGATAAAAGGGTCTGAAAGATTGGAAGTCTTTGAAAGATATAACTATAGAGGCTAAAGGAGAGTACCTAGTAAGAAAGTAAATAGTGAAAGTATAAAAAGGAACTCCGGTAGTCACAAGGCTGTCGGGAACACTAATTGATAGAACAAAGTTAGAAAGACTATAAAGGTGTCCGCTATAGAGGCTAGTCAGAGGCATTATTCCAACCTAGGTAAATCATTGTCATGGGTTTTGAATAGATTTATTAAAGAAGGAAAACTTCAGCCTTTACCACCAAGGCGTGCAAAAAGTCAGGGGTTGCCTTACAATAAAGAGGACCAATATTGTGCATACCATGAGCACACTGGGCACCTAATTGATTATTGCCAAACTTTGAGGAATAAAATTCAGGATTTGACTAATTATAAGTAGATTTTAGATCTTAAAAAGAGGGATAGGAATAAGAAGGGCGGTTACAATGTTGTGCCCCCTCTAGTGTACATGATTGAGCCAAGCTTACCTGAGTGGTACATGATGAAGGCCTTGTATGGGAACGAGTACATGGCCATTACTTGCCTTGCCCCTAAAGTAATAGAGCCAGTTGAAAAAAATATGCTAATTTCTATGATTGACTATTGGGATACTCCCATAGAGAGTGAGGACAAAGGGACTTTGGTGCCCATTGATATCTAGAGTTTAGCCAATGATTGTGAAAAGGAAGTAAAGAAAGGAAAAAAGTGAAAGTGGTCACAAAATGCAAAAGAGTGGCCCTTGAAATTAAAAGGCAGTCGTGTAAGGACCCAACATTGGCCCTAGGAGAATTCATAGGAATTAATATAATATTAAGGTTTAATATAGCTTAATTAAATGAAGAATTATAAGTTAAGACATTAAGAATAAAATGTTATAAGTAATAGAGGGTAAAAGAGTCATTTGATATTGTGGTATACAGATGCGCAATTGAATAGAAATTATAGTTAAGTAGTCAATTGTGATATAATTATATTTTAGTGGGTTATTTCAATAAAATAAAGGAAGTTGGGGTGCAATTAATGGAAAGAAAGTATGATTGGGGACAAATTAAAAGTAACATTACAAGAAAAATTCATTTTGCCAATGGAAATTCCCGACGAAATCGAGTGAATTTCCATAGGAAAATCAAATTATCAATGGAATTTAGTGATTAAAAATGGCATTAGAGAACCAATTGTTGGCACCTTTACCGATGAAAACTTTTGCATCGGTAAATTTACCGAAATGGAAAACATAGTCTGTCGGTAATTCCATCGGGAGATACAGACCGAAAAACTATCTTTATTTGCCATATTTACCGATGGATTCAAATTCCATTGTTATAATCACCATTCCATCACTAAAAATATTGTATATTTTTAATAATTATTTGATAATTCATGACATATATGTTTCATACTATAGCTGCCAGCCATCATAAAAGCTTTAGAACTTCAGAAATTTGACAAGTATCTTCACTTTCTAGCAGTGCATATATGAAGAAATGTTTTCACAAATGTATAAATTCATTATGCATACATATAGAGAATCTTTATGCAATCATAACTCATTATTCTAACACATTGACTTAGGATATATTCTAAGGCATTCCAGTATGTACAACATGCAGTCCAGTATATCTTACAAAACCAATTGTGTAGCTATTGACTTAGATAGCTATCCGATTTTAAAGATACAAGTTTAGTAGTTTTACAAGACCATGTATGTGTTAGTGTAAGCCCTAGCCCCAATACATTGTAATAAAACACTTAGTTAATAAAATGAGGCATTTGTTTTATCTTTTGTATTCCTGTGCATATCAATTGATAGAACTATCCAAGAATGTCATTTCGGTTCAAGTTATCATGTGTGAGGCACATGGTTGTAAGACCTTGAAACACATGAGACTTCATTCTAAACATCCCTAGTCAATCATTGTTATGGGAATAACAATGAATTAAGACTAGTATGCTCTCTCTGATATTATGAGTTATGTCTTACGGATCATTAGGACAAGAGTGTCAATCAGAGATCATAGATACATGTTAAAGAACATGGTATCTGGATACGATCCGCTCATGAGAACACTGCATGGTACAAGTCATAAGTGTTTCTCATATGCAAGTTTTGTATCGAAGTTCTTAGACCTAAAATCTCTATGAAACTCTTTATGAATTAATGTGTGCTTTGACATACACCTAACGTGCTCGTAATAGAGTGACAAGTGCGGGTATGATTGGGTATGCATTGATTCATGTTAGAGAGCATGAGAGAAGTGAAGGGATTACCCCTCTCATTAAGAGAGAAAATATCATCGGCCACTTGATCAGTGAACTGAGAAGTGTATGGCCATACCGAGATGAAATAATAGTAATCATTATTTATCTGAGAGGTCAGTGTCACTGGAATATCAAGAAAGGAATTAATATATATAAGGATGACTAGTTCCATGCTTTATATTAATTCTGATATTTATGGGTAAGGGACTATGCAAAATTGTATTAGGTCACTAAATGCCATATGCATTTTCATTTAATTTGGGATGCTATAATATCTTGCTAGAGAATATATATAGCCTTTGAATTAATTCATTAATTCATTGCCAACATTAAATGGACCTATAGGATCGCACACAAAGCATTGGGCTTAAAATATTTAAATTAAGTATTGGGCATTAATTTGGGCTTTTAATTAAAGTCAAATTAATGTGTGTAATGGGTTATTAGATTGCTATTGGACCTTGGCCCATGAGAGAGAAAAATTCAGCCCACAAGGTTTAATTTCAATTAATTAAATGTCTTGTGTAAATTTAATTAATTGAGTATTAAAGCCTAAAGGATTTTAATTAAATTAATTCACTTGATAATTGGATGGTGTGGCCGAAATTCAAAGATAATGTCAATGGAATTTCGGCACATGATTAATTATTTTATTAAGTGATTTAGTTAATTATTATGTCTTACATTTATCTTAGATTAAATAAAAAAGGATTATCTTTTATTAAATGTATTATGTTTTATTTCAAATTTGAATTTTAAATTCAAAGGAGTTTAATTCAAAATATATTACTTATTTTTAGGAAGTGATTGAGGTTGAATTAATTATCTTGAGGTAGTAAATTTAGATCAAACACTTGCCAAAAAGATAATAATATATAAAGAAATAAAACCCTAGGAGAAATTTGGTGGTTTTGGCATGAAACCCTAATTCTCTCTAAGGTTGGCGTGAACTTCATCTCTCTCTCTCTCTTAATTCTTTTGGTCCAATTTTTTCACAAGGAGAAAGGATTGTTCCTCATTCTCTTGTGTTATTGGGTAGTAATAGCAATCTAAAGAAGTACAAAATCAAGTTTTGTAGCTTCAAACTATAGCCATTACACAATACCTTAAAAGAGAGCTAGCAATCTCGATTTTAAGCCGACGGTGCAATTGTGTGTGTGAGAATAGAGGGAGTGGCATAAAAGGCTGTTCCTTGGCATTGGTGATCAAGATTTAAGGTGGATAAAGTCATCTCGGTTGCTGGTCATCACCAAACTCAAGTTTTAAAAGGCATCAAAAGTTGTAAGTTTTTAAACCCTAAAATTGCATGTTTCGATTCTCGCTTTGGAATTTGTATGGTATGTATGATAAAAAATTTTTGTTTTTCCGCTGTACTATCATCACATTCATACCATGTCATATTCCATCAGTATGACATATTATAAAGTATTCCAATTGGTACAACATGAAGTCCAACATATCTTACAAAGGCTTTTTCCAATGTATTAGTAAATTTCCAATTGATATAGTAAATAGAAGAACAAAAAAACTACCAGTATTACATACTAAACAAGTTTCTATCTTTAAAATTTTAGGATGAGGAATTATAGAGCCAGATGTCTCTATACCTCTAAAAACTCTTACTTTGGTACCATCCTCCAGTTATCTAATTCCAACCTTGCAAGGTTTCCTATATAATAGACATAGTTCAAAATCAGACTCTGAGCTAAATAAAAAAACATTTACTCGATTTTGGTAATAAAAACCTCAGGTGTAACTATACCCTATGACTAGATCAACATCTTGAACATTTGAGGTATGACATTCCTTTTCCATTTACCTATAATAAAATTAGATGCAATGACAAGTCTTTGTAACTCTAGAGTCAATTTTGGGTTCTAGTAAGAGAATAAAACTAAGGGAGAAAATGTAGAAGGAACTGAGAAAGGAAATAATCACACCTTGTATTTGACTTTAAAAAATGAAGCCTCAGTACTTTTAGCCTATATTTCCAGAGTATGAGCTTCCTTTGCCATTGTTTTTTTTAAGAAAAGAACTAGGCTCACATAACTAATAAACTTAACAGCAACCAAAAGTTAGTAACATAGCTATAAAAAGTTGCTATCCTTACTTCATAAGAATGTAACTAAATGAAAAGCATTGATAATAAAGTTGAGGCAACTATACTAATCAAAATTAAGTGAGACATAATGGTAAAGTTCCAATATAGCAGAAAGTTTGATGCAATTTAAATCACCTAGCCGCAAATGCAAAGACAAAATCAAATGAAACAAAAGATTCAAGGTAGAGACAACAAACCTTACGAGCCTTAGCTGTCTCATAATCATCATAAAGTTTTGCATCAACACACTCTCGATCAATGAGACCAATCATGGAATTGAACTTACTTTTTTCCATCTCCTCACTGCAACAATCAATTGAAATTAAGACCAATACTACCTACACACATATATTGTAAATGATTAAACATTGACTCACATTGTAATTTCAACAAAGGGGAGCTCAGATATAGATTTTACTAAATCAAGCAAATTTTTTACAAGTTCTTTCATTGTAGTGTATAGACATTTCCCTAGCTAAAATTTTTAAAAAAAGAATCAATTTAGCAAAACTAAGCTACATATTCAATAAATTAGATGGAAAATCATGGAGCAAGTGTTGCTGATTTTTTGTATCTAATGTTTGTAGATATATAAACACAAAATAAAAAAGACATAATAGCTCCTTAAAAAAATTAAGGACTTTGTTTATACAAAAATATTAAACAAGCATTTTAATAGAATTAACATCAAGAAATAATAAAAAAATTAATAAAAAAGAGCTTATACTTGAAATGATGAGAATACAAGTTTGTTGCATATCCCAAGAAAATCAATGAGAGTACAACAATCTAAACAAAAATAGAGTAGAACAAAATTGAAATGTCAGAACCCAAGCAATCTAAAAATAATAGCAACTCATAAAGAAGAGAATAAAGGCAAATTGGGAAGCACCACAAAGCTAAAATCATACAAAATCCATACCTTAAATGTTTATGAAATATCAATGATAAGTATTTATTAGACCCTTAAATTTTAAAGAAAAATTTAAGATAATGAAAGAACAATTATCTAACATAATATTATCCAGTATTTTTAAAATAGCTAACCCTTAAAATAATATGCGCCGTTATCATAATAACTATAACTATAACTATATATATATATATATATATATATATATATATATATATATATATATATATATGAACATGAAAATTGAATTAAACACTAACTTAATAGATATTTTGCATTGTCTGAAAGAAGTATACTTAAAAGAAAGATGAGGTATTGCCCTTAAAAAAAACAAGCCTATGGGGTTTTAAAAGTTGTAAAAATTATCTGCTAAATTACATTTACTTAAGAGATCAACTAAGAATCAAAAATAGTAGACTTTCTTAACACGTGAGCCCTAAAAATATTATTATTATTAATATTTGTTAAGCTTAAACTGTTGTTGTCTCCAACAAGACTTGAGAAATTTAGTAATGTCTCAGACAAAGAAAATGTATGACAAAACCAAGTGAGGAAGGGCAGCGAAATGAAGAAGTTAGAGAGTAATGTGGATCAAAAGAAAAAAAATGGTAGCTACTCAGAAAAAAATGAAAAAAGAGAACAACAACACTTGCAATTGAAATTTAGTCTGATAACAACAACAATTGTAATTGAAAATTTGGTGGACTGTACCAATACAAAGATTCTCCTTTATTTTTCCCTCTTTATGTCTACACGTACACTAATAATCAGTGGGAAGCCATTTAAAGCTTTTTATTTTTTAAATTTTTAAGTTAATTACAAAAGTCATATAAACTTTAATGTAGATGTCAACTAAGTCCCTAATCTGAAAATAAAAATAAATAAAATCCTAACTTATTATTATTAATATTTTTATTGAAAACTTAACATGTCAATAATATTAGATGGTCTTTAATCAAATATTTTAATGGTAAATTTGATCTTAAAATAGAGATGTGATTAATATATACATTAAAAAAAAGAAGAAGAAAAAACCAATATACATTAATACATACAGCAATGAGGCTGCTGTAGAGTTATGGACTCTTACAAAATTAGCTACAAAATCAGCAATAGAGTATACACACCAATATCCCTAAAACTAATAATCACACTTTGTGTTAAGATCTTATAGCAATAGAGTTTTCACAAATTAGTCAAATTAATCAAAAACCATTATCATTAGAAATGATATAGATTAGTGTTACAACAACCAAAAAAGAAAAAGAAATGAAGCAAATCATGTCATGGAGAAAAGAAAATAAAGCTGAAAAAAGAAAAAACTAAGTTATCTCAAGATCAAGAGCTAGAGAAAAATTGATGAAAGAACTAAGTTACAACAACCAAAAAAGAAAGAAATGAAGCAAATCTACTTAACAAAAAAGCCTTTTAATCAGATTTCCCTAATCTATGATTCTCGTCACATATCATGCATATAAGCTCAATTGAGTACCTCTTTATGCATCAACCAATTTGAGAAAAAAAATCGCTACTATTAGGATTTACAAATTATAACTACAATGATCCAAAAACTTTATTCATTAAAGTTTGAAAATTAAGAATAGACACAAGATCAGCCAAGAAAAAAATAAGCCAACTATTGAAGAGAATATTATCAGATCAAGATATAGAAATCTAAAGAAGAAGGAAGAGCCTTACCTGGTGCCGTATGAAGACAGAGAAGATAAAAGGAGGATAAGTTGGATAAGTCACATGAAGTACACAATTTGTCTATCACAATACACAATTAATTTATCAATTAAGGTAGCATAGAAAAAAATAAGAAAATATATGGACAAATGTACCCAGAGCAGAATGTCTTATTTAAAACATTTTAAAAAGAATATGAACAATTAGTTTACCAATTGAGGCAACAAATGTAAAGAAATAACAAAAGAAATGAAAATGCAAGCCATTGAAGAGATGAAATAGTAAAAAATAGCAAGCTAAACATGCAAACTTAGAGAAGTAGTGACTTGATCGATGTCTAGCAAGTGTACTAGATTGGCTAGTAATATAGAAAAATATATATTAAGACCCCAATTATCATACCCAAGGGAACATGGATTGATAATCCAAATATCTATAAGTGAGGGAAATTAATCTAAGATTATTCCTTAAGTTTTTGATTTTAAAATACAAGAACTAAACTAACAATAAAGCAAAATAAAAACTAAAATTAAACTAACATTGGATAAAGACAATAACTAAAACACTTTTACTAATAGAATTTTCACCTCAATTTTTCATACATATAACTTAGTTAAAGATAATGCAGTTGATTATGGAAAACTGACAATAAATTCAAATAACTTCTCAGAATATCTTTCTAAGCATCAAATTCCCTTACTCAGAATAATTCAATACTTAGCATAAATATCCAATTTATAAACTCTTAAATATCTATCAAACCCTTTCTCAAGATATCTCACTTTAATTCGTTCTTAATTCACCTCTTTATAATCTTAATTCACCTAAAGTTAATACACAGTTACCACGTTTTTCAAAAAATAACCATGCATCAAATCAAACAAGTTAAACTATGAACATGCATACCTTAAGCCATTATTTCAGTTGATTATTAACCATTTCTTAACAAATCAACAACCAACATAATTATAACTCAAGACATGGATTTATTCTCAGGAATTAAGAAATAATCAAATTGCAATCAACTAAAGACCAAACTAAGTCATTACATAAAGAAATATAAGGGTTCAAGTTCCCTCAGTAAAAAAAACTAACTACTCACTCATTGTCATAAAATATAAACAAAAATAAGATAAACTAATAAAACTAAGAATTATGTAAAGAAAAATAAAAACTCTCTAAATGAATGAATGAGTTCCCCCCTTCTTTTGGTGTTCCTTGATCCTTTTATAGACTGAAAAGAAGAATTAAAACCAACTTCGACTTTCTACTTTTGTAAGACTTCCAATTGTAACAAAAGACTTCCTATTTAGCATAAGACTTTTTATTCCAGCAAAAGACTTCTTATTTAGTGAAAACCTAAATCCAACCACAGATAGAAGTTGCTAGAATTGGTGGAGTGAAAATTAAAATGGTCAAGTCAGCTTGGTTGGATTGCCTAGCTCGGTAGAGTTACTTTTCACTCTATCGAGTATCACACCTTCAAAGCCACTTCATGGAGTGGAAAGTCACTCCACGGAGTGACTTGCCTCTATACTCAATGATCCATTCTTCCTACTTCCAAAAATCCAAAATTCCACTTAAGTCCTTCAAAGTTTCATTCTTTTCTTCAATTAGGTCCCTAAAAATAACAAAAATACATAATTAAACAATTAAAATACTAATTAAAGAAATTAACTCACAAACCAATTAAATTGACATAAAACATATTAAAATCACATTAAAAACATAGTTAAATTTATACTTATTAAATACTCCACACTTAATCTTTGCTTGCCCCTAAGCAAATATGAACAAACCAACTTCTTAAAATAATCAAACTCAAAATTGGATTTAAATAATTCAAAACTAAGTTCAACAATCAACAAGAGCACTTAATAAAATTCTTGCTAGAATAAACTCAAATAAGGGAATAAGAAAAAGTTTCCCTATGTGTGTGCAAGACCAAAAAAATTTAATCAATTTTCAAAAATAAAACACCAGTGCACTTTATAATCAAGCTATAGAATTGATGTCTACTATGTATACATGTAGTTTCACACTTAAAACTCTAGAAATAACATAAGCCTTTCCTTTAGCACTAGAACTTGAAAGTCATTTGTGCTAATCAACTCAAAGCAAAGCACAGAATCATTTAGGTTTTAATTAGATTGTAATGGGGTTAAGGGATTGGCTATCAAAAAATTGTCAAAAGATAATCAAAGAGAAAATAACCACTCTATACTTGAATAAATCCCATTACTAAAAATTTCAAATTCTTAAACACAATTCCTTTATCAAACTTGCTTACTTTATCCCAAATAAAAGCAACAAGATTGAAATCCCTCTCATTTTTCTCAATTTCTTACTTTTAAGAAGCCATAATTTATTTTTTCTTATAAATACCCCACACTTAAGATCTTGCCATATATGCTAGCTTTATTTGAACATATCTTTCTTTTTTCCTTTCTTTCCTTTTTTTTTTTCATCTTTCTCTTTTTTTTTCTTTTTTCTTTTTCTTTCACTAGCTTCTTTTACTGGCAATTTACAATAATGTGGGTAAAAAAATGACATTACACAAGTAATTGACTTCATCTTACAATTCTCTCCCTTAATGATACAATTTTTCCCACTACACTTAATTGAAATGCCCAATAAATGTAAATCCATCCAAATTTAGAGTGGTCAATTCTAAAGGGTAGATAAAGGCTTTTAGACTATATGGTTAATAGATGATTGTAACAAGAACAAAAATTATGGTATGTTTTAAGCATACCTCATTAAGTTCAAATTGGCTAACAAAGGTTAATTATATAAAAAAGGTAGGAAAATAGTCTTTTAACTAGCTCAACAAAAAATATTTTCCTAGATCACTTTCTAAGTTGCTTGAGTTGCTTTTATGCTTCAAAGGTGATGAAAAAGGTTCCAATATCTTAAAATTTCTTGCTCAACTATTTCAATACACTACTTTTTCTAATGTTTAAAAATTGATCTTTCGTGCTTTATGAGTGAAAACTAATAATTATAAGCCAAATTGAGTATTAATCTAACATAAAATTTGATCAAATAACTTACTTGTCTTACTGCCAAACTAAAGTTCTGACTCATGCATAATCTAATGTATATTGAGAATTTAATCAGTCCGTGAAGCACTAGGTGGAGTGGAGTTGCAAAAACATGAGAGAAAGCATAAAACCAAAGAGAGAATGCATGAATCGATGGAGTTGTGGAATTGTGAAAACACATAGGGCTTTTATACATGGGTCACTCGATGGAGTGATGGCCCACTTAGATGAGTGACCCATCACTCTATCGAATGATGGTCTTCTAGATGTCACGGTAAATTTTTTTTAAGGGCATTTGGTGGAGCATAAACCCACTCCATCAATTGGGATGACACTCTGTGGAGTGAATTTTGACTCCACAGAATGACCTATTTTTATACTAAATTTGAGCAAAAATCACACCGTTAACACAACTCCTTTCTTGCAAAACTTGCGTAGATGCTTTAAAATTCACCTAATTAATCACTAAATGACCAATGTTTTCCCTTAAATTAAGATCAAAACTCCCCTAACTCCTACTTCTAACTGTGCTAAATTAATCAATAAACGTACCATTATTTCCAAGGAAAATTATTAATGCTTGTTATGCATGATCTTGACTTACTTGCACAATTTCTGCTCCTGATAAACATAATCAAGCCTAGAATGAGCATGAAAAATGTATTCCCCTTATTATTAATGCATGAAACACTATACAACACTCACAAAATAGGTTTAAGTAAATTGTATGTCCCTTTTATTGATATCCCAAAATCAATATGAGCTCTTTAATGATCCTAGAAGCACATGCTAATTTAAGTTATGACAATTAAGTACAAATTTATTAGAAGTAGCTTCTTGTTTCAACCTCTCATGAATTGACAGACACAAACATAATAAACTCGAGAAAACACAAAACACATGCATTGAATTATAAAAATCTTTTAAATTAAACTAAAGTTAGGATAACAAACTATTAAAAATAAAACACAAATAATAATAATAAAAATTATGAAAATTTAAAGAGAAGGGTTAGAGAAGTTCTGGTTTATTGAATCCTAGTTTGACTCATGTTACTCTTTGGAGGTCCAGCTTATGATCCAAATATGGGTCTTTTCGGACTTTTCTCTTCATTTTCTCCCATTAGTAGAAGAAACTTGTCATAGTTCACCAAATCTTGAAATTCTATGTCTTTAATAAAATATGAATCCTCATTTTCTTCAAATATGAACTCTACCGGCTCTTTTAGTCTAAACAAATTCTTCATATATGAATTGTTCATTTTCTTTCTTATTCATCGTTAATGAATGATTTATTTCTTTCTTTTTTTCTTCACTTTGAAATTGCATTGAAACACTCAAGAGTTCTAGTTTATATTCTAACTTTTTAGTGCCCTTTTTTTGATTCCTTATTAAATTTTCTTGACTCTTGATTGTCTCCTCTTAAGTCCTTAACTTCTCTTCTTGAATCCTTAATTTTTCCTCTTGAATCTTAAATTTTTCCTCTTGACTTCTTAATGTAGCCTCCAACTCCTCTTTTTCAACATAAAAATTCTTCTCCTTCCTTATAAGCAAGTCATAAATATCATGAGTTTTGGAGATAATGGCCTCTTGCGTGGCCCTTTATTTTTATTTTTTAGTCCAAAATTGCTTCTCCTTACTTATAAGCAAGTTAAGAAGAACTTGATTTTTGGAGTTACAAGCCTTTTTTAAATACTACAATTCTTGATTCTCTCTCCTTAATTTTTCCATTTGTGCACTTAAAGAATCATCAAAAGGTAGTACATAACGAGTTTATGATTGTGTAGGTAATAACTTTATCTCTTTCCTTTCTTTTATTAAATCATTCATTTGTTGTTTCAAAAGGAATAACTCATAGTTTTAGACATCATCTTGCATCATCTTGAAGAATGTCTCAATTTTTTCTTGCAAAGAACAATCACCAAATCAAAAATTAAAAAATAAAAAAAATCTAAGACTAACTCAATCAAAGATATTAGATAAACAACATCACTGTTCCTTGACAACGGTGCTAAAAATTTGATCGGTGTCTAACAAGTGTACTAGATTGGCTAGTAATATAGGGAAATATAGATTAAGATCCCAATTATCATACCTAAAGGAACATGAATTGCGAAGCCAAATATCTATAATTGAGTGAAATTAATTTGAGATTATTCCTTAAGCTTTTAATTTTAAAATACAAGAACTAAACTAGACGTAAACTAACAATAAAGCAAAATAAAAACTAAAATTAAACTAACATTGGTTAAAGACAATAATTAAAACACTTTTACTGAAGGATTTTCCACCATAATTTCTTATGCATATAACTTAGTTAAAGATAATGCAGCTGATTATGAAAAACTGACAATAAATTCAGATAACTTCTCAGAATATCTTTCTAAGCATCAAATTCCCTTACTCAAAATACTTCAATACTCGGCATAAAAATCTAGTTTATAAACTTCTAAATATCTATCAAACCTTTTCTCAAGAAACTCACTTTAATTCATTCTTAATTCACCTAAAGTCAATACACAATTACCACATTTTTCAAAAAATAACCATGCATCAAATTAAATGAGTTAAACTTTGAACATGCATACCTTAAGCTAATATTACAGTTGATTATTAACAATTTCTCAACAAGTCAACAACTAATATAATTATAACTCAAGACACAGATTTTTGCTCAGGAATTAAGAAATAATCAAACCGCATTCAATTAATGATAAAACTAAATCATTACATAAAAAAATATAAGGGTTTAAGTTCCCTCAACAAAAGAAAACTAACTGCTCACTCATTGTCATAAAGTTTAAACAAAAATAAGATAAACTAATAAAACTAAAAATTACGTAAAGAAAAATAAAAACTCTCTGAATGAATGAATTCCCCTCTTTTCTTGGTGTTCCTTGCTCCTTTTATAGTCTAAAAAGAAGAATTAAAACCAACTTCAACTTCGTACTTTTGCTAGACTTCCAATTGTAACAAAAGACTTGTTGTTTAGCATAAGACTTCTTAGTCTAGCAAAAGACATTTTATTTAGTGAAAAATAAAATCCAGTCGCAGATAGGAGTTGCTAGAATCGGTGGAGTAGAAATTGAAACGGCCCACTCAGCTTGGTTGGATTACCTAGCTCAGTAGAGTGACTTTTTACTCTATCAAGTATCACACCTTAGAAGCCACTCCATGGAGTGACTTGCCTCTGTACTCAATGATCCATTCTTCCTTCTTCCAAAAATCCAAAATTCCACTTAAGTCCTTCAAATTCTTTTCTTCACTTAGGTCCTTAAAAATACTAAAAATACACAATTAAATAATTAAAACACTAATTAAAAAATTAACTCATAAACCAATTAAATTAACATAAAAAATATTAAAAACATATTAAAAATATAGTTAAATTTACACTTACCATGACTCACAATCAAAGAGAGAAGAAGGAACTACAACTGTAACGTCCTAAATCTTGCATCTATCATGTACGGTATGATGGAGTGCATGAATAATTATCCTAGGACAAATTTTGGAATAATCGGAGTTAAATAAGATAGAAAAATTAGAAGATGAGTAAAGGTTAAACGTGCTCTGGCCAGGATAATTCGAGGATGGGTGATCCGGCGGATAGTTTTACCTAAAGGTAGCTTATGAAAGTAGGTATTAAATGAAGTCCAATGGTATAATTTGAGAAGAAAACAAGCTTAGATTGGCCCTTAAACAGGATAGAGAAATTTTTACTCTGTACCATAAAAAGGGTTGACCAGAAGTTTGATTGGACTCTGAATGAGTGTGCCAAATTTTGAAAATTATTTTGATGGTATACATATGTCAGTAATAACCTAAATAAACCATTAAAGGTGAAAAATAAATATTCTGGCAGTTTCGAGGTTTTAGGTTACGGACTGGCTGCACAGGCCGTCGAAGCCATAAGTATATTAAAACGATGTCAAAATTAACCTAAATTATAACCATGTGTTCTTGATCCTTCTAGTGCATGTAGGGTAAAATTTAAATCATTTTGATACTGGGAACACTAGTTTTAGAAAATAGGTCGAGAAATTGAGAAAAGAGGGTTGATTAAGGTTTCAGTGAAAATTTAAAAATAGCAAATGATCTCTAAAAAGAAAAAAACTTTCCAATCCTACATTGAATAATATGTAGAATATATTGGTACAAAAATGAATTTTTTGGTGATATCAAATTTTTGCATGTTGGAGTACATTGGGTGAATCGGATTGGAAATGGATTTTGATTGGCCTAAAAATTTATGTATAGGCCTAATTTATCATGTTAATAGTGGTGGAATAGATTAGAGATTTAATAGAATATCAAAATGGATGAAGAAATTTATTTGGGCTAAAATTTGGCTTATTTCTTTGGAAATGGGCCATTAGAGTGAACTAAAATGGTTCGTCCTGATTTGGCCCAATCTACATGAGTATATAAGCTAAAAATATTAGAAATTTCTAGTATTTTCACCTTGCTTCTCTCCTGTTCTAGCCGTTTGTCTCTTCCTATTCATTCTTCTATGTTTCTTTCATTTTTTCTAGTTAAATTCTATTGAATACTTACTCAATTTCATGTCCCCTATAATTCTAATGTCCTAAATTTATTCCTAACCACCTCTATAGTTTAATTGGAGGAAAAAAGTTATGAAAATCATGTAGAGAAGATTATATATCAAACATTGAGGTAAGTGTATTTGATATTTTAATGTGATTTAAGGATTTTAATAGGTGAATTAGGGTGTGAAGAGTGTGTTTATGTAGTTATTTTGTGTAAAGGAAGGAAGAAATTGGTGAAAATTCACCATGGAGAATTCGGAATAAAGAGGAAAAATAAGAAGAGGGAAAAATCAAGAAAGTGGAAAGCAAGAGAGAGGAAACTTGGATGGATTTAAGCTCAAATAAGGTTAGTAGATACATTCTCTACACTTAATTTCATTTGAATGTTGAATTTCCTATAGAAATTAGCTTATGTAACTATATGAAATTTAGAAATAATGATGGATAATTTAAAGTGACCTTACAAAGTGATGAATTATAGTGAAATAAGTAGGAAATTAAAGAGAAGTCCAACATTTAGTAAGAAGACTAACCATGGCCAAAATACACATATTGAAAAGCAAAATGATTTAATGATGTTAACTAGCAATTTAGGTATAAAATGGACTATATTAAATTAGAGAAACATCTTTAAAATAAATTAAGCTTGAAGAAATGCATAAATATAGTAATTATTATAAGTACATAATGATGTGACATTATGAAATTATAAATGTAATGTAATGGAATTGTGAAACAACTTAATATAACTTAATGGAATGATGAAATAATATGAGATAACCCTAGAATTAAAAAGAAATGGATTTATAAGTAAGAAAAAATAGGGAGGCCGAATGATACCTTAGATGAAATCATGGGATATTTTGATGATAATTGGTAGATTCTTTATAAATTGAGTAATATTTCAACGAATATATACACTATAGTTAAATGATGCCTTAAATGAAATGTAACTATAATGATTAGTATGAAAACTATATTATGTAACTATATTAAATTGAGTATAATAGTGAAATAAATTAAGATAACATGTTATAATGCTAAGTTAAGACACTAGATACTCAAATTAGTGAAGAAATTAAATAAAAAGAGGAAGAACCAAAGTGGCCGAATTGGGTACCTTAATGTAATTTGACTTTTAATTGAGTAGTTAATGATAACTAGGAAAATTAAAACATATGGAATACAATAATGATAATGAGAATGAAAAATGAGAAGTGTATTAAATTATGTAATGGTTACATAATGGTGAAAAGAAATGGAACTTAAGAATTTCTATGTGAAATTGGCCTATTCATTACATTATGGCTTAAAATGGATATAAAACTATGTATAATATGAAATTCAAGGAAGAAATATTT
Organism: Excoecaria agallocha; assembly: GCA_037975025.1. Taxonomy (NCBI): domain Eukaryota; kingdom Viridiplantae; phylum Streptophyta; class Magnoliopsida; order Malpighiales; family Euphorbiaceae; genus Excoecaria; species Excoecaria agallocha. Next base: position 50,858,859 of record CM075810.1, on the reverse strand, counting down.
TGGAAATGTGATTTTGCTTGGTGGCTGAATGGTATGTATATTATGGATGACATAAGTTGGCCATACTGTATTGACTATAAACATATATATGTGTGGAACCTATGATTAATGAGTTCATATGAATGCACCTAAAAGTATAATGTGGTTAACATAATATGATAAGAATAAATGACGTGATAAAAATGTTATGTGATATGAAATCTAATAATGCCCTTAGTGTTCACTGGGTTAACTAGGACTTTAGGATAGTATGGCTAGCCATAGGAGTAATTACCCTACGGTATTACTGTTATTGTCAATCTACTGAATTTACTGTTTAGCCACTCATTATGATACTGTACTGGAGCATGGTTTCATAACCTAGCGGTATGGTTCTTCAAGCATATTGGATTTACTGTTCCGCTTATCTAGTTCGTGGTGTTCTTACAGTTGTCAACTAAGGGTAAAATTGTAATTTCACTTGTAAACTGAGCAGTAAGGAGTAATTACAATAATAAAAATATCATCTGTTTGAATAAAATATGAGAAAGAACGAAAAATAAGGTTAAATGAGTTAATAAAGGCAAAAAATATAATTACGCGATTAATCGAGGGTAAAACTGTCAAATAATGTGAAAAATATGATTAAAAAGGGGTAAAATAGTCATTTTGATCAAAAGGGTAAAATCATGAATAAAATAAAGTTTGAGGATCGAACTGTAATTTGTCACCCTGAGAAAATTTTAAGGGATCAAAATATAATTTATGCACTTAAATTTAAGTAAAAGTCAAATTGGTCAAAGTTGAGATCAATTTGGTTAAAATAAGATAAAAGTCAATTACTAAGGGATTAAAATGGAATTTGTGCCAATAAATTAAATTGTAAGTCAAAGGAAGTAAACTAGGTCAAAATTGAAGTTAATGTGATTAAAAATTAAGAAAAGTCAACTTTAGCGACTTAATTGCAATTTTTCATAAACTTTTGTAAATAATTTGAAATGAGAAGGAAAAAGAAATTTATTTAATCAAAACTGAAATTTATTAGTGTGGAATAAAATACAAAGAAATGATAAGGACCAAATTGAATATTTCCATCAAAGTGGAAAAAATAGGTGAAATTAAACATGAAAAATAAGTATAAAAGAAATTGAATCAAAGGTGGAAAATAATTAATAGTGATTTGGAATAAATTACAAGTTCAGGGATCAAATAGTAAAATTTAGGAAATGAAATTTAAATGAGAAATTAAATTCATAAATTATTTGGTATAAAAATGATTAGAAAAGATGGTTATGAAATAAATAAAGTCAAACGGGATGAGTAAAGATTTAGGAATTTAATTGCATTGTATCGTGAAAGTGTGTGTGTGTGTATCGGTAAAGAAAGTTTAAATATGAGAATTGTTTAAGAAATAGGGAATCCAAAATTTTAAATAGTAATGATTATGAGAAACTACAAATTCTGAGACCAGATGGTGAAATTTTAAATATAAAATTTAATGAGAAAAATTTGAGTAAATTTAGTATAAATAAGATAAATTATAATTGATTTAAAAATCCAGAAAAATTTAAAGAATGAAATGGTAACTCTTAAGAATTGAAATGAAAAGAAAAGATCAGTGTGACTAGAATAAAAATTTAGCAAATAACTTAGCAGTATACAAAGACTAAGTGACATATGGGAAAATCAAAATGAATTTAAAGTCTACGTAAAAAGGAAATGGAAGGTAAAATTTGAGAACGACTAAATTATGAGAAAATTAAGAAAATAGCAAAGTGTTAAGTAATCGGTAAATAAATAAATTTTATGTAGATATTGAAGTTAAATTTTATAATTAAAAATATGTATTAAGATGAATTACTGTTAATATGATAAATTGTAGTAGTAGAGATCAATAAAATAGATATGTTAAAGAAATGGGAATCAATGATGAAAAATTTAGAACTATGTGTGTAAAAGATATGGAATGTGAATCAAGTAATGATAGAGATGGAAAGAAGAAAACTAAATATATACATGGGTATATAAGTGATGTAAATAAAGTGGTATTTCCAATGAAATATTTATGCATATACCTATATATATAAGGAGTAAATAAGGTAATAAATACAACCGAATAATAAAATAAAAATTTATCAGAATGAAATTTTGTATAGTTGTATCCACCACTAGGCAACAGTGTTGCTTAGCATGCGATTTTTGATTGCGCACAGGAACAGAAAATTTAGGGACGTGAAGAAGAAAGATCGAAAAGCATGTACATAAAGACCATTGGAATTGTATAAGTTAAGGCAACTCGATTTATAGTTAGGGTCTGGTATTTAAAAATTCTAATTATTATTGTATAAATAATTAATGCTATGACTACTAGTGCAAGTGTATGCAAATGATATGTGAATGATCGTTTATTGAATCTATGAAATATTTGGAAATTATAATTGTATGTAAGGTGTTACAACAACTGATCAGCACTGGCGGTGAGTCTGATGACTGTCCAAATCAAGAAATGATAGATGAGAAGGTGGGACAAGAATGAGAAGCAAGATGTATAAAATAGGAAAAATCAGTGAAATACTTACAAGTCAGATCTAGCAGTGAAGATTGAGATGACAAGAAGCAAATTGGTGAAAGGCTGATGGTGATGGCGACAGAGATCGACGGATGTGAGCTTGTAAGGCTGAGCAGCGGCTGGCGATATTAAGGGAGGAGAGCAGTAAATTTGTGAGGGAGAGTTTGAGAGTAAAATATATATATATATATAAAATTTACGTATGTATCTAGATTAATTATTTTTTATTTGTATACAATAAATAAGATTTTTTATATAAAAAGCAAAAAATTCAAAATCTTCCAAAACATTAAAACCATTACTTACTAGTAAAGAATATATTTTTTGAAGTTATAAATATAATTGTTGTTGGATCAATTGTAAACATACTTAAATAAATTAATTTTTACGAATAACTACTAAAAAATCTCAAAAATTTTAAATTTAATATGGTCAAAATTTTAACCACAAATGTCCAATTACGTTAAGAATTATAAATTCATAACTATGATAGTCAAGTTGTCAGAAATAACCATAAAATGCGAATGGGTTTTGTAGTGCAAAACAAAGGTTGAAAGTGTGAGTTTTTTTCTAAATGGATTAAGAATGGATTTTGTAGTACAAAACAAAGGTTGAAATTGTGAGTTTTTAGGTGAAAGGGATTTCGATTAAGAAGCTTTTTTCTTTTTAGGGTTTTTAAGTGAATTATAAAATAACTTAATTTAGAGAAAAAATAGGGTATATAAATTATTTCAATTTCCCTACGGAATGGAATTTTCATAGGTAATTTACTGATGGAAATATATTTTATCTGCAAATTACCTACGAAAATTCCGTTTCGTTGGAAAAATACATATGGAAAACAAAACTGTAAGTAAATTACAAATGGAAAATTATTTTCATAGGTAATTTACCGATGGAATTATTTTTTTTTTGTAAGTAAATTCCTTGTGGAATCAGGATTCTGTAGGTAAATTATCGATGAAAATGTAATTCTGTCGGTAAATTACCTACGAAAATAGGATTTCATAGGTAAATTCCCTACGGAATCATTCTTTTGTAGGAAAATTAGCTACAAAAATATTTTCCTTCGGTAATTTTCGTATCCTATTAAATCGTGAAAAGTTAATGCCAATTTAATGATGAAAGTTTTTGGTTCCATCACTAATTACCATCAGTAAAGTCTGGTGAGAAAATTTTCCTCCTTTATTTATGATGGATTTGTTATTCCATCGTAATACATATTTTTCCCAATAATTTTGCCTACAGAAAGCTTTTTTCATCGGTAATTACCTATGAAAACATTTTTTCCATCAGTAATTACCTATGAAAAATATTCCATCGGTAATTTCCCTTCGAGAATTAGAATTTTTCTTATAGAGTAAGAAATAAGAGGGGGGAATGATTTTTAACATGTAAGAAATTGTGGGAGCAAAAAAATGAAAGTCCCCTTTCACACAAGCTTCTAGAGGCCACATGTAGGAAGAGAAAAGTGGTTTGTGGTCTTTAAATAGTGTGTTGATTGGCCATGGAAGGAAAAACATAGATTTTTTTCCTCACATCTCTCATCTCTCTCGAAAAGAATAGCTCTCTCATCTCCTTCTTAAAAATTTATTAATCTCTCTCTTCTCTCTTGTGAAGAATTTGATCTCTTCACTTTTTAGTTCACTTTTGAGTTCCTGTAAGTTTGCAGAAGAGGGTTTATGATGAGGAATCTTAAAAATGCCTTAGTAATGAAAAGGCACTCTCCCCAGCTTATGAAACCATGGTTGTCCAAGGAACATTGAAAAATTCATTGAGATAGGCAAAATTACAACTCAACTTTAGTCTCAATAGGCCCTATCTTCACCATAGCCTTAAATGTCCCTTAGAGTTATCATAGGCATAAATAGTTAGATCAAACTTACTTAGTGTACTTTCATTTAATCTAAAGGATGAGATTGCTATGGCATTTTTTTGTGCATCGGAGAACACAAAAGACATGTAGTCGCTATTAAAGCATCAAGGGAGAACCAAGAGTTTGTGCTCAAACACTACAAGAAAATAGCAAAATAGCAACAGAATTTGTTTCATTGCTAATTTAGCAACGAAATACCAATTTAGCAATGGAAAAAAAATTCTGTTGCTAAAATTTGTTGAATTTTTAGGGATTTAGCAAAAGAATACAAAATGGTTGTATTCCGTTGCTAAAGGGGGGGGGAGGCAGATTTGAGCGCCAAAATATAGCAACGAAAATTAGCAATGAAAATCAAGTTTCATTGCTAAATTTGGTGGCACTTGATAGCGGAAAAAATTTTGGATGAAAATTAGCAACGAAATTTAAATTACGTTGCTAAAATAGCAAAGGAAGTTAATTCCGTTGCTAAAATAGCAACGAAAATTAAATTATGTTGCTATTTTATGTTGAATTTAGTGAAGGTATAACTTTTTGCAATGGAATTTAATTTTTGCAACGGAATTAAGTTTTGTTTCTAATTTTCATCCCAATTTTTTTCCGCTATCACTAAATTCAACATAAAATAGCAACAAAATTTATATTCCGTTGCTAATTTTCATCCTAAATTTTTTTCGCTATCATTAAATGCAACATAAAATAGCAACGTAATTTAAATTTCGTTGCTATTTTAGCAACGAAATTTAAATTCCGTTGCTAATTTTCATCCCAAATTTTTCCCGCTATCATTAAATGCAACATAAAATAGCAATGGAATTTAAATTTCGTTGCTAAATTTACAATCGTTGTAAAATAGCAACGAAATTAAATTCCATTGCTAAAAAAGAATATATATAAGAAAAAACCCTATTTCTTTCATTTATGTTCTTTTGTTCCTAATCTGGTATTGTTCTTCTTCTCTCCACACTCAGCCATTTTCTGTGGCTGTCTGTTCTTCCTCAGATCTGCCACTTTTTGATGATCGGTTAGTATTTTTATGCTTGATCTTTTGTGTTTCTTCATTTCGTTGTCATGTTTGTTATTCTTTTTCACGATCTACCATGTTTGTTTTTCTCTTCACCTTCTACATTTTCTCTTGCCATTTGTTCTTTTTCAGATCTACCATTTTCCGGTGATTGGTAAGTATTTTTATGCTTGATTTTTTGGTCAGTGCTTGCCATTTTTATCTGTGAATTAGCTTCAGTTTTGTTTGCCTTATGCCTTGCTGTTTCTTCCACACCAAAATTCCCATATGAAATAATAAGGAAGACTGTTGAGGAGGTACTGATATATTTAGATGCTACTATTTTCTCTTCTCCCTATATTCTTGCTTTTTTTTGTTTGTAGTATTGAATTTTGGGATTCTATTTCTCGTTTGATCTAAGGTAGATTTTCTTAGATCGGCTGTGTTTGTATATATTATTTATTCTTGCTTACAAGCAGTTTTAGTTTATATATGTATATATTATTTATTTATGTATATATGTATGTAGTTTCCAAATCTGTTCGATCTACTTGTGCTTGTGCCATTTCTATTTTGATCGCTGCTTTTAGTTGTTTTTGTTTATGGTTAATGTGGCTAATTTTGTTGTTAATCGTGTAATTAGGGATCAAAGCTGAAAAGCAGAAATGGGGTTGACATTCACAAAGCTTTTTAGTTGGCTATTTGCCAAGATGACTATTCTGTACAAGCTCAAACTTAGAGAGATCATAACACCATTCCCACTATTGGTGAGTTCTTTGAGCCATACTGTGTATTTCGTCAAAGAATGACTAAAGCTATTTACCTGTTGATTTTTTTATTCACTTTTTGTTGTGTGCTTGTTTTATTTCTGAATGGAGGCTTATCAGTCTTTCTTTTTATTTTTGCTTAGAAAAGTTTTAGTTCTCGTTGTTAAACTTAATAGACCTATCCAATGAACTATGATCTTTATATAAATGGCTAAGCAGCTGCTGAAAATTTTATGTTCAATTTATAATTAAGCCAGTTCTCTATTTTTGCATGTTTTAATGTAGAGACTGTGGAATACAAAAACATCATTTTTACCGTGTGGGATGTTGGTGGTCAGGATAAGGTATGGTTTAAATTTGGTATATAAAAGATAGTGGTTAGGATTTTCCATAGATTTAATTAAAAATAATAAATAATTATATTTAAATTTATTATTAAATTATGTGATTAAGATATGGATTCCTTTCACTTGAACTAGGAAAAGAAAATAATTTATATGAGTGAAAATAAAAAAAGACCAAATATCCCTAAAAAACCCTAAAAACTTTAAACTAAAAAATGGCAACCTAAACATTATTTTTTAGGCTCAAAAAATGCCGTTACTAGAGCTTTGCTTGTAACAAATGACCATCTTAAAATAAGCTTTCCGAAAACATATTATAATAAGAAATTTGACACTTGTAACAAAAGTTATGACCAAAATATTTTATACCGTAAAAATAATCCATTTATGTTAGATTTCTTCATTTCTTCTCAAATTCTAATTTAATTTAGGGTTTTTATTATCTATATTTCTGATGATAAATTGTTGGTAATTGTTGATTTTATCCATAATCTATTGAATTATATGTGTTTGTTGCTTATTTACATATGTTTTGTGGTTTGGTTACCTTTTTTGTGCTTTAATTTGTATGAACAAGTAGTGTGTCATATGTTATTTTCATATGTTGATCTAATTAAATCAAAGAAGCTATATGTATTCCTGCTGCACATTCACCTAATTTAATGTGAGATATGGCTTTTCTTTTCCATGCAAATATAGACTTAATTTTAATGACTTGCTCTCCTAGTGAACACAACAAATTTTAATCACACTTGTCACTTTTAATTCATTTCTTAGGTAGAGATTTTGTTTATGCACTCTGTTCTTGGGTTTGTCAGTATGTATCTGTTCTTTGAGTTGTTATTTCGTATCCTGTTGTTTGAAATAAAATTATGCAGCTTATAAAAAAACAAAATTGACTTTTGGTTGCTAAAATTAGCAACAGAATTTACATTTCGTTGCTAAAATTAGCAACTGAATTTTTTTCCGTTGCTAAACAATTTCATTGCTAATTTTAGCAACAGAAATGATATTTCCATTGCTAAAAATTACCAATTCACCAAAAATGAGTTGGTTGAATTTAGCAATGAAATTTCGTTGCTAAAAAATAGCAATCGCCGGATTAGCAATGAAAATTTCCATTGCTAATATCCGTTGCTATTTTGTATTAGCAACGGAAAATATCAATTTTTCGTTGCTATTTTCGGTTGCTAAATTGCATTTTTCTTGTAATGAAAATAGCCAAGTGGCCATTTAGTGGGTTTCATGTAGCAATTATCAGTGATGAAGAAAATGAGAATAGTTTCCCTAATTATCCTCAAGTGGTTTATATGCTCAAAAAAGAAGAATTTCCTACCTAGTGCAGGCTTGGGTAAGAACTCCTAAGGACCTCAGACTGTTGTAATTGCTAAGGGTCAAAAGGACAAGAAAGGGTTAGGCTTTGTAGGTTTCAATAAGAAGGGAAAGGAGAAGGAAGCAGCGAAAGGGGTTTCTCACATTTCTCAGAGTTTTATGCCAACTTCAAGCTTGTGTCTTTATTGTGAAGAAAATGAACCTCAGATGATAGGGGGTGAGTTAGTACCAGGGTTTGAGCTATTTAATGATGTCTTTGATTGGGAATAGGGGATCATCAAGCCAGTTCAGGGTTTCTGGGATGAAAAGATTCTATTGCACCATTTGACCTAGGATAAAGAAGCACCAGAGGAAGTCATGACAGAGAAGCTGCTTGCCATCCAGTTTAAAGGCAAAGAGAAGACAGAAGCCAAAGAGCCACCTAAAGTTGACATGGAGGATGGAATGACATTTGATATTGAAAAAAATTGGAAAGGATACTTTTATTGATATTATTTATGTCCCTGAACTTTTTGATGAGAACAATGTTTGATCTTTTGATTACATTAATGAGATAAATAATTTTGCTTACTTATGTGATGTTTCTTCTGATTTCAATATATATGATCTTGATCATAAAACATTTTTATTTGATATTAACTCAACAAACACATGTTCATTTAATCTCTGAACTAAAGAAAATCCAAAAGAAATTTTATTGGCATCAAATATAACTCCTAAATAGAGATAAAAATTCAAGAGAATATTATGAAAATATAAAAAGGTCTTTACCTGGACCTACGAAGACATGCCAAGTATAGATCAAGAAGTTGTTGAACATGCCATTCCAACATATTCAGGGTATAAACTAGTTAACCAAAAGCTTAAAATATTTAAACTAGAGTGGGCTAAAAAGGTGAAAGATAAAGTCAAGAAGCAAATAGAGGCTAATTTCTTTGTGAAAGCCTAGAACCCCATATGGTTAATAAATGTAGTTCATATGGCAAAGAAGGATTGAAGAGTTAGAGTCTATATAGATTATAGGGATCTGAACAAGGCTTATCCTAAAGATGATTTTCTCTTACCTCACATAGATGTTCTAATTGATAATGTAGCAATTTATGCCATTTATAGCTTTGTGGACGGGGTACATCAGGTATAATTATATTTTGAACAAAATAGTAGATATGATAAAAATGGCTTTTATAATAGAATAGGGGATGTATGCCTATCAAGTCATGCCATTTGGACTTAAGAATGTTGGTGCTACCTATCAAAGGATGGCTACTAATATTTCAGATGACTTGATCCATAGAGAAGTTGAGGTGTACGTAGATGACATGATGATCAAGTTAGTCACCCGTGAATGTCATTTTGAGGCATTAGATAGTTTTCCATTGAATCAATAAGTACAATCTCTGCCTTAATCCTAAGAAGTTAATCTTTAGAGTTACTTCAGGTAAGCTTTTAGTCCATATAGTGAGTCAAAGAGGTACAGAAGTAGATTTTGACAAGGTAAGAGCCATTAAGGAAATGCTAGTACCCCAGAAAGAAAAATACATTAAAGAATTCCTGAGTAAGATACAGTGCATAAGCAGGTTCATAGCTAAGTTAACTTCAATCTGTGAACCAATATTCATGCTGCTCAGGAAGGACCACCTCGTGATTTGGAACGAGGATTGTCAAAAAAACCTTTGATACCATTTGAGATTATTTGTTAGATCCACTAGTGTTGAGATCACCTTAAGCAGGTAAACTAGTGATCTTATACTTGGAAATAGAGGACAGTTTAGTGGGGGTTATGATGGCATAAGAAGATGACTTCGGGATTGAATACGCAATGTACTATCTCAGTAAGAAATTTCTCACTTATGAGGCAAACTATGTAGAAGTTGAAAAGATTTATCTAGCAATCATATGGGCATAAAAATGTTGATATACTACTTCCATTCCTACAAAATACAAGTTGTGGCCAAACATAATCCTCTTAGGTACTTGTAAGAAGCAGCTTCATTGTTAGAAAAGATGGAAAGGTGGTTGATTCTCCTACATGAGTTTGATATAAAATACATCAATAAGAAAACCATTAAAGGAAGGGTAGTAGTAAAGTTTCTAGTTGATCAACCTTTAGAAGGAGATGAGGTGACTTATGAATTCTCCGATGAACACATCACAACCATAACAGTATTAGGATGGTAGATGTATTTTGATTGAGCTGTGAATAATAAAGGAGACAAAGTATAAGTAATTTTGATTACCCTTAAGGGAGAAAAGTTACTATTAGCTAAGAAGTTAAGATATAAAGCCACAATAATAAAAAAGAGTACGAAAGATGAATTTTTGGGTTAGACACCTTACTGGCCATGGGGGCTAAGTCTGCAGAAGTGTTTAGAGATTCATCCCTGGTGATTTACCAAGTAAAGGGTGAATAGTCAGTAAGGAAAGAGTGCTTTTACCCTATCTCAAATACCTGAAGGTTTTGAGCAATCAGTTTGAGGTCTATATGTTTGGATATGTGCCAAGGGAGAAAAATCGATTAATACATGCATTAGCCATATTGGTGTCCATTTGGGATAATATAAAGAGAGTAGTTATAAAGCTTGTGTTGATTTTGAGTTTTGACAAACCTTATTTTGAGAAAGAACATATTATGGTTATCGAAATAGATGATGAACATATTATAGATATCGAAATAAATGATGAAAAGCCTTGGTACTTCGACATCCAAAATTATTTAGAAAAGTCAACATTTCCCTAAGAAGCAATAGAGAAGGATTAGAGGTTGATTTGTAAGCTGTCCACCTAGTCCATTACTCTAGGAGGAGTCCTTTACAAGAGACAGCATGATGAAATCCAAGTGAGATGCTTGGACAAAAAGAAAGCAAAGATGGTAATGGAGGAAGTACATACAAAAATGTACGATGCTCATATGAATGGCACAACCTTGGCAAAGAAGATTATGAGGCAAGATTTCTTTTGGCTCATAATAGATACTGATTGTTTTAAGGATGTCAAAGAGTGCCAGTTATGTCAATAGTATGCAGACCTAAGGTATTTGCTTGTTTCTAAATTGTGTAACCTCACATCACTATGGCTGTTTGCTGCATAAGGTATAGATATCATAAGAATGATCCTTCTACCTACTTTGAATGGATATACATTCATCATAGTGGCCATTCATTATTTCACCAAATGGGTAGAGGTTGAGTCTTTCAAGAAAGTAGATGCCCGAGATATGGCTAAGTTCATCAAGAAGAATCTGATATGCAGATATAGCTTGCTTTACCATATAATATTAGATAATAGGCTACAATTTTTAGGTGAAACTAGGTAGATGCTCATCAAGTATGGGGTACAACATCACAAGTCTTCTCCTTATAGGCCTTAAGCAAATGGAGCTGTCGAATAAGCTAATAATAAGAATGTGAAAAGAATTCTGGCAAAAATGGTTTGAACTTAATAGGCTACAATTTTTAGGTGAAACTAGGTAGATGCTCATCAAGTATGGGGTACAACATCACAAGTCTTCTCCTTATAGGCCTTAAGCAAATGGAGCTGTCTAATAAGCTAATAATAAGAATGTGAAAAGAATTCTGGCAAAAATGGTTTGAACTTACAAGGATTGGGCTTATAAACTACCCTTCGCGCTATGAGGTTATAGGGCTATAACCAAACTATCCACTGGACCACACCATTTTCTTTAGTATATGAGATAAAAGCAGTAATACTAGTAGAAATTGAGCATCAATCTCTAAGGGTTATTTTAAAAGATGAGATACCAGAAGCAGAATGGGCCAAAATAGACTATCATGGCTTAACATGTTAGATAGGGATAAAATGAGGACTTATTCCCATAATGAAGTTTATCAAAAGAGGTTCATTCGCTTATTCGGGAGAAAAGTTAAGGAACACCTGCTGAAAAAAGGAGACTTAGTGTTCAAACAGATGAGATTAGGTATTTCAAATATCCAGTGTAAATTTAAGCCCACATAGGAGGGACCATTTATGTTTAAGAAGTTATTATCCAAAGGTATTATTACAATGCACAGGAATACAAAGGATAAAACAAATGCTTCATTTTATTAATTCAAAGTGCTTTATTACAATGCATTGGGGCTAGGGCTTACTCTAACAATCTCCCACTAGCACTAGTCCCAATTGGGCATAGCCCTAAGACCGAACGCTCTCAAATGAGCTTCGTGCAGATTTGGATGCAATTGTTTCATCAAAGGATCTGCTACATTGTTTTCACTTGCTATCTTGCTAACCTTGACATCCCCACGATCAATGATTTCTCTGATCAGGTGGTACCTCCTGAGTATGTGTTTGGATTTCTGGTGTGACCGGGGCTCCTTGGCCTGTGCTATGGCCCCGTTGTTGTCACAGAAAATTTCTAATAGATCTAGGATGCTTGGGACCACTCCTAATCCATAAATGAAATTTTTAATCCAAACAGCCTCTTTTGCAGCCTCACTTGCTGCAATATACTTAGATTTTGTAGTTGAGTTGGCAACGGTTTCTTGCTTCAAGCTTCTCCAGCTGACAGCACCACCGTTCAAAACAAAAACAAACCCAGATTGCGATCTAGAATCCTGAGTGCTGGTCTGAAAAGCAGCATCGGCATAACCTTGTATGACGAGCTCTTCTTGACCACCATACACCAAGAAGTGATTCTTAGTCCTTCGCAGGTACTTTAGAATCCCTTTTATAGCAGACCAGTGCTTTTCACCAAGGTCTTGCTGAAACCTACTGGTTATACTCAGTGCATGAGCAACATCCAACCTAGTACATAACATAGCATACATGATAGATCCAATAGCAGATGCATATGGGATTCTACTCATGTTGTCCCTTTCCTCTTTGGTTTTAGGGCACTGTTCTTTAGTCAAAGGAACTCCCAAAGCCAAAGGTATGTACCTTTTCTTTGAGTTTCCCATATTAAAATGCTTTAGTACTTTGTCTATGTACTTTTCTTGACTTAGTCCCAAGAGTCGATTCGATCTATCTCTATAGATTCGAATACCAAGTATTGTCTCGGCTTCACCTAAGTCTTTCATTAAGAAACATTTTCCCAACCATTGCTTAACCTTTTGCAATGTTGGAATATCATTCCCAATGAGAAGGATGTCGTCCACATATAGGACCAGAAATACTACTATGCTCCCACTAACCTTCTTGTACACACAAGGTTCATCTTCATTCTTGATGAAGTCAAATTCTTTGACTGCCTCATCAAAACGAAGATTCCAACTTCGGGGATGCTTGCTTTAATCCATAAATGGATTTTTGAAGCTTGCAAACCTTCTTAGGATGCTTGGGATTGACAAAACCTTCAGGCTGTGTCATATACACATCCTCAAGTAAATTTCCGTTGAGGAAAGCAGTTTTGACATCTATTTGCCATATCTCATAATAGTGATATGCAGCTATGGCAAGCAAGATCCTAATGGACTTGAGCATGACTACAGGTGAAAAGGTCTCGTCATAGTCTACACCATGAGTTTGTCGAAAACCTTTTGCTACTAGTCTACCTTTGTAGGTCTTATCAGCTTTGAGTTTGAATAGCCACTTGCATTCAATTACCTTAGCACCTTCCGGTGGATCAACCAAGGTCCTAACCTGGTTATCGTACATTGATTGCATCTCGGATTTCATGGCTTCAAGCCAATTTTCCGAGTCTGGGCTCTCAATAGCTTCTCGATAGTTAGTAGGATCCTCATGATCTACTAACTCAATAGTGTCACTATCAATGATTAGAAATCCATATCTCTCAATCTCCTGACGTACCCTACCGGACCTTCTAGGTTCTTGTGTAATGGGTTCTTGTTCCACAACTGGTTGTGAACTTGATCCCATTTCCAACTCATCCTCTATAGGAGTTTGTGGTGCTTGAATTTCTCCAAGTTTTACTTTACTCCCACTGTCTTTCTTGAGAAGGAACTCCTTTTCCAAGAAAACAGCCTTGCGAGCAACAAATACTTTGTTCTCGGCTTGTGAGTAAAAGTAGTATCCCTTTGTTTCTTTGGGATAACCCACAAACAAGCAGACAGTGGATTTGGACTCTAGTTTGTCGGATGTTAATTTCTTAACATGTGCTTCACAGCCCCAAATCCTGAGAAAAGACATATTGGGTTCTTTCCCAGTCCATACCTCGTATGGTGTCTTCTCAACTGCTTTAGTTGGAGTACGGTTCAATAGAAACGCAACAGTTTCTAATGCATAACCCCAAAAAGAGATAGGAAGATTAGCTTGACTCATCATAGATCGAACCATGTCTAACAGAGTTCGATTTCTCCTTTCGGACACACCATTCCATTGAGGTGTTCCAGGAGGAGTGAGCTGTGAAATAATACCACACTCCTTTAGATGACTGTCAAATTCTTGGCTTAAGTATTTGCCACCTCGATCTGATCGAATGGCTTTTATACTTTTGCCAAGTTGGTTTTCTACTTCGTTCTTAAACTCTTTGAATTTCTCAAAAGTTTCAGACTTGTACTTCATCAGATAGACATAGCTATATCTACTGAAGTCATCTGTGAATGTCACGAAATAGCTAAAACCACCTCTAGCATGTGTACTTAAAGGTCCACATACATCGGTATGTATTAGTTCCAATAAGCCATTAGTCCTTTCACCTTTTTCATTAAAAGGACTCTTTGTCATTTTTCCATGCAAACATGGCTCGCATGTGTCATAAGACTCTAAGTCGAATGACCTAAGCACTCCAATTTTGTGGAGTCTTGAAATACATTTTTTGTTTGCATGTCCTAAACGACAATGCTAAAAGTAAGTAGGGTTTAATTCGTTTGATTTAACCCTCTTTGTATTAATGTTGTATATTGACTCTTTGTTTTGTAAATCAAGGATATAAAGGCCATTTTGCAACATGGCATTGCCATAAGAAATGCCTTGATGACGAATATGAGCATTGCCATTTTTAATAACAAAATCAAATTCATCATTATCCAAACATGAAACTGAAATAATGTTTCTGCTCATAGCAGGCACATAATAACAATTATTCAAAACAATACAAAGTCCGAAAGGTAAAGTGAGGTGATAGTCGCCTATCTCCATGGTAGCAACTCGTGCTCCATTCCCCACACGGAGGTCCACTTCATTCTTCCTAAGTAACCGCCTATTTCTTAGCCCCTGCACATTTGAACAAATGTGAGAACCACAACCGGTATCCAATACCCAAGTGGTAGAAATAGAAAGGTTAATTTCAACAACAAAAATACCAGAACTAGACGCCTTGGCTCCATTCTTCTTTTGTTCTTCCTTAAAGAGAGCATAATTCTTCCTCCAATGCCCTATCTTGTTGCAATGGAAGCAAGTGCTCTCACTCTCTTTGAGTTTTAGCGCCTTGGGCTTTGATTGGACCTGAGGTGCACTCCCACTTGACTTGGGTTTTGCCTTTCCCTTTCCCTTAGCGGGTCCCTTCTTAATTCCCTTTTGAACCATTAGTACGGGATTGGTCTTCCGAATGTTCTCTTCAGCATTCTTAAGCATCCCATGAAGCTCAGTGACTGACTTGTTCATTGCATGCATGTTATAATTCATCACAAATGGATCATAAGCAGCAGGCAATGATCCTAAGATCAAGTCAGTGGCCAATTCCTTTGGCACTAGTACCTCAAGCTTCTCAAGAGTATCAAGATACCCTTTCATCTTGAGTACATGGGTACTAACAGGAGTACCCTCAACCATCTTGCAAGAAATTAAGGCCTTTGTTGTCACGAACCTCTCGTGATGAGCTTGCTCTTGGAACATCTCCTTGAGGTGCACCATGATCGCATAAGCCTCTTGGTCCATAAATTGCTTTTGCAAGTCAGGCACCATAGTGGCTAGCATCAGACAGGTCACATTGTTGGAGTCGCTCTTCTTGGTCTCAAAAGTTTCCTTTTGAACCGCAGAGGCATTCCTTCCTGGTTCTTCAGGCAAGGGTGCATCCAAAACATACGACTTTTTCTCTTGCTTAAGAACTATTCTTAAGTTTCAAGACCAGTTTATGAAATTGGTGCCATTTAATTTGTCCTTTTCAAGGACCGATCGCAATGAGAAATTGTTGTTTGAAGATGCCATTTTCAATCTACAATAAAATTTAGCAAGATTAAATGAGGTCTTATTTATGATCCCACAAACCGAATTAATATCCCTTTAAATAATTCGCGTTAGTGATTTAATATGGGCCAAGATCCACTTTTCACAACAACTTATAGTCAAGCTGAGCTTGTACACCTAACAAGTTAAGTTACTTAGGTAGGAAAACTCCAATCATGTCTCGTACATGACTCTTGGATCAAATGGGCTAACATCTTAAGATGTTATAGCACAACCCATTTATTAGTTGCCTAGGTCCGGGCATCCCTTTCCATGATAAGTCCAACCTACATTCACAACCCATGCCTCACAAAGATAATTGGGCGCATCTAGGACTCCTAGTCTACGTGACCGATGATCGATGCCTTGACATGTTTTGAATTAGGAAGGCAACTTTGTGACTTACTATTTTTAGGGATTCATTTTATTACGGCTTACATGGCATACACTTTGTCATCCATACATAGTATGCATATATAAATAATTGCATAAAGTAAAGCGTGACAAACATGGGCCCAAAAACCTACAACTAAGATTCTATACTATTACATAAGAATCTTCGAGTTGGGCTTCTCCACTCCGGTGGGCTTTGTCTTGATTTACAAAGTCTTCAAGTATATTCTATTCTAAGAAATAAATGGAAAACTTTTACAACAAAATATAATGGCTCGTAGGCCATATTTAATTACAAAACCCAGGGCCCGTGAATGCACCATGCATATCCATTCATCACACCAAATTAGTAAATAAATATACATAGCATTCATGGATAAAACAAAGTCCAATTTTAATTAATTTAGCCAAGCCCATTAATGGAAATTGTGTACTTGAACCTTTAAGAGAAGACCCCGTGATGGGCCTGGGCCGAAGCCCAATGGACTAAATCCTCTTATTGAATAAGTTCTCTTAAAAGCCCAAAACACAAACTAGTTAGATTTGTGCTATAAATTAACTCTAGTATAATTTCCAATTTTGCCATTTTTAATTTTATGTCATACAGCCCATAAACATTAAAAATGCATATAATATGTGCTAACATGAATTAAAATATAAAATCATGAAGAACACATATATGGTACACGGCATTCATGCAAAAACAAACAAACAACAAAAACTAGTTGTTTAATGCTTATGTAATGCCATAAAATGCACAAACATTTAAATCAATTTTATGAGTCATTTAATATTCTAAATAAGTCCATAAATATTGATTTAATATTCTGTATAAATCTGATCTAAATGTGTTTTTACCATTTTAATCAAAATAAAACAAACAATCTTGATTAAACATGTAACAAACACAAACTAGTCATAGTTTTAAGTGATTTTAAAATTAATCAATTAAATTGTCAAGGACCAGAATTAAAACCAAATTTAAAATATGTCTAGACCTGATAATTAATCTTTAAATATCACTTACAAACATGCCAAAAATGTTTTTACATTTAATTTTGAAAACTAGTTGTTTAAAATAGCAATTTTCATGCCAACAAGCACCTAGTTTCATAATTAACATGTACCATCAGGTATAAATAATTAAATCCGACCATTACCAGCCCTAATAACATCTTAGGAAAGTATATTAACATGTCATATTAATTATAATACCTATCTAATCAATTAAAATCATTTTTACACCAAAACAATGCAAAAAACTCAAAACAGAAAATTTCAGATTTGCATGTTTTCATAATGACGATTTTTAATTAATTTTTTTATGCATCTAAAGCACTAAAATAAGCATGTTTAGGCTCTGATACCACTGATGGAATATGACATGGTATGAATATCATGATAGCACAGCGGAAAAATAAAAATTTTTTTATCATACATACCATACATATCCAAAGCTAGAAACGAAACATGCAATTTTAGGGTTGTAGAACTTACAACTTTTGATGCCTTTTAAATATCAAATTAGGTGATGGCCAGTAACTAAGATAACTTTGTCCGCCTTAGATCTCGATCACCAATGCCAAGGAACAACCTTTTATGCCACTCCCTCTATTCTCACACACACAATTGCACCGACGGCTTAAAATCGAGATTGTTAGCTCTCTTTTCCGGTATTGTGTAATGGTTATAGTTTGAAGCTACAAAATTTGATTTTGTACTTCTCTTAGGTTGCTATTACTACCCAATATCACAAGAGAATGAGGAACTATCCTTTCTCCTTGTGAAAAATTGGCTAAAAAAAACTTGAGAGAGAGAGGAAGAGTTCACGCAAAACTAGAATTAAAAACTAGGGTTGGCGTTTTTCTCTTCTTTCAAATATATATCCTTTTATTTTAAGTGATAAATCTAAAATCAAATACTTAAAGATAATAGATTTCAGCCTTTATCACTTCTTTAAAATAAGAGATATATATTGATTTAAATTCTTTTGACTTAATCCAAGATTAAAACATAAGACATATTAACCAAATAAATCACTTAATAAATAAAAGCATGTGCCGAAATTCATTTTCATTTCTCTAGGAATTTCGGCCACCTATATTTATAATTAAGAGATTTAATTTGATCATAAATCTTTTAGGCTTTAATACTCAATTAATTAAATTAATACAATACATTTAATTAATTGAAATTAAACCTTGTGGGCTGAATTTCTCTCTCTTATGGACCAAGGCCCAATAGCAATTTTATAACCCATTACATACATTAATTTGACTTTAATTAAAAGCCCAAATTAATGCCCAATACTTAATTTAAGTATTTTAAGCCCAATGCTTTGTGTGCGATCCTATAGGTCCATTTAATGTTGGCAATGAATTAATAAATTAATTTAAAGGCTATATATATTCTTTAGCAAGATATTATAGCATTCCAAATTAATTGAAAATGCATATGGCATTTAGTGACCCAATGCAATTTTGTATAGTCCCTTACCCATAAATATCAGAATTAATATAAGGCATGGAACTAGTCATCCTTATATATATTAATTCCTTTCTTGATATTCCAGTGACACTGACCTCTCAGATAAATAATGATTACTCATTATCTTATCTCGGTATCGCCATACACTTCTCAGTTCACTGATCAAGTGGCCGATGATATTTTCTCTCTTATTGAGAGGGGTGATCCCTTCACTTCTCTTATGCTCTCTAACATGAATTAATGCATACCCAATCATACCCGTACTTGTCACTCTGTTACGAGCACGTTAGGTGTATGTCAAAGTACATAGTAATTCATAAAGAGTTTCATAGAGATTTCAGGTCTAATAACTTTGATACAAAACTTGCATATGAGAAACACTTATGACTTGTACCTTGTAGTGTTCTCATGAGCGGATCGTATCCAGATACCATGTTCTTTAACATGTATCTATGATCTCTGATTGACACTCTTGTCCTAATGATCCGTAAGACAGAACTCATAATATCAGAGAGAGCATACTAGTCTTAATTCATTGTTATTCCCATAACAATGACTGACTAGGGATATTTAGAATGATGTTTCATTTGTTTCAAGGTCTTACAACCATGTGCCTCACACATGATAACTTAAACCGAAACAACACTCTTGGATAGTTTTATCAATTGACATGCACAAGAATACAAAGGATAAAACAAATGCCTCATTTTATTAATTCAGAGTGCTTTATTACAATGCATTGGGGCTAGGGCTTACACTAACATAAATGCCCTATAATAAAAAAATAGCAGCCTTGCTAAAATTGTGCGCTTCGCTAAGATAAAAATAAAAAAAAGCATCCTGGGCAAAAATTAGAGGCTGAGAGAAAATAATCAATCAAGAAAACTCAAGAGTGTTGATTGATGATAAGAGTTATAATGCTTGTAAAGTTTCATTTCAAGATTGAATAATATGTGTCATTGAGACGAGGTCAAATGTTGATCATGTGTACCGAAATTAGAAATAAATATCATGCATGTTTTCATAAATTTCATCTAAGTATTTGAAAACAACATTTTTCTATCACATGTTCAATAAAAGCATAAACATTATCTATGAAAATGTCTAATCTAATATATTAGTATCACATTTTTCTCTCCATCAAGGTGCCTTAGGTGTTAAAGTCTGTTATCAATAGTTGGACTAGTGACCCATTACTTGTATGAGTCAGAAATGGTCAAATTAGAAACACTAGTACCAGAAATGGTAGTCCTTATTGCAAGCTAAGTCCAGATCCTTTGATAATACTTTGTTAAGAAATAAGGAGTAGAATGCCTCCTTAAAAGCCCAGTGGATGCCTAACAATATCCTGTTTACCCTCAAATTGGTGAAGACAATGGGTAACGAAATTAAAAGTGGCTCGATAAAGCCTATAGAGAGGAACACATCCTAACTCTCCATCCCTGACCATAAAAGTAATAGGTAACTAGGAATACCTAAATCTGATGTTAGCATTTGTCAAATGGCCCAGCCAATCCACTGCATCCCAAATTGATTGAAACTCACGCTGCAAATGTCGAACTATAATATAGCTAATAAGATAGGCACTTGTGTCTCTGATATAAGGAGGGAGCTCTGATAGCAACTTTAGCTTTTCCTGAAGCCATACCTAAAAAAAAGCTGTTGGGTTGAGTTGGATCCATCTCAAGAAAAACTAAGGCATTGAAATATATGAAAATCCAAAAAGATGTGTATTTGAACAAAAAAAGCTAGTATGAAACCCACAAGGGGCATACTACCTTCAAAATCAAAGGATATACCTAGAGAAGCATAGGAGCCATGCTGAGTAGAGGAATTATGGTAAAAATTATCTAGGCCAATGATGGTTTCATCCATAATTATGGGAAATGGGTTGTGGCCTCAGCATATGCGATCCATAACATTGAGCAACCCATAATCTGTAGTTATAAAATCACCACCTCAAGTCAATAAGCACTGAGCCAGGCAACAAAGTAGTAACACACCAGAACGAGAGGTAGGAATGTCATCAAATTCAGTCAAAATATCAACTAGCCATTCTAACATAAATGTCTTTCTATGAGGTACTAAACCTCTAGCCTCAGATGGAAGAACATCCAAGGCACGAACCACCTCTATAGGATTGCTAACCATAGGAAAGGGCAAGTATGGTCGAACATTGAGATTGAATCTAACACTTATTATGGTAGCAAACTCCTCGGGTAAATAACATAGATCCTAGTGAGTGAACCATAATAGGTGAAAGCTTGGATCGTAATATTAAAGACCAGCGGCTAATAAGTTCTTATTTGGAGAAGTTTTCCTTAGAAACCTTAAACTTGAGTAAGGAGCCAGAAGAGGATCCTCCTAGGTTTTCAAATCATCCAGTAATCAATGTAATTTAGAAAGTCCTGTAGTTATAGTGATAGAATTTTTAAGCAATTTGAAATGTGAGAGTGACAAAGAAGATGATAAATGACTGAAAGGAAAATAGAAAAAGAAAAGAAAAGAAAAGAAAAGAAGAAGAGAGAAAAATACTAATGGAAGCTTTTTGGAAGATAAAAAGTGAAAGGCATAGAAATAAAGAAAATCAAGCACTATTTACAGGAAAGTGATGAGGGACGGCCATCCCTTACCATAAACAAGCCACGGGTTGCCCATCCCTCACATCTAGAAGGCCAAAAGTCATACATTTATATGTTTTATGCATTGCATGCACATATTATTGCATTCATCTTTGTTTATATTTGGCAGGGACTTTAAAAGGTTTGATAACCTGAGCAGTCAACCTTGAAGGTGTGAAATGCAAAAAGTCATCTGTTCCGAAAGACATGACAAATTTTGGGGGGTATTTCAAGCTTTTGCATAAATCATGTATATTTAAAAAATTAAAACCTGTAACTATTAATAATTAATATTGTAACCTAAAAAAATAGTGGTAATAATGTATTAAATTAATTTTGGATGGATAAAACACAAAAAATAGATGAAAATGGTCAAAAAATCGAAGAAAACGAAGTTAAAATGCAAAAATAGGAGAAAATCAAAATTAAGGGGCCTTTTGGTCATTTTGACTAGAGGGACGAGATGTATATCCATCCCATCTATCGCCAAGCGAAGGACCAGCTTCCTATCCCTCACGTGATTCTGGTAATATAAGGGCCATCTTATTCATTTTCATGCCAAAACACTATAACTTCCAATGTTCGAGTTCTGTCAATGGTTTTTCAAGTTTTTTTCCCTCATTCGATGTTCATTTTCTAATTCGTTTGTGCCTACGGGTTCGTGGCATTGAGGCACACTTCAGGGAGCATCATTTTTGCCATTTATACTTTTTTCTTTCTACCTCCTACAAGTAAGTGTAATTTAATTCCTTTACTTTTTTTTCTTCATTTTTTCCTTAAATCAAAACAATGGGTAGGCTAGAAAACTTTAGTTTTAGGCATGATGGATGTGCACATTTTTTATTTATCTATATTTGTTATTATTTTTTCTTTTCTCTAAAAATAAATAATGCTTTGGAACTTAAGTAATGTAGTGTAATTAACAAACATTCTTTGCCTGACATTATAAATGATCAATAGCCTTGTATATGAGCATGTAACTAATAGTTAGTCTTCTTTTTAGCAATGTATATATTTGTGTTTTAAATGCCATTTTGTATTATGATTGCACCAAGTGTAAATAATTTAAATTTGTATTGCTTAGCAGCTTTGAGGGCTTGGATTTTGTTCCTTCACCTTAAAGGTGTCTTTTATGTAAGGGACAGTCACATTCCTAGCCGAAATGCTACCAAATGTTTATCAAAATTTCTCAAAAAATGTTTAATATGTTATATGTGGCTGTAACGGCTAGTGGTTTTTTTTTTGTTTTAAATGCATTCTTTATACAAGGGGCAATCACATTCCTAGCTAGAATGTTGCCGAATTTTCATCAAAATTTCTCAAAAAATATGAAATATGATACATGTGGTTGTAACAGCCTACAATTTTTTGTTTTTATTTTAAAAGCATTTCTTATTAGTTCGTGTATAGATTGGCTATAAAAACTTGATTTGATATGGATATCAAGGTTCTTATGAATTCTGATATTCTAATTTGCTTAGACTTGAGTTGGATCTTAAACTAATATATGACCTTCTCTATAGAATACCTCACATGATAACACATCTTCAATCGGTACTAGCCTACATGGTGCCCGAATAGGTTATGAAATACCAAGCTCTAGGTCGAGTATAGTATAGGGCAAGACGATTTATGTCCAAGCTATTCTTGGAGGAATTAAAATTACTTTAAGAGGCTAAAAGACTCTTAGCTAGGGCAAGTTGGACCAATATTTTTGCCCCGAATTTCATGACCTATCCAGATCTCACCAGAGAGGTCTTAGCAACCCTGACATATAGAGGATACTAGTGTTTGGACACACAGAAGGGTGTTATCTAGTTCTGAGCACTAGAAATCCATTATCGCATCATGAGTCATCGATTTACGAAGGCCATAGGGCTTTCGAGTGGATTCGGTACAGTTGTACTGCCCAGGTTTATGGATAGGGATAATGGAAGGCTATGCATTGCCAAAAGCCATCTATGATCAAAACATGGAAAAAAGCATGATGTTGGTTCTTCAGATATATAGGAATCTTCAGAGAGTTTTATCTGCTTCATATTTAAGATGTACAAGGAGTTTAGGTAATGTGAATTCATAAGATATTACTAGTTTGTGGGGGATGCAGAAGGGTTATCGCATAGACATCACCCACGAGATCATTTCTACATTGACAAGGGTGAGTACCATGCTAGGGACCCAAGTATATATAGGGAGAGTCATCACGAGATTGGTACTTTTCATTGGAGGATGTAAGGCGAACTTTGGCGATATGATCCTAGAGAGCATACATATAGACTTGCAGGCAATGATCACCATAAGTATGGTAGGGCAAGATAACCAATATAAATTACTGATGGTGCCTGAGACCTAATAGAGATGCAGCATATATCCTATAGTTCAGATGTAGCGGTTGAGAAGAATGGTTAGGATCAGGCACTAGCAGCATGGTCAGCCAGAGGAGCCTCACAAGGCATAAGAGCCTCAGGAAGATGGGGTGGATTTTGATTATGCATTTGATAAACAAATTGATCTACATGACCTCTTGGGTGGCTTCCCAGAAACTCTTTCACTCTTCAGATCCCCTTTGAGACATCAAAGGTCACTAGTTGTGAGATTTCTCCCTATAAGCAGTTAAAAGCATCATCTTCTATGGCCTCTCCACCTTATGGACACCCATGGGCATCCATATCTATGGCTTCTCCATCATTAGTTCCACCATCACCTACACAGACACCTTCAGCTACTCCATCAGATTACTTCTTCACGAGCTTGGCAGCACTGAAGGCATCTAACAGATGCCAGAAGGAGGTATTATAGACCATGTTTACAATAGTATAGTCCCTTCAGACATTGTAGATGAGGTATAGAGCCTTAAAATAAGTATGGAAACTATGGATCATAGGTTCAATGAGTCCTTACATGTAGTTGATGATTCTATCACTCAGCTCAGAGACTAGAGCACTCGTATTGAGATCGAGTTCCTAGGGCCAGGCAAGCTACGATTGAAACTGATGAGGAGCTAAGAAGGTACATCGGGTACCTATGGGGAGACCTGATGAGGTATCTAAAGAGTCACTCTAGAGCAATCCGTGAGGGAGTTTAGGGATTAGAAAGGCTGGCATAGATAATAACACAAGTTTTGTAGTCGGTGACATCAGTGTTGCCAGGTTTTATATTCATATTTGAGTAGGCAAGGGAATAGTTGCCACCAGTACCTTAGGCCATGGCACCAGCTTAACCACCTAAGCCACCAGTTCCTAAACCATCATTAGTGATGGCTTATCACATGGCACCTAGCTCAGGGCCCTCATAGTGATTTATTTTATTGTGTATTTAGGGAGTACTTGTTAAAATGGTTTATTTATATATGAAAACATTCTAATTTTGATTAGATTAAGTTGTCTTCTAACTTTGATGACCTACTTAAAGTCCTGTATTTTGGTTAATTTGGCCAAGTACACATATAGGTCTCAAAATATTAACTCATTTTCCCAAGTTAGAATATCACAATATCCTAATTTCGATCACAATAATGTTAATGTATTAAACCTAAAATGACTCAATTTAAGAGAGGCTTTCTATGCTTAGAAAAGAAACAATTCGAAGTACCTCGTATTATCATTCAAATAATATAAGAGGAAGGATAAATAAAGGAAGACTAGTTTCATTAATTGGAAAATTTTAGAGGTATAAGAGAAAAGAAAATGCAAAATTAAGCACAAAAGAAAAAAAATTCTATTTTACTTTTTATCTTCCCTAGGTTGATCAATAACTTTAGCTGGATACTCCTTATCCTCACTCTTGATGGGTGGATTAGGTTGGCTAGTAGGTTCCTCCATAAAGCTAAAATTATGATTGAGAAAGTGCCTCTCACACTCCAACTGTAAGTGGGTAATGAGGTTGCTTTAGAGATGCCCTAGTTGATCCATCAGTTGATTTTTTTATCAGCTAACTCTTTTTTGATAGGTTTGATAGAGGAAGTCCAATCTCCTTTAGAGCTCCTAGTTGATCAACTCTACTAACCCTACCTTTATTTGAAGCTTTTTAACTTGAGGAGAGAGCTTAGTTATTTAGGAAGATAGTTCCAACCTAATAGATAGAAGCTGAGAGGTATGTTAAACCCTAGCAACCTTTAAGTCCTTTATCAATTTTTACTCTAATTGGGTTTTCGCTACAAGCTTCTCCTTTTAAGCCAAGTTTACACTATAAAGTCACATGGCTCTTTAAATGTCCTATTCAAGATGGTAAAAATGTAATAACTCAAATACTTAGAATATTTTGAGAAAAAAGCGAAATCCATGGGCACTTATCGGATAAACCTCAAGGTTGATCTTGGCTAGCTCTCTATTTGGTAAGGTAATCATACCTATGCCATTCATTTCCATCTCAAACATGATGCCCCTACTCAGGTAGCTTAACACCTATGTATTTCGGATATAATACCCTTGGCCTAACTTTTGAGATGATACCTCTTTAAGAGGAAGAGACATTATTTTACAAGAAGGCATAAAAACCATAACAGACGATCCTTCTGACATAATTTGCTTTAGAGAAACTTTCTTAGCAGGAACCTTTCCCTCAGTTTGATCCAATTTGGTAAAAATCGAAGTTATGGTTACTAGAGAAGGAACCTCTGCCACCTCAAATTTTTTACCACTTAAGGTTAATCTCTTTGCCTTTGTAAGATAGACAGTTTGACCCTTGCCCTTATGAGATTTTCTCTTCTTTCAAGACTTTTAAGCCTTCTTTTCCCAGTTAGGAATATGTTTTGTCATCTTATAATCCATTGAAGCTGCAAAAAAGGAAGAAGAAAGAAACAACAAATCAAAATTTGTGTAAATCATAAAATAATAATTTTTGAATAACATGAGCACTTATGCATGAAGCATGATATGAAGTCCTAAAGGCTCACTCTCATCAAGTCCATCCAGAGAGGCTAACAAAGTCTCCGAACTAGTCAGATTATTTTCATGGTCTTCTATATATTTCATTAGTTTTTTATATCAGACTCAAACAGTCCAAGTCCTAAAGCTAGGTCCTATAAGAGAGATTATTTGGGTGATTAGTGTAAACTCACATAGAAACCTCTTTTTACTTGATAAAAAAACCTTTCTTTGAAACCCTTTATTGATGAGGTAAGTGTAAAAAGCTTCCTTTTATTTCTTACAGTAAAGTAGAATTCTATCTTGTCCTTCAGACCAAATAAATAGAAGAAATAAGAGAAAAGCTTGAACAAAATAGCTACATTAAATGTGTTGTATAGAACTTTGAAGTAAGTAATTATTCTTCATCCATTTAGACTTAGTTAGTTGGGTGAAATCCCATAACCTCGAAGAATGCTCTAATCAAATGGATGTAATGAAAATTGCAACCCACACTTCAAACAACCTTAAAAATATATGAACCCTTTTGATAGGTCCCTAAATGGATCACTGACATAAATAGAGGATAAGCCAAAATGTCTATATCCTTAGGTAATTTACACCTCTCTTTTAACTCTCTCACTTGCGAAGTATTTAATTTTCTATGCTTGGCCAAATGATCTTTGGTTTTATATGATTCTATAAAACTGAGGTCAAAATTCTAATCAGAGTTAAGTTTGCTTAGATTACTACTTGAAGCCATTCTTAGAGGAAGAGTTATAAAAAAAGCATCCCTAATTTGCTCCCAAGAGTTAGACCCTAAAATGCTCAGATAGAAGCTAAAAAGTGATGAAGATAAAGATAAGGATGAGGATGTGGATGAATTTGAATTTGAAATGGAAATGGAAATAAAATTTCCAGGCATCTAACTAAAAAATACTTACTTAGCAAAGAAATAGCAAAAAATTGGTGAAGTTGAGAAAATCTTGAAACTAGAACTTGAAAGCTTAAAGAAAAAAGTGAGAAAATTTAAAGCTTCAGAAAAAGAAGAAAATAAAATTTCCAAAAAGCAAGAAAATACTTATGAACTAACTATTTATATTAGCAAGAGATAGCTTCTTCAACAAACTGGGCATAGCTAAAAAATTAACTCTATTATATAGTGACCTAGAATTGGATGAAACAAGATATGAGATTCCCCTATTAAGTAGCATCACTAATGAGGTGTCACTTATAAAAGCGGCTCATCGGGCAAGTGAAGATGCATATTGAGAATAGTGGTCGGATTCTGAATCTTAAAGCATTTAGAATTCTACTAGAATTCGAAAGGTCAAGTCAACAAAACTCTGACCATTTAGGCTGGTCAGAAGCATTTGGCTAATACCGACCGGATTATTTAGGGGAAATAAATGATAATGCATATATTGTTATTTATTAAGCCTGATGTATACCTTTGCCAAATCCTAAATGGATCAAAGATCTATGCTTGGTCCCACCATCCCAATGTATAATATGATTGGAACGAGAAAACATGGTAAGACTTAATTGTGACATCCTTTGATTGGATTGGCTGGCCTGACAGAGCCTTTTCCTTTCATATCATATGATACAAACTACCTACCCATTACAATCGGTATACCATGTCAAACAATCTATAGGTACTCAATGCCTCGATATCTAGTACCAAATAAACTCTATAAATAGCCCAAAACTTAAAGGCTCCAAGTAATGCCATTTTGAGACCTTTTACCTATAGTTTCTCTCTTTATAAACATACTAACTTAAGCATTGGGGTGTTTATTTCGATCCGACCGAACATTTTTTCTTGTAAATCTTGTCTGGCAAGTGGATCTGACTGGATCCTTATTCTCCCACTCAAAATCTTTCTTTTAGATATTCATAGAAATATAAATAACTTTTATTTCTCTCCAAAATAAAAAGAAACAAAAATAAATAAGAGTAAATAAAACAAAATTTTAATTTTTTTCTTTAATTATAGAAGTGTAAATCAAATTTTCCTTGTATTTTAATGATAATACCAAACAATAAAGAGTAGAAGAAAGTAAATTTCATTTATCCCATTTCATATCCTTTTCTAAAGAAATTTTATTTCTCTCCTCATTTACTCTCATCCAAATAAAGGTTAAGTCTAATTAATTTTGTCTTTTATTCTTGGAATTTAATGCTTAAACACCGTTTGAACTCTTTGTAACTAAAATAACAAGGATAAATGTATTTTGAAGTCTCTAAGTTTTAACATTTTTTTATATTAAATCTTTATACTTTAAAGAATTGATATTAGATCTATGTATTTTACATATCACTCACATTAAGTATTAATTAAATGGAATTGGTGCAATTGAAATGGATGATTTATTAATCTTGTGTAAGGTCAATTTAAAATGATCGAAAGATCTACCAAAACATTAAAAAACTTTAAAAAATATACAATCATTTCAAATATCAAAGAGGTTATGAGTTGACATTTTCTTTGATTATTTATATTTTGATAGGTCCCACAGTTATTTTAAGCAAAGCTCGCGTGAGATTAACAAATTATGTGTTTCAATTCTGCTAATTTTATCTAAAATTGACCTAATACGAGTAATATGAAATTAAAGGAATCCAATGTTAAATTTTTTAAAATACAAAGATTTAATATAAAAAAAGTTCCAATTCAAAGATTACACAATGTGTTTTTCTAAAACAAAAAAGTGCATAATCCATTTAAGTTTTCACAAAATAATGTCAAAATTGATACCCTAATTAAGGTGCAAAAGATCACTTAACCTATTTTATGAATATTGATTTATTATTATGTTAATTAATTTGGCTATTTTGAAAATGAACAAGTTTTTTTATATATCTATGTAATTACATTTTTGGGTGGTTATAATGCTTACATTATTATTTATTACACCTAAAACATTCCTAAGCCAAGGTCAATTAAAAAGTAAGGACATAGACTCATCTTCATCCTCCTTACTTACAATCCGATCGGACTAGTGGGTATGGTGAGACTTGGCCATCACATCTCTTGATAATATTGGCTAGCCTAATAGAGCCTTACCCTATCATATCACCTGACATAATCGTCTGTCTATCACAATCGGCACACTAACCATGTCAGGCTACCATTAGGTACTCAAGTGCCTTAATAATTAAGTACCAAGCATACACTATAAATAGACTAAATTTTAAAGGTTTCAGATATTGCTCACTTAAGACCCTCTCTCTTTAAAGAGCATTGCCGACTTAAGCATCAGAGTGCCTACACTTGGTGAGATCAGGATAGTCTTTATTGTAGGTCTTTTTTAGCAAGCTAATCCGATTGAATCTCTAGTCATCCCATCCAATCTCTTTCATTAGATATTTCTAGAAATATCGTTTGGTGCTTTCATTAAGAGGCAATGGAAGATTCAAACAGATAGTCAAAATACTTTAAAGCTTGAGATAATGATCATCCAAGCAATGATTATAGAAGACCAGAACCTCTCCTAGGTATCCTATCTATGGTAACTTCTTGAGGGCATTTAACGATAAATTCATATCTCAACTAGATTTTATCTTATAACCATGAAAGATTTGAAAGCAATCCTTGGAGATTTTGGTAGAAGCATCATGTAATCTGTCGTAAAAGGCAAATAAACTTAAACTTCAATGAGGGAGTGAAAAGGTTTTAGTGCAAGAAAAGATGCATGAAGACATAAAAATAAAGGAATACAAATCAAAGAGAAAAATGAGGAAGACAGATATGGCATAAGGTTTGATGTTTGAGATACTGATAGAAGGAGCAAGGAAAGGAGAAGGTATCTTCATTAGGAAAAAGCAGAACCTCTATGCATAATCCAACCTATACTCTAAGATAACGCCCTTTTGCCTTTTATCAGCTTAGGAGATGACTTAGGACATATGTGCACTCCTAAGAGAGGATTGACTAAAAAGGCTAAAGAGAAAGTTGACAATCCTATAACCAATTAGAATGAGAAGTGGTTCTTGCAGCAGATTAAGAAATTCAGACTTGAACAACCAAAGAAATTGATATTCAATGGCAATGTAGTCTTTCTATTAAATTGAGAGAGATTCGAGAGGCTGAGCTTTCAACTAGATTTAAGGAGATCAAGATGCCCAGGTACACTAGTAAATCTGATCCTAAATGCCATATATCTAAATATCTAACATGGATACAAATGTATTTTTTTTATTACCAAATTTTTTATCAAGTTTTTCCTATAACATTAGTAGGTGTAGCCTTAGATTGGTTCCATGATCTCCCTCTATAATCAATCCATTATTTTAGGTAGCTCCATGATTTATTCACAATGAGATTAATTCTGTAGATTCAGACACCTAACACTGTTAATGATATAAGTAACTTAGTGCAAGAAAATACATTAATAGATTTCAAACCTTGGAATATGAAATAACAAACCTATATCAAGAGGTAGTAATGAATGCTCTGCCTAAAAGCGTAAGAAGTTTCCAACTATTTAAAACTATCACTACTCGATCATCAATGGATTTTGCTAATCTGATGGATAAAGAAAATCACTACATTTAGTTGGATGATGCCTTGAGAGCCAGAAGAGGGATGCATACTATAGTAAACAAAATACGACCTTATGGATGGGGAAATTTAAGGATAAAATTTCCTAAAAAGGCCAAGACCTTGAAGAGCTTAAGAAAGAGGAAAAAAATTAAGCACGTTAGGCTTGATTGCCATGTTAATAGCCAGATCTTATACTCCACTCAATTCTCTTTTGCTAAGGTTCTGATGTGGATCAAAGAAAAGCATAATAAAGTGAATTGGCTAAAAAAACATAATTGACCAAATAAAGCTAGGAGAGATAAAAGCATATACTATGAATTTCACAAAGATGTTGGTCACACCATCAAATACTGTAATGCCTTAAGAAAAGAAACTAAGGGACTTCTATAGAAAGGATATTTGAAATGATTTATCAGCCTAACATTGAAAGATTCATATAAACCATCACCTTAAAGAAAATACAAATCAAATTCTAATGATGATGAAAAAAGAAGGAAACCTAGAGATGCCAATCAATAGAGGCAAAAGCTCACAGTCATTAGCATGATTGTAGGTGGCTTATCATATAAAGAGGACTTTTCAAAGAGAAAAAAGGAAAAAGTGTGTATTTCTCAGCAAAATCCTAGAAGTTAGCATCAATTTTTATCTCCACCAAGGATGCTGAAGACTTAAAGTTCCCACATAAGGACACCTTAGTGGTTCAAGCTGAAATTAACAACTTCCTCATTAAAAGGATCTTGGTAAATAATAGAAGTATAATTAATGTTCTCACCTTGGAAGCCTATAGAAAAATGAACTTATCAATCAGAAAAATAAAGCCTATCACCACCTTACTTATTGAACTTTGCAATGTCATTATCTCAATGGAAATTTTTGTAAAGTTAGGAGATAAAATAGTGACCTACATATGCAAAGCCACATTTTGGTGATGGATATGCAATTTGCATAAAATACAATTTTTAAAATACCTCTATTATTTTAGAATGGAGCTATTACCAATATAAAATACATGATCGTAAAAATTCTCACTAAAATTTGACTGGCAATCTTAAGAGAAAACCAAAATGCCTCAAAAGATGCCTATATTGCTATAGTGAAGGAAGCTAAGTAGACATACTTGGTACAACCCAAATTGGAGAAAGTGAAAGAGGCCGATAGGGCTTAGAATGAATTTTAAGGGTGATTTGATTGCTAAAAAATTATCGAAAGGGAAAGAAATTTAAATTGAATCAAGCATAACTGGAAATTAAGAAGGAGGTTATGTATGAACTGATGATCAATTGCTCAAAGACTAGAAGATATCTCTAGCATAGACCCAAGATGATTACTCAAAAGTTGAACATCGATCCAAACCACCTACATGTCAAGAAAAAGCTAAGAAGGCATGCCCTGAATCGAAAAAAATTGTTTCTGAAGAAGTTAATTGCTTGTTGAAAGTTGGATCCATCAGGAAGTGAATTACCATAAATGGCTTTCTAAAGTGGTACTGGTGAAAAATAGGAATAGGAAGCTGAGGATGTGAGAGTATTTCACTGACCTTAATATGGTTTGCCCAAAAGATAGCTATCCATAGGCATTGATTAACTTGTAGATGTTGCTACTTGCCATGTTATCTACTTTTTACTTGATGCTGATATAGTATATCACCAGATACTGATGTGGTTGCTAGATCAGGAGAAAACTACCTTCATTATATAGATGATAGCACCTTTTGCTACAAGGTCGTACCATTCGGGCTGAAAAATACAGAAGCAACATATTAGCATTTGATGAATAAAATCTTAAAGGAGCAAATTGTTAAGAATTTAGAAGTTTATGTTGACGATATGATAGTAAAGAGTAAAACCCAAGAAGAATATCTAGTCAATATAATTAAGGTGTTTACCACTTTCAATAAATTTCAAATGATGTTAAGCCTTGAAAAGTGTATCTTTAAAGTTCGATTTGGAAAATTCTTGGGCTTTACGGTGTCTTAAAGAGGGATAGAGGCTAACCTCGAGAAGATTAGGAGAAGATTAAGACAATTATTGATATGCAACCCCCTAACCAATGTTAAAGACATCTAGAGGTTGAACGAAATAATAACAAAATTAAAAAGATTCATCTTATCCTCGACCAAATGAGGCACACCTTTCTTCAAATAATTAAAGGATTAAGATGTCTTTACTTAGGGAGAAGGTTACTGGAAAGCTTTTAAACAATTGAAGCAATTTTTATCAAATCCTCCTCTAGTGATCCAACCAGTTCCTGGTAAAAAACTCTTTCTCTATCTATCCACCTCTACAAAGGTAGTATCAACTGTCCTTGTTAGAGAGAAAGGAACTCAACAACTACCCATCTACTATATCAACCAAATGCTGAGAAAGGATTAGAGTTGAGAAAGAGTCCAATCAAGCAACTAATCATTACATTGATGATGCGTACCAGAAATTTAAGGTAATATTTTAAAGTTCACACTATAGTCATCCAATTAGATCGGCCACTCAAAAAAATTCTTCAAACTCTTGATTTGAAAGGAAAAATTATAAGATATGATATAAAGCTACAATCTTTTAATGTAAGATATAAAGCAAGAAATGCAATGAAGGAAGATGCTTAGTAGACTTTATGGTAGAATTTACTAGAGGAGAAAAGACAGAGCTACTAGAAAAAAACTTCTTGGGAAATGCTTGTTGATGGAGCTTCCAGTAACAGAAGTAGAGGCATTAAAATTGTCATTAGTTGTAATTTAGGCAAAATAGTCAAGTATGCAATAAAGTTGATTTTTAAAGCTTGTAATAATATTGCAAAGTATGAAGCACTTTTTTTAAGGTCTAAGGCTTATCAAGTTCATCTGGTTGGAAACTTTAGGATCAAGAGTGATTCTAAACTTGTGACAAGTTAAGTTTAGATAACATGAAGAAGTACTTGAATAAAGTCAGTATAGCTCTCAAGGAGTTAAAAGATGAAGGAATAACTTGGAGCTTAGAGAAGGCCTCAAGAGAATAAATAATAATGGTCGATCGTCTTGCCAAATTGGCAGTCTCAGATTAACAAGTGATAAAAGAAAATATAATAACTGAAGATTAATTTTATCCTTCCTTTAAAGAACTAAAAGTAATGAAGTTTGATCTAGAAGAACATACCTGGATGACTCCGATCATTCACTACCTTTAATCGGGTGAATCACTTGAAGATGAAGCAGAAGTTTGAAAGATCACAAGAAAATTGCTCACTTATTTCCATAATTGGCGATGAATTATATAGGAAGGTGTTCAATCATCATTGGCTTAAACATGTATCAAGGAAAGGTGAAGATTACATGTTTATAGAAATTTATGAGGGAATATATGGAGCTCACAAAGCCAGCAAGGTGATTATAAGAAAAATCCTATAAACTAACTATTTTTGGCCAAGTATTTTTGAAATTGCTCAAGATAGGATTAAAGAGTACTAACAATACCAGATTCACTAAAGAATCATAAGATAACTAGTAGTTGATTAGAATATCTTAACCATTTGATCAATAGGGCCTTGATATTCTAGGTCATTTCCCACAAGGCAAACAATAAATGCAATTCCTTATCATAGTTGTAGATTCGTTATCCAAATGGATAGAGGCTGAACCTTTGGTAACAATCACTACTAAGAGGATAAAAAAAATTTGCTTGGAAAGAGATCATCTATAGGTATGACTTGCCAAAAGTCTTATCACGGACAATGGCAAATAGTTTGATAATTCAACTTTTAGATCCTTCTGTTCCAATTTGAAAATCAATTTAAGGTTTACCTCAGTGACTTATCCACAAAGTAATGGCATGGTTAAAGTTTCTAATCGATCAATCCTAGAAGGATTGAAGAAGAGATTGAGAGAAGCAAATGGAAAATAGACTTAAGAGTCGTAAGGTGTTTTATGGTCTTATAAGAATTCTCCTAAAGCTGGAATGCTTCAAACTTAATTTTCCTTGGTCTACAAATCGAAAGCAGTGATACTAATGGAAATTAGAAATCCTTTTTATTGGTTATTCTTTTTCTCCGATTAGAATAATGAGCAAGAAATAAGACAAATCTAGATCAAATTGAAGAAAAGAAAGAAGATGCTTATATGAAGATTGCTGCTTACAAGTAAATAGTTACCAAATATCACAAGGGTAAGGTAAGGCCTAAAACATTCAATGTTAGGAACTTAGTATTAAGAAAGGTAGAAATAAACTCAAGAAATGCTGGAGTTAGAAAGCTCATACCTAATTATGAAGGCCCTTATGAAATTTCCAAAATTTTGAGCAAAAGTACCTATAAGCTAAGAGCTGTATACGGATCAGACATTCCCAAGTCTTGGAATTTAGAAGTGCTTAAAATATTCATGATGTAATATCTAAATCTAAATGATTGATGTAAATCATTCTTATTAAATATACCTTTGATCGATGCTTTTTTCGATTGATGATTTCGATTCCAATCATAATGATTGATGCTGTTAGGAATTATCAATTACATACATCACATGTATAAGTGAAAATTAAAATTTTTAACCAATAGATCTGATCTTGCCATGAATTTACAATATAAATATTAATGAGAATAAGAAAAATCACCTTTGAGTTTTGTTGAAGAGTTGATTTTTCTTCTCACCTAGTTGTCACAAACCATAGTGTCCAAAATAGAATACCTCCAATTAGTAATCAACACTAGAGAAGGATTAAATGAACCAAAATTGATGGAGTTACAAGGCTAGATGAAATTTCTTGATGCTAGCTAGGAATGAGGGTGTCGGCTAGGGTTAGAGAAATGAGAGAGAATTTTCTTTTCTCTTAATATTCACTTAACCCTAAATCCCTTTAACTTGGATTTTTATAGCTAGGTTAAAATCAAACTTCATAATGGGATTGGGCTCTTTAAAATTGCTGGAGAAATATTAAATGGGCTTCTGGAATTATTAATAATTTATTTGGGCTCAATTAAATCCAATTTAAATCCTTTTCATAAAGGACTATGCACAAAACCAATAAACTAGGCCCTTTACGCATACACTTGAATTTAATCACCCAAATGAATTTCAAATTCATCCAAATTAAATATGTAGTTTCCATAACACTTATGAAATATATTTAATTTATATTGGTCCAAGAATAAGGCCTTCTATATAGTTTTGGCGTGTAACCCTTCCTCTAAAGGGTTTCTGTGCCAAAACCAATTCTCTAGGCCTCTTTAATTTCTCAAATGGATCTATTAATTATTATATCAGCCCTATAATACTTATAGTCCAATAATAATTAATTATGAAATACAATATTTCAATTAAGTCCATTTTGCAAAACATTTCTAAAAAGTTTTGCGAACAATTCTACTTGATCATAATTAATTAAACTCTTTAATTAATTATTCTCTTATTCATTTCTCTTCTCCCATAATAATATCAACTATTACTATCCTTGTCATTTTACCATTTTATCCTTTACTTTATATGTGTGTTACCTATTGGGTTCCTGTCCATATTGGCAATATAATATGTAATATGAGTTCTATTCAAACCTTATATGATTTAAACTTCTTTAAATAATTTTATCAATCCCTTATTGATACTTATGATACACTATTATACAAATCATG
The DNA here is from genome assembly GCA_037975025.1 of Excoecaria agallocha. NCBI lineage: Eukaryota > Viridiplantae > Streptophyta > Magnoliopsida > Malpighiales > Euphorbiaceae > Excoecaria > Excoecaria agallocha. The sequence goes on along the minus strand of CM075810.1, from coordinate 50,822,427 downwards.
AGTAGCCTCTAGCTAGGCATCATGACTACTCAAATATCAGGAAAGTCAAGTGGTTTGACTGTACCCTTCCATAGAAACAGTTACCATGCAATTACTCATTTCATCACTCTTATCTCAATTAGATTCTAAGTATGGATTTCTGCCAACTCATATAAATCTAATTATGTATGTTCTAATAATTTAACCAATATTCTCAAAATGCCCTTCATGGATCCCTATCCATCTTGGCATATTACTCTTGCCAGAGATTCTCTAAATAAGGAAATTATAGAACCATAAGAGATAACTCCCCTTAATAAATATGGGATGGTGAATCCTTTATCAATTACTCAACTATCTTCAAGTAGGTCATGATATACCCAACCTCCTAACTATGTTCACTCGCAGTTGGAAGTAATCAGTTATGGATTCAAAGTATTTCACTTGCTACTTAAGATAACCTTGGTGATCTCAAGTCTAAGGAAACTTGCACAACTGCTATAAAGAGATTCCTCACTGATATAGATTTAATATCCATGTGAGGATTCTCTTTGCAAGTCTCTAATGAACTTGTTCTTCTAACAAGCATCCACATGTTAGCTTTGATTATCTTCCATAATCAAATTTATGAGAACCATTCAAGAAGCATAACATGTGCTAGTTTGTCCGAATTAACAATGTTCTATCTTGTTAATTCTATGACTAGGGATATTTAGATATTAACATATTTGCATGCAATAGACATCTCATATCATGAACACTTTCATGATTGTCTTTGCACTATGTTTATAATATCTAGGACTTCATTTATTAATTTAAGATTTATAAACTCATGTATTTAAATATAGCATTAATAAATGAATGATGCCTTTTATTAAGAATATGAATTCATACATATGAAATACATCCCTTTGACATAGGCTCTAAGGTATACTCTCTAACAATCTCCCACTTGCACTAGATCCAATCACTCATATGTCTTAAACCTATGTTATTTATATGGTGATCGTGTTTTATCTGGGAAAGTGCTTCAATGAGGGGATCCGTCACATTATCATCTGTGGGCACTCTTTCTATTTTCACATCATTTCTAACTACTATTTCCTTTATGAGATGGTAGTGTCTGAGAACATGCTTGGATCGCTGATGAGACCGTGGTTCCTTTACTTGCGCAATGCTCAATTATTGTTACAATATAAATGAATTGGATCAACAATGCTAGGCACCACTCCTAGTTTAGATATGAACTTTTTGATCCACACTGCTTCTTTGGCTGCTTCCGAAGTAACAATGTACTCAGCTTCTATCATGGAATTAGCAGTTATTTTTTGTTTGGAACTCTTCCAACTAAATGCTCCTCCTTCCATTATAAACACATAACCAAACTATGATTTACAATCATCTTTATTAGATTGAAAGCTGGCATTAGTATACCCATTTACTTCTAAACTACCCTCCCCATATACCAAGAATATATCCTTAGTCATTCTCAAGTACTTAAGGATATTCTTGACAGGTACCTAGTGTTCCTCTCCAAAATTGGATTGGAATATGCTTGTGACACTCAAAGCAAATGCTACATCTGGACATTTACATAACATAGCATACATGATAGAACCAATTGCAGATGCATATGGTATTATATTCATACTCTCTCTATCCTCTAGTGTCTGCGGACATATAGACTTAGAAAGGTGTTTTCCATGCACCATAGGTATAAACTCTTTCTTAGAGAGATCCATATTGAACCTCTTCAATACCTTATCTATATTTGTACTTTGAGAAAGAAATAGCAACCTATTGGATCTATCTCTATAGATCCTTATTCCCAGAATATAGGATGCTTCTCCAAGGTCTTTTCATAGAGAATTGCTTAGATAACCATATTTTAATGCATTGGAGAAGAGAAATGTCATTTACCATTATTAATATGTCATCTACATATAGAACTAGAAAGATAATTGCACTCCTACTAACCATTTTATACACACAAGGTTCACCTTCATTCTATGAGAAACCAAACTCTTTGATTGTCTCATTGAATCTTATGCTCTAGCTTCTAGAAGCTTACTTTAATCCATAAATGGATCTTTGTAGCTTGCATACTTTTTTTCCATCTCTTGATGTGAACCCTTTTGGTTGTGTCATATACACATTCTCAGTCAGATTTCCATTTAGGAAAGCTATCTTCACATCTGTTTGCCAAATTTCATAATCATAATGAGCTGCAATGGCTAAAAGTATTCTTATAAACTTAAGCATCGCTACATAAGAAAAGGTTTCATCATAGTCAATTCTTCTCTTTGACTATAGCCTTTTGCTGCTAAGTGAGCTTTATAGGTAACTATATTACCTTCCATGTCGGTCTTCTTTTTGAAGACCTATTTTCACCCTATGGGTTTTATCCCTTCAGGTGGTTGAGCCAAAGTCCATACTTTGTTCTCATACATGGAGTCCATTTCATACTGCATAGCCTTAAGCCATAAATCACGTTCTAAATTGTTCAAAACTTTTTGATAGCTTGTAGGCTCATTGTCCTCTACTACAGTTATGCCTCTATCTAAATCAATGTGAAATTCATATCTCACAAGGATAGAATGCATCCTAGTAGATCTTTTAGAATTTTATGTATAATTAGGATCGACTGTAATCTCATCATTATGAAACTCATTCTCGAGTTCAATCGGTTGATTTACTTCTATTTGTTGATCTTGAACTTCACCAAGTTTAATTTTACTCCCACTGTCCTCTCGTAGGAGAAATTCTCTTTCTAAAAAGACAGCATGCCTTGAAACAAACACCTTTTATTTTAAGGGATGGTAGAAATAATATCCAAATGTTTCTTTTTGATATTTAACAAATAAACATTTGTCAGACTTAACATTTGGTTTTTCTGACATTGTCCTCTTTACATAAGCAGGACAACCCCATACCTTCATATGAGAAAGTGTGGGTTTCTTGTTATTCCATATTTCATATGGAGTAACATCAACCGATTTACTAGGAACTCTGTTTACCATATAAACAGCAGTTTCTAGCGCATATCCCCAAAAAGACTTAGGCAAGTTCGCTCGGCTCATCATGGATCTAACCATATCTAATAGTGTTCGATTTCTCCTCTCAGATACCCCATTATGTTATGGTGTATATGGTGGAGTCCATTGAGATAAAATCCCATTATCTCTAAGATAATCTTGAAATTCTTGACTTAAGTATTCTCCACCTCGATCTGATCTAAGTGTTTTAATACTCTTACCAAGTTGCTTCTCTACTTCATTTCTGAATTCTTTGAACTTTTCAAATGCTTCTGATTTATATTTCATTAGATAGATATATCCAAACCTGGAGTAATCATCTATGAAAGTAATGAAGTAGGAGTAACCTCCTTTGGAATGTGTAGTCATTAGACCACATACATCTGAATGTATTAAGTCCAATACCATTCTAGCTCTTTCTCCTTTACCAATGAAGGGAGCTTTTGTCATTTTTCCTAATAAAAAAGATTCACATGTATTAAATGATTCACAATCAAATGACCCCAAATCACCTGACTTGTGTATTTTGGTTATGCGTTTCTCATTTATATGGCCTAAACGACAATGCTATAAATATAAGGTATTTAGATTATCTTGTTTCATTCTCTTGGTATCCACATTATGCACTTCTTTAATTAAATGAAGAATAAATATACCATTCTCAATTATAGCTTTAGCATAAAATATATTGTTCTTAAAAATGTAATAACATTTGTCCTTTAAAGAAATGTCATAATGTTCATTAAATGCCATAAATATGAGGTATTTAGATTATCTTGTTTCATTCTCTTGGTATCCATATTATGAACTTCTTTAATTAAATCAAGAACAAATATACCATTATCAATGATAGCTTTAGCATAAAATATATTATTCTTAAAAATGTAACAAAATTTGTCCTTTAAAGAAATGTCATAATCGTTCATTAAACAACTGAAAAGAAATAATACTTTTGGACAATGCTGGAACATAATAACAATTATTTAACTCCAGTATTAATCCACTTGGAAAAGGCAAATGATAATATGCATGATTCAAACAAGAAAACATAATTACATTATCTTCAATCTTGTTGGATCTCCATCCGGCCCATCTTGCTCCTTGATAGTGGTCTCCATTTCTATCTCTAATTCTAATTTAAGTAATATAATTACATATTACAATTTGAAAAACAAATATAAACCAAAAATAAGTGGCCGGGATATGAAAGTCCTTATTGGACCGAAACAAGCATTATGCTCAATCATATTAGGCCTTTATCCATAACTATCCAACATGCTAATCATACACCCTTATATGCATTTCTAATGCATCAAGTAAAACCATATAATGGAATACAAACTATGTTTCAACTCTTGAAACTTTTGAGTTATTTTATTATGTGATCAAATTAGGAAACTTTTTCCTTTTTGGAAATTTTCATTTTAGGAAACCTTTTTGCATGCATGTGGTATTGCCTTAATTATCAATTCAATTGATTATTAATTGATTATTTAATTAATTAATCATATTAAATAATTAAAAGATCAATTTTGGACTTAAAACAAAGAGTAGGCCGAAACCCACAAATTTAAACCCTAAAATGTGTTCACACACAAACTAGTTTTGTGTCTATTGGACCATTTAGGCCTTTTGGAATGAGCCAAGCCCACTCCAGCCCTTAAAACCATTAATAAACTTAATTTAAATCTATAATATTTAATTTAAATCAGCTCCTTGGGCCCACCAAGTCATTCACTAATTTAAATAAAGTTCGTAAACATAATTAAGCCCAATAAGTGGTTTTAATGAATTAAAATTAATTCAATTAATTCAAGGCTCATTTTAATTAATCCAATTAATTAAAAACATATTAATATATTAGATATATCAATTTTAGAAGATTAAAAATCATTTTAAACATGAACTTACTAAGAACATACCAAGAACACACGAAGAACACCAATTTATCGAATTTTTCGATCAAACTAGTTTTCATGCAAAACTTGTTCGATTTTAATTTTGTTTGATCCTATGGCTTAATATCACATATTAAACACATAAATTATCATCAAAATAATTTTAGAGTTGTTCAATAAAAATTTAATTTAGAACAGTAGTCCTAAACTTTATTGAAAAATAAAACTCATTCACGCCAAACACAATGATTCTTTTCTCAAAAGAATTGTTTTATTTTCATTTTATATATTTGATCACATACATCCAGAAATAAATATTTCTCATTCATGAACAATCAAATCTAATATTTAAAAGTTCATGAAATAAATAACTTAAAAATAATAATTATTCTGTAAATAATATAAAATTGTATATTCATGGCAAAACCTGGCTCTAATACCATGTTGGGAATTATCTGTTACATAAATCACATGTATAAGAGAAAATTAAAATTTTTAACCAATAGATCTAATATTGCCATAAATTTACAATATAAATATTAATGAGAATAAGAAAAATCACTTTGATTTTTGTTGAACAGTTGATTTCCCTCTCACCTGGTTGTCGCAAACCACAGTGTCCAAAATAAAACACCTCCAATTAGTAATCCACACTAGAGAAGGATCAAATGAACTAAGATTGATGGAGTTATAAGGCTGGCCAAGATTCTTTAATGCTAGCAAGGAATGAGGGTGGCGGCTAGGGTTAGAGAAATGAGAGAGAATTTTCTTTTCTCTTAATGTTCACTTAACCTTAAATCCCTTTAACTTGGATTTTTATAGCTAGATTAAAAATCCAACTTCATAATGGGATTGGGCTCTTTAAAATTGCTGGAAAAATATTAAATGGACTTTTGGAATTATTAAAAATTTATTTGAGCTCAATTAAATCCAATTTAAATCATTTCATAAAAAACTATACACAAAACCCATAAACTAGGCCAGCCCTTTATGCATACACTTGAATTTAATCACCCAAATGAATTCCAAATCCATCCAAATTAAATATGTAAACTCCATAACACTTGTGAAATATATTTAATTTATCTTGGTCCAAGAATTAGGCCTTTAAGGCCTTCTATATGATTTTGGCATGTAACCCTTCCTTTGGAGGGTTTTTGCGCCAAAACCAATTCTCTAGGCCTCTTTAATTTCTTCAATGGATATATTAATTATTATATCAGCCCTATAATACTTATAGTTCAATAATAATTAATTATGAAATATAATATTTCAATTAAGTCCATTTTGCGGAACATTTCTAAAAGGTTTCATGAACAATTCTACTTGATCATAATTAATTAAACTCTTTAATTAATTATTCTCCTCCCATAATAATATCAAATATTATTCTCCTTGTCATTTTACCATATTATCCTTTACTCTATATGTGTGTGACCTATTGGGTTCCTATCCATATTTGCAATATAATATGTAATTATGAGTTCTATTCAAAACTCATATGCTTTAAACTTCTTTAAATTATTTTATCAATCCCTTATTGATATTTATGATACACTATTATATAAATCACGAGCAACCTCTAACTAGGCATCATGACTACCAAATATCGAGAAAGTCAAATGGTTTGACTGTACCCTTCTATAGAAACAGTTACCATGCAATTACTCCTTTCACCACTCTTATCTCAATTAGATTCTGAGTATGAATTTCTATCAACTCATATAAATCTAATTATATATGTTCTATTAATTTAACCATTGTTTCCAAAATGCCCTTCATAGATCCCTATCCATCTTGGCATATTACTCTGGCTAGAGATTCTCTGAACAAGGCTATTATACAATCATGAGAGATAACTTTCCTTAATAAATCTGGGATGGTGAATCCTTTATCAATTACTCAACTATCTTCAAGTAGGTCATGATATAACCAACCTCCTAACTATGTTCACTCCAAGTTGGAAGTAATCCGTTATGGAGTCAAAGTATATCACTTGCTACTTAAGATAACCTTGGTGATCTCAAGTCTAAGGATACTTGCACAACTACTATGAAGAAATTTCTTACTAACATAGATTTAATATCCATGTGAGGATTCTCTTTGTAGATCTCCAATAAACTTGTTTTTCTAACAAGAATCCACATGTTAGCTTTGATTATCTTTCATAATCCCAATTATGAGAACCACTGCTTGAACCATTCAAGAAGCATAACATGTGCTAGTCTTTCCGAATTAATAATTTCCTATCTTATTAATTCTATGACTAGGGATATTTAGATATTAACACATTTTCATGCAATAAACATCTCATATCATGAATACTTTTATGATTGCCTTTGTACTTTGTTTATAATATCTAGGACTTCATTTATTAATTTAAGATTTACAAACTCATATATTTAAACATAGCATTAATAAATGAATGATGCCTTTTATTAGGAATATGAATTCATACATATGAAATACATCCCTTTTACATGGGCTCTTGGGCATACTCTCTAACAAATGCTCTATACTCCACATTTTCATTTTTACAAGTTGAATTTGCAATCACATCTTGATTTCGATCAAATTTAGATGCTTTTTAACATTGAGGAAATAAATTAAGTTTTGTATTTCGATCAACGTAATTAATGATCATAAAAGTGTTAAAGCACTTATCATGCTTATTTTCCCAAGTTAAAATTGTAGTTATATCTTGATTCTTATCAAATTAATATGCTTTTAACCTTGATGTATCAAATTTGAAATATTCCAAGTTAAAAAACTTTCTAAGTTTAGAAAACAAACACTTAGAAATATCTAACTTTAAGATTGTTGTATTTCATTTGGAAAGCTATTTAATGAAAACTAAATTATGAATAGATAGATTAGAAGAATGGATGACGAAAAAAGATAAATTTCATTGCCATAAAAAAATTTTCCCAGTACAGATGAAAGTGAGAACATTTTCAAAGTAAAATCACAAAGAAATCCTATCCTATTTGTCTCTTCCTTCAGGCTGGTTAGCATCATTAGCAAGAGTTTCCTCACCTTCACTTTTAGCAGAGGGCTCTAAAAGGCTGGTAAAGTCCTCTACGAACTAAAATCTTTTCCTGGGAATTGCCTCTCACACTTCGAGTAAAATACAAGTAATAAGTGATAAGTGTGAATTATATATAATTTTTGATATGTTTTTAGTTTTGTTATTTAGTTATTTAGATTTTATTTAGGTTAGATTAGAGTTAATTTGTTAAAGTTTATGTTTTGTAGGTTAATTTCATGTTTTGTTTGGTTTTCAAGTTAGAATTGATATAAAAAGGCTTAAATTGCAAAAAGGACAAAGTTTAGGGTCAAAAATGCAAATATGAAGAATTGATGCGAGACAATTGAGCTTTCGGTCCAGAGCCTTTACACGTGACCATGTGAAATCACTGAAGCAATATACCTGTGGCCACGTGAAGGAATGAAGGATGAAGAGTCGTGGTCACGTGAAAGAGGAATTGAAGAAACCAAGCATGTACACATGACCATATGATTCCAAGTGAAGGACCACATGTGGCCACATGTGAAGGAAGACTTAATGTACCCATGCCCACGTGTTCAAATACAAAGGAGAAGGGCGTGGTCACATGATGGCAATTCCCACTTCGCGAAGGATTTTCAAACTTCCTATTTTAGGCATAAATTACTTCCTATTTGATTCTAAGAGTTTGAGAAGGAATCCATGCCTTCTTTTTCCTATAAATAGCTAGCTGAAACACAAAAAAGAGGGGAGGAACCTTAGAATTAAGAATTATTTTCTTTAGTTTGTTTTTACGTTACTTAGCTTTCACTGTTTTCTTCAAACTTTGTTTTTATTTTTAAAAATGTCTTATGAGTAGTTTTCGTTAACTTTTATTAAAGGATACTTGAATCCTTAACTTGTATTGTTATGACTTGAGTTTATTCTTCAATTCAATACAAGTTGGTTATTTCTTAGTTCTTAAATATAGTCTTGTCTTTACTCAATTTTAAGTTGATTTTTAACTTGATTAAGCATTGGTTAATTAATTGATTTAAGTTGATTATTGACTTGCATGCTCTTAGGTTAATTTATTTGGATTAACACATGATTATAACCTGAATAAGCTATAATTGTGAGTTGATTTGAGTAAGTTAAGATTGAGAAAAGGGTAACTAAGAATAGCTAAGATTGGAAGTTAAATCTCTTGAGAAAGTCTTTAATAGACATCTAGGAGACTTAATTCAGTTCTTTATGCTAAGTGTTAAGTTTATCTGAATAAGAAAATTTTGATGCTTGGAATGATAATCTTGAATAAAGTTATCTGGTTTTATTAAACTGAATTCTCCATAATCACTTGTATGTTTTCTTTTATTTAAGTCATAGAAATACTTGTTAAGGTTGATAGTCCTTTAGTGAAAGTTATTTTTAATATTGATTTTTACCTCATTCAATTTGCTTGTTTTCATTAGATTTTTATTTATTTTTAACTCTTTATTTTGTTTTAGTTTGTTTTAGTTTTAAAACTTCAATCATCACAACTTTGGGATTTCTTTTCTTTCTTTTATATATAAAAATTGGTTTTGAAATTGAAATAACACATACAAGCACAAGTTTTCCTTGGGTTCGATATTTTGGGTTATAATCTTATTTCCCTATATTACTAGCCGATCTAGTACACTTGCTAGATACCGATCAATAAGGTCACTTTGGAGCCCTACTAATTAATCCATCATTTGCTTTTTTTGCTTACCTTGGATGAAGTCTAATCTTCTTTGAAGTTGTTCATTGATTAACTCCACTAACCTACCTTCTTTTGGAGCTCCCTTATTTGAGCTGAAATTTAAATGACTTAAGAAGAAAGCTTACTAACTCGAACATATTGTTTTGAACAAATTTGTTAGAGCTAAGAGGCACACTCAGTCATAACAGTCTTTATTTCTTCCTTGAGCTTCTGCTTCATTCGAGTCTTCTTTGCCAACTTTTCTTTCTAAGCTAGATTTTACCCATAAAGCATATAGCTTTTTGGATAACTTGCTCTAAAGAAGAAAGGTAAGAACACAAAATACTTAGAAAATTTTTTGATAATGAAACAATAGCTACTCACCCAAGAAAAATTGAGGTTGATCTCTCCAAGTTCCTGATTAAGTAAAGTGGTTGGACCCATGTCATTCATGTCCTTTTCAAACATAATACCCTTGCTCAGATAGTCTAGCACTTATGGGTTCAAAATAATGTATCATTATCCAAACCTCTAAGATAAAAATTACTTAAGAGAAAAAGACCCTACCTTAAAGGAAAGGGTAATAGCTATAACAGAGCCCAATAGCCCCTCTAACAAAATCAACTCAAAAGAAATTGGAGGAGATATCCTCTTAGAAGAAGCCTTAACTATTGAGGGATCCGATTGAGTAGTGGTCAGAGTATTTATTGCTAGAGGAGGGATTTCTTCCACTTCCTCAAACATTTTGTTCCTAAAAGTTAGCCTCCTAAATTTAACCAGGTGAGCAGTATGATCCTCACCCCTATGAGACTTTTTTTTTTCTCCTTTTTGACTTATGGGCCTTCTTTGCCCATTTAGCAATCTCCTTGTTTATCTGAGGGTCCATTGGTGGTATAAAAGACAATAAGTTAGAATATTTGCAAGATATAAAGATATGTATATTTAAATGTAAAATAAATACTTATCCATGAAATGCATAATAAAGTCCTAAGAACTCATGTTTAAAAGGCTCGTATAGAGAGGCAAGCAAAGTCTCTGAATTGGTCGAATCATTTTTGTGATCCTTGATGTATTTTATTAGCTTATTTATGTTGAACTTGAACAAGCAAAGCCCAGAAGCTAAGTGCTTCAGAAGATTATGCTTGGGTGAATGATGCAAACTCACTTTAAAGCCTCCTTTTTCACATGATCAAAAGAAATTTCTCTCTAAAACCTTTTATTAAAGAAGAAAGTATTATAAGTCTCATCTTATTTCTTGAGGTAAAATAATATTATATCTTTTCCTCTCCACCAAATAGGTAGAAAAAAATATGTAAAGAGCTCGAGTGAAGGATCCATATGAAGGGACCTATATAGAACTTTGAAGTAGGTCATTGTTCGCCACCCATTGGAGTTTAGCTAGTAGGTACAATCTTATAACTCCAAAGAATACTCTAGTCTAATGGATGAAGTGGAAACTACAATCCACAATCCAAGTTATTCTAATAGCATATGAACCACTTTGAAGGGTTCTCGAATGGACCATCCATCATTGACATAGACAAGGGACAAGCTAAAATGGCTATGTCCTCAGGTAAGTTATACCTCTCATTTAATTTTTTTACTTTTGAGGTTGAAAGTTTTATTTGCTTAACTATAGGGTCCCTAGTCATATATTCCAATAAAAAGGAATATATGCTCGGATTACTGCTCGAAGCTATTCTTAAAGGCAAAATAATTAGATAAGAATCCTTAATCTACTCCAAAGAAGTAGACTAAAAAATGTTCAGAGAAAGAAAAAACTGGTGGAAATTTGGAGAAGTTTGAGAAAATCTTGGAATTAGAGCTCAAAGAACTTGATGAAAAAGGTAAGACAATTGAGATTCTCAAAAGATTTCAGAGCTTAGAAGACGAAAGACTTTTGCAAAAAGTAAGAAAGTCAAAATTATTTAACTATTTATAGTGGCAAGAGGTAGCTTCCCCAACAAGCCAAACACAGTTAATGAAAAGATGCTACCACATGTCACGCTATGAATGGATGGAACGACGAACGAGGCACTTTATATTGATATTTCTCATGATGAAGCGTCGTTTAATAATAACAGCTCATTGGGCATGCAAAGAGGTGCATTCAAAATAATGTCTAGGTTCAAAATCTTAAAGTGTCTAGAATTCCATCAAAATTCAAAGAGCCAAGTCAACAGAATTTTGATTTCCTAGACACAAATGAAATTGAAAGAGCCCAGACTTCAAAAGATCTGACCACCCATGTCTACTTGTCCCGATCAAACTATTTTGTTTTTTTAGGGGGGGATGATAATGCTTACATTATTGTTTACTGGACTTAAGACATTCCAAGGCCAAGGCCCATTATAGAGTAAGAACTTAAGCCCATCTTTGCCCTCCTCAATTACAATCCAATTGGACTAGTGGACATAGTGAGGCGTACACATCTCTTGACAAGATTGGTTGGCCTGAGAAAGCCTTATCCTATCATATCACTTGATGCAAGCCTCCTATTCATCACAATCGGAATACCAACTGTGTCAAGCTACCATTAGGCACTCAAGTGCCTCGATAATTGGGTACCAAGCATGCACTATAAATACCTAAACTCTCGAAGGCTTCAGGCATTGCTCACTTGAGCCCTTCTCTCTCTTAATTCTCTCTCTAAAGAGCATTATTCATTTAAGTATCGGAATATTTAAGCCTTGCAGTCATCCCATCTAATCTTTTTCTTTAGATGTTCCTAGAAATATCAAGTGGAATGGAAATGGAATTCTGATTGATTAGTGTTGCCACCCATATTTATTGGTTTAAGTGTTTCAGTTTTCTATCCTCTTTAAATTTTTAAGCAAGATCTCAATTTTAAATTTTGTGAATGCAAAAATTAATGCAAAGATAGTTTAGCTCCATAATGAATCGCTTCATCTCAAAGTGGATAACAGTAGTAATTATAAAAATAAAAAATAAAAAAATTATCAAAAAATCAATTAATAGGAATATGAAAAAAAAAATATCAATTTTGTGGTTAAAAAAATACCAAGCTGAAAATTTTTTTTTTAACCGAACCTATTATTCAAAAGAAGTTGAAACGTGGTTTTCAATAATGAATGAGTTATTATAAATATTCATATGAAAGTTGTGGAAGTGTAGACAAATTACTTGATAAGGGATTCAGATATATATATATATATATATATATTATGGCATAGTTCCAAATCTCACTGGTGATAAATACCCAAAACAAGACGCAACTTATAATTTATTATATATTAATTGATTGAAGCCGCAATCATCTGGAAAAAAAGAAAAAAAATATTTGTCAATTACAACTATTCTATCATGTTGCTAAGTTCCAACATAATAAAACCTCCACGATAGGATGTTGAAGAGCGCAACTAGAAAAAAAAAAAAAAAGCTAAGAAACAAAATAAGATTAATTGAAATAAAATGTTAGAGATTAGCCACAGTAAATGTTTGCATCAAACGCAGTTTTCATTTTAGGACTAATATATCTTTAACCATTTTAATTATTCCAAAAAAAAAAATTACTTAGATTCTTGAATTTTGAGTAATTTTCTAGCAATCTAAACTTATAAAACTAAAATACGTTGGCTCTTTCATTGTTGAGTGGCATGATGCGTGAAATTAATGCGCGTCAAATTTAAATATACAATTAAAGTAATAAGACTTAATATATATCCAATTCCTTAAACTTGTTTTAATAATTCATCTACCTTTTTGAATTTTTTGCAGCAACAATTCAATACTCCCGGACTTGTAAAATCAAAATATATTGGCCTATTTTTTTTTACTAATTCCTTTATCCTATTTTAAGAGTTACTTTTTCATATTTTAATTTGTTCCACTCCAAATATCTTTTTCGAAATTTAAAAAATATATTTATATATATACTATATTTATTATATCACTTATTAATTTTTTTTATTACTCTCTATTTTTAACTAAAATTAAATAAAATTTTTGAAAATATAAAAAAATATTTCTGTCAATTATTATAATTTTTTTTTATCAAATTTAGATATTTTAATTATTTTTTGTAAAAAAATAAAAAAATATCTTTTAAAATGAGGTGGAGAGAGTATTTGAAACATGTTTAAATGCATGTACTAGATGGCGTGATGGCATGAAAAAAAGACAAAATGAAATAATGTCACTTTGATTAATTCATTAATGATTTTCGTTAATTTAAAAAAATTTGAATATAATAATTGATTACCAAAATCTTAAATCTTATGCATACAAAATTCGATGAGCATTAATTATTAGATTTGATATTTTTTTCCATGTCATCGTCCGTCTCTTATTTACACTTACCCCTACTTCAGATAGTGAAAAAATAGGATGGTATATCTCGAATTTACAAGTTCAGGTGGTGAAGTAGTTGCTCGTAAAAAATTCAAAAGATTAATTGAATTATTTAAAAAAGTTTAAGTGGCTGAATATTTTTATGTGGCAAGTAAAACCATGTGGCGTTATTTTATTAGTTCATCTTTTTAGGTCATCTTGTGTGCGTTATGCGCAATAATACATGTTTTACATATTGAAAAGAAGGAGCTAATGTGTCTCAATTTTGAGGGATTAGAGATGCATTAACCCTTTATTATTATTAGTAGCCCAACTTTACCTTGATAAAAAGAACAATCTGATATTTTAATTGATAGAACGGTATATTCCATATTTTAAAATTGAGAGAAGATATTCCAATGTGCCACAATATCTACTTATTCAAATTTCATGTGTCCAAAATCTATTAAAAGTGGAGTAAAATTTTCTCAATTTTATAACATTAAGGGTAACCATCAATTAAAACATTAAAAGTAAAAGGGCAGAATATCAAAATTTCCTCTGAAGTATAAAAAAACTTACATATTTACCCTTTAAATATTTTTTTGGATTAATTGCTCTTGAATTATTGAAAATGGTATATATTCCACCCTTAAATATGTTTTTGGGCCAATATTACTCTTGCTTTTACATAATTGATTAAAATTTACTACTAAAAATAACAGAAGCTAATTAAAAAAAAAACATAATAAGTTAAAACAACATAATTTTCTCATATATGCATTGTAAATTAACACCATTTATTACTATCAAAAAAGGCTTAAAACTTTGGATGGTATGTTTGTCAAATAAACAGTTGATTTTAGGTAAGTAAATAAAAATGTTTGCATTAAAAAATATAAAAAATGTTTGATAATAAGAAATTTGAACTTTTTTTCAAAGTTAAAATATGATATTAATTTACAATGCACATGTAGCAAGTTTACATGTCTTCAATAAGTCAGCCATGCGTGTTTTTGTTTACTTATCTAGAGTTTTATTATTTTTAGTAATAAATTTGAACCAATTACATACTAGTAAGGGTAATTTTAGTTCAAAAATATACGTAAGTGATAAATGTGTAATATTTTCAATATTCTATAAACAAATTTAAATCTTTTTCCAAAACAAATGTGACACTTTTATCAAATATCAAGAACAAGTTTGCAGATTTGGCCGCATTATTTTTATTTGCCAAGGACGAAACGTAGTTTTCATGAATTGTAGTTTTGTTTCAATTCCATGTTCGTTTGCAGCCATTTGCTTCTAAGTTTTTGCATCTTACTATTACGCATGTGAGTTTTGATGTGAACTCGCAAGCCACGCATACATCTATATAATATATTCTGTTTTATTTTACAACTCCTTAGAAATTAATATATTCTTATTCGAGAGCCTAAAGCATGATTAAATATAAAGCACGCGATACATACACATATGTGTGACAAAGATATCTAATTTATTTACCATTGAACTTAAAATTATTTCAGTCAATTGAATTAATTAAAACAATGATGATTCAATTTAATATATATATATATATATATATATATATATATATATATATATATATATATATATATATATATATATATATATATATATATATATATATATATATATATTGTTAGAAAAATATATCACGATATATTATGAGAAGTAAACATAAATATCTTTCGAAACGCGGATCGTTGAAGTGAAAATTGTATATTTCACGTTACCACAAGTCTTTCATCCACGTGTTATGAACTGCGGGATGAAAGTATAGATCCATGAATTAAAAGTCCCTTAGACAAAAGAGAGAATAAGCATGGAGACAAACCAACAGAGCTTCAGTATGTCAGATTTTTCTTTTCTTTCCAAATGAAGGATTTTAGCCCTTATATAAGGCTCCAATTAAGGTAACATAAATTAACTTAATTATGATGATTAAAATTGGCAGTTACACAAATTAAGTAAAAGAAAAAAATGTTACATTAATATATTAGTTACCTAATTTAAATTAGACAATTGCCCATATTAATATACTCATAAATGACAAATTTTCTAATTAAGGAAAAACCTAATATGAAACTAATTTCATATGTAGTATTTTCTGTTTTGATATTATCATATTTATATCGAAGCCAATTTATCATCTTGTGAGTCGTGGACATATCCCATACTCTTTCATCTCCCACTCGCACATGACGAAACAATTTTTAATCATTCTCTCCAATCATACAGGCAGATAGTTCGTATAACTAGCACAAGTCGAGAACACTAATGCTATACACCTATTAAGGATATATAGCATCTCGAGAAATAAAATATTTTCATAATTATATGCCAAACCCTAAATAGTTTTCTCACATTATTATTTTATCTCAGATCCCAATTAAACAATTTTCGTGTTCATTGTTTTGTCTCTACTTATAAAGATGACAGTAGGTATACCGATGAACCACGAAACTACCGAATGTGATAAAAAAACATCTTCCCCTTTTACTATAAACCATCCATCATAGTCTAACTTGCTTTTATAGTTAGGTCTATTGGGCCCAAAAATTTTCATGACCCTTTGGAGACTAACTAAGCTAGCCACACTGAACTATACTTTTAGTATGAGTTAAGGGTGCTGAGGGTCAAAAATTAGGATCTCACACTAGGAAAAATTTGAGATCATTCACATAATATTTTTTTCCCTCGGTCAACTCAAGCACACATGGTATGATACATGTGTTATGGTATTTTTTATTTCCCTTAAAGAAGCGCATATCTTATTAATATTTAACACCATATAGTAGCATAAGGTTGCAATGCATCAAAGCATTCAACTTTAGTCCACTTCCTTCAATATTACTTTTAACTTTTAAATAGAACATGATAGTTAAGTTTAACTTATCATAGGATTACACTTAATCTAGTTCGGATCTCAATCCAAAGCATACAACCTCATGTATGTCTAATAAGTGTGAATTTGAATATATTATTAATGTGTGTTTAATGTATTTTTGTGTTTTTTTATGATAATTTAGTTTATTTAATACTTAATTGCTTAAGTTGAGGTTTTAGTTATTTAATTGTGTAATTTGGTGTTTTTAGGTGTCTAATTGAAGAAAAAGAAGAAAATTGAAGGACTAAAGTGAAATTTCAGCATTTGTAAGTTTTTAAGGAGCTAAGATTTTTGTTCATGAGATACAGAGGCAAGCCACTTAATAGAGTGACTTCTCACTCTATCGAGTGGGTTACAAAGAAAGCTTCAAGATAGTGAGTAGATACACAGTAGACTGAAAAATCACTCTACTGAGCAGTCCTAAGGAGAATTCTAGCATAAGCCACTCGATAGAGTAAATTAACACTCTACTGAGTCAGAGAATTTGAATTGCGATTGAATTACTCTTGACAGCTGAAGAGGAAGTTATTTGCTAAAATTTAAAGTTTGTGCAGAATAGGAAGTTGAAGGATTTTAAACTTTTTCTTTTCAAGCTATAAAAGAGACAGAAAAACACCAAGTTAAGAAAGCTTTTTAATTATATAATTCGTAGTCTCTTTTTTTTTTTAATTTTTCACTTAAAATTGAGAGGTTATGATTGAAGAATTCTGTGGAAACTTCAAGGATCGCTGAAAGGTTTTATGTGTATTGTTCTCTTATTTTATTTTTCTTTAGCTTCTAAGACTAAGTGAGTAGTTCTTTTTCTTTTGCTGAGGGAACTTGAACCCTCATATTTCTTTGTGTAATCAATTGGATGCAATTTGGTTATTTTTAATTCTTGAGCAAAAATCCTTATCTTGAGTTATATTTATTTTGATTGTTGATTTGTTGAAAAATAGTTAATAATCAATTGTAATATTGGCTTAAGGTATGCATGTTCATAGTTTAACTCGTTTAATTTGATGTATCATTATTTTCTGAAAAATATGGTAACTGTGTATTAACTTTACATGATTAAAGCTATGAAGAGGTGAATTAAGAATGAATTGAAATGAAATATCTTGAGAAAGGGTCTGATAGATATTTAGGAGTTTATGAACTGGATTTTTATGCTGAATATTAATTATTCTGAGTCAGAAAATTGATGCTTAGAAAGATACTCTGAGAAGTTATCTGAATTTATTGTCAGTTTTTCATAATCAACTTTATTATCTTTAACTAAGTTTTACGCATGGAAAATTGAGGTGGAAAGTCATTCAATGAAAATCTTATTATCATTGAATTTTCTATACTATTATTACTTGCTTTGTTTAAATTTAGTTTTAGACGCTTAAGTTTATGATTAATTGAATCAGTTTTATTTCTTTAATTATTTATAATTTTGTTTTAAGTTTAGTTTACTCTTCATTATCAAAACTTTGGGATTCTTTCTTTCTTTCTTTCCACATAAGTGTTCATTTTAAGAATCTAAAATCCGTTGCACTTGCATAGTTCCCTTAGGTTTGATATTTAGGGTCTTAATTTATATTTTTTATATTACTAACCAATCTAGTATGCTTGCTAGATATCAATCAAATTTTTATCCTCGTTGTCGGGGAACTTTTATGTTTATTTAATTGTTTTAAGATTTTTAGAGTGAATTTTGTGTATTCTTTTTTTTCTTTGTCTATTTTCTGATTTTATTCTTTTACTTTTCAGGTATTAGTAGTTTATGGTAAGGGGCAATCCAATTTTGGCTATTGATCCTAAAATCAAGAGGATATTTTATAGGATTAAAAGGTTATGAGATATTATGAATAATTAAGGGATACATGTAGATCCACCACTCAATATTGACAACATACCTCATAATGAACCCTTTATAAATGATCCACCACCACCAAGGATAGAAGAATAAAATATGAACTACCAAGCTCAAGGGAATAGATTTAGACCTGGAACTATTAGAGATTATGCTATACCTAGATGGAATGAAGACTATAGGACCATTATGATACCTTATAATAAAAAATTTGAGATAAAACTAGCCACTATTACCATAGTCCAAAAAAAAATTAGTTTCTAGGGTCAAAAATAGAGGACCCAACTCAACATTTAGAAATCTTTCTAGAAATTAGTGATACGATCCAGATATCCAATATGTCACTCTCATTGGTAAGGCTAGAGATTAGCTACAAATATTACCAAGTCAGTCAATTCAATCATGGCAACAAATGCAAGAAAATTTTTTATGTCAGTTTTTTCCCCTTACTAAGATAGCTAGTATTAGGATCAATATCCATAATTTTCATCAGTTATATGAGGAACCATTCCATAAGGTTTGAAAAAGATTTAGGAGGCTTTTACATAGTTGTTTGCACCATGAAATTGTTATGCATCAATTAATATTTATTTTTTATGCAGGTGTAAACCAATCTACAAGGTCCCTTTTAGATGTAGCTTCTAATGGAAGCTTCATGAATAAGATCCCTAAAGATTATTTCTTACACCTTGATGAAATGTCAACAAATGATGCTCAATAGGCAAGTATTGGATCCACCCAAAAGAGATAAGGAGTCCATAGTATAGATAAAGTAGCCAGGCTCAATGCACAAATTAAGTTACTAAAAAAAGAGGTAAATGGATTAAAGATTCAAAATGTATCTATTTTATCCAATGGATGTGATGGTTATGCAGGAACACAAGGAGAAAATGGAAATAAGAGTGAATAAGTCATAGGTATTAAGTAGAGGAGATGAATGCACTGAAACCTTATAGTAATACATATAATCCTGGATGGAGAAATCATCCTAATTTTTTATGGAGGGAAGAAAACCAGACATCTACATCTCATACTTAAACTAGAGCTCTCTATAGTTAGAATTTAGATTCTATAGCATTAACTTATCACCACACCAATCTCAAGCCTAACCACCATATCCACCTACATATCAAGCTCCACCATATCAACCTCCAGGATTTTAAGCTAGATCTCAACCTAATCAGGATAGAAAGCCAAATTTAAAAGAGATGTTTGCAAACTTTATGACTACTCAGTCTACTTTCATAGCTAGTCAGGACACTAAATAGAAATCATAGGATGTTTGGATGAGGAATCAGGATTCATCCGTTAGGAATCGAGAAAATAATATAGGATAACTTGAAAATTCTCTTTCTAATAGGGCTCAAGGTATATTTCCATCCAATATGGACCAAAATCCTAAAGAAAAAGGAAAGGCAATCATTTTGAGGAGTGGGAAAAAGGCAAAAGAAGTTGAAAATGGCAAGAATTTTTAAGAATTGATGGAATCAACAATGGAGGTAAGTATGGAAAACCCGATATTGATAAATAGTTACCTATTGTTGTTGAGAAAAATAAAGGTAAGGAGAAACTTGTTTCTACTATGCTTGATGAGTCTAAATTACATTTTCCATCTCTAGCTAGAAAAAAAAAAGAATAATGAATAGCTATCTAGATTTCTAGACATGTTTAAAAAGTTGCAAGTAAATTTACCATTTGATGAAGCCTTGTTACACATACCTTAGTATCCTAAATTTATGAAAGAGTTATATTCCAATAAGAAAAATCTAAAGGGTGTTAGTACGATTCAATTATCTGGAAATTGTAGTGCCATTTTAATGAATAAAATTCCTAAAAAATTATAGGATTTCGGTAGTTTTATATTGCCTTGTGAATTAGGAGAAAATTTTATGGGACATACTTTATGTGATTTAGGTGCTAGCATTAATTTTATGCCTTATTCAATTTGTAGGAAGCTGAATTTAGGTGATATCAAGGAAACTTGAATTACACTATAGTTGGCGGAAAAATCCGTGAAGAGGGCTAAAGGCATTATTGAGCATTTATTAGTAAAAGTGGAAAATTTTATATTTTCGATTAATTTTGTGGTAATGGATATAAAGGAGGACCATAGAGTACCATTGATAGTGGCACGACCATTCTTAAACACAGCAAAAGCATTAATAGACATACATGGGCAGACAATCACTTTAAGGTTTAAAGATGAGAAAATGGTTTTTAATGTGAATAAGGTGATGAAGCATCCCTCTAATGACTTTGAAAAGTCCTTTTATTTTTTAGACAGTGTTCAAGAATGTGTAGAAGAAAGGCAAGAGAAAATTTTTCTAAATGATGAGCTTCAAGATTGTTTGATGCATTTAATAAGTAAAGAGTAAATGGAAGAGCAAGAGAAAAAGCTAATATAGGAATTGGAAAAAGAGTATAGTGTAGGAATATAGGAGGATGAACAATCCCCTCTTAAGGAAAAAAATAACTCTGAACTCAAAACTCTTCATTCACATTTAAAATTTGTATTTTTAGAGAAAAATACAAAACCAATAATTATCTCTTCACTTCTAACATATTTGGAAGAAAAAATGCTAGTGAAGGTCTTAAAGAAGCACAAATGAGTTATAGGTTGGGAAACTTTAGATTTGAAGAGAATTAGTCCTAGTTATTATACATATAAGATACCGATGGAGATGGAATTCAAGTCGATACTGCAACCCCAAAGGAGACTCAATCTAACTATGCAAGAAGTGATCAAAAAGAAGGTACTGAAACTCCTTGATGCAAGTATAATTTGTCCCAGTTCCAATTATAGTTGGGTAAGCCCTGTGCAATATGTGCCAAAAAGAAGAGTATAACTGTGGTAACCAATGAAAATAATGAACTCATTCCAACACGAATAGTGACAGGATGGAGAGTGTGTATTGATTATAGGAGGTTAAATAGTGCCACTAGAAAATATCATTTTTCTTTTCCATTTATTGATTAAATGTTAAAGAGATTAGCTGGAAATAGATTTTACTACTTTTTGGATGGTTATTCAGGATATATGCAAATTCTTATAGCCTCGAAAGATAAAAAAAAACTACATTCACATACCCTTATGGCATATTTGCCTATAGGAGAATGTTGTTCGGTCTTTGTAATGCCCTAAACACCTTTCAAAGATATATGATGGCCATCTTTCATATTTTTATTGAAAACTGTATGGGGGTTTTATGGATGATTTTACTCTATATAGCCACAATTTTGATTCATGTTTATCTAATTTTACATTGATCTTAGAAAGGTGTGAGAAAACTAATCTTGTCCTCAATTGGGAAAAATATCACTTTATGGTGAAGGAAGGAATAGTTTCAGGACATAAAATTTTTGAAAAAGGAATCGAGGTTGATAGGGAAAAAATAGAGGTGATTGAAAAACTACCCCCCTACAAATGTGAAAGGAATTAGAAGTTTTCTTGGTTTTACTGGTTCTTATTGACGGTTTATTAAGATTTTTTCTAAAATAACTAAATCACTTTCTAATTTACTGCTTAAAGATGTTGAATTTAGCTTTGATGATGAGTGTTTGCAGGCTTTGAATTAGTTAAAGTACATGTTAATTACAACACCTGTCATAGCCTCACAAGACTAGAAATTTCCCTTTGAAATCATGTGTGACGCTAGTGATTATCCAGTGGGAGCAATTTTAGGCCAGAGAAAGGAAAAAAAAAATTCACACCATTTATTATGCTAGTCACACACTCGCGGGAACACAGGCGGATTACACCACTATGGAGAAAGAATTTTTAACAATAGTGTTTAGCTTCAAAAAATTCAGGTCATATCTACTTGGTTCTAAAGTAACAGTATTGACAGATCATACAACACTTCCAAACCACGGCTCATTAGATGGATTTTGCTACTATAGGAATTTGATATGGGAATTGAAATAAAAAAGGAGCTAAAAATTTTATAGCTGATCATCTATCTAGATTGAATTATACTCATACTAAAAAGGAGGAAATCTCTAATTTATTCCTTAATGAACTTATTTGTACTATTTATTCAATTGAACATTCAATTCCTTGGTATGCTAATATCATTAATTATCTTACAGGAGGATGCCTTCCAAAAGATTTCACATGGCAATAAAAGAAAAAGCTAAAAGCAGATATAAGACATTATGGGATGACCCATATTTAATAAAGCTATGTCTGAATCAGGTGTTAAGGTGATGTGTTCTGAAAGAAGAGTAAGCAGATATTATATAACTATGTCATGGAGGAGAGGCTAATGGAAATCATGGGCCAAATCATATGGTAGCAAAAATTTTATAATTAGGTTTCTTTTGACCTACTCATTTCATTAATGTTAAGTCTTTTATAGAGTTTTGTGATAGGTGTCAATGTGTAGGAAATAGATCAAAAAGAGATAAGATTTTCATGAATGCTATGTTAGAAGTAGAAATTTTTGATATTTGGGGTATTAACTTCATAGGGCCATTTTTGAACTCCTTTGTCTTTGAATATATCCTAGTAGCTATCGATTATATGAGCAAGTGGGTAAAAGTAGTAGCTACTGGAATATATAATGCTAGAGTTGCATTTGAATTCCTTAGGAGGAATATTTTTACTAGATTTGGGGCACCAAGAGCTATCATAACTGATGGGGTAAGCATTTCATCAATCACCAATTCAAATCATTGCTTAAAAAGTTCGGTGTTAGACATAAGGTTACAAACCCTTACCATCCTAAGGCAAATGGGCAAGTAGAAGTGTCTAATAGGAAGTTAAAAGCCATCTTAGAAAAAATAGTGAATACTGCTAGGAAAGACTGGCCTCATAAGTTGGATGAAGTTTTTTGGGCTTATAGAATAACTTACAAGACCCCGATAAGAATGTCTCCATTTAGATTGATTTTTGGTAAAGCATGTCCTTTGCTGATCGAATTAGAACATAAGTCATATTAGGCTATAAAAATGTTTAATTTTGATATGAGAAGTGTAGGAGAAAAAAAAAAGATTACAAATCAATGAATTGGATGAAATTTGACAATTGTCTTATGATAATGCTGCAAGCTATAAGGAAAAATCCAAGTGTTGGCATGACAAGAAGTTGAATTAAAAGGATTTTGCTCCCAGGATGTCGATCTTAATGTACAATAGTAGACTAAGGTTATTTCCAGGTAAACTCAAATTAAGGTGGCTAGATTCTTATTAAGTGGTCTCGAGCAATGAATTTGTAATTGTCACTATCAAAAATCCAAAGGATGGTTAGAGATATAAAATAAATAGTCATAGGTTAAAATCATATTTTATTGCTCATCATGAGATTGCTGAGATAACTTTGGTTCTGCTTGGCAAGTAAGATAGTCCTAAAAGTCTAGCTGGGGACTTGTAAAAACTCAAAACTAATTTTTCTTCACCTTATCTTGTGTTATTTGGTTTTATTTTGTTAGTTTTGTTTTCTATTGTTTTGATTGTGCTTATGTAAATCTAGTTTTTTTTTAAATGTTTCATGAATAAAAGAGAGGCAAGTTAGTTTTCTAGTTGATAACAAGGCTCAACTATGTTATATCGTAGGATAATTGTGCAGACTAGGCAGTTTAATTATTAGCAAACATTGGAGTTTAGTTTGCAAGAGGTGGCACTTATTTTGTTTTGATGTTTGCAATTGATATAGTTAAGAGATATTTTAATTTTAATTGATGAGGAGATTATTGGCAATTAAGTGCAATCAGAAAAAAATGGAGTTGAAGGGTCTAATTTTGTAGTGCAAAAATTTTTAACAATAGTTTTTAGTCCAATAGGTGATCACACGATGGAGTAAAAATCCACTCCACTTAGTGGAATTCTAACCAACAAAGTGTGTTTTCACTCTACCGTGTGTCCCATTTCTTAAAAAAATTATTATTTGAATTAAAAGTGATCGTTTGAATTCTAGGAGGTGGGCACGCTGTAGAGTGAAGGGTCACTCCACCGAGTCCTCCTATTTAAATGCCCCAATTTTCTCCTTCACTTCACACACTCCACTGTTCTTTCCAATTTCCCACAAGTTTTGTAGTCTCACTCTTCCACTTGTGCAATCACTCTATCAAGTACTTTAATTAATTGTTGAATAATTAGTCGTGCATCCTCAATTTGATCCAGTAAGTCTAATTTTATCTTTAATTTCTATTTCATTTACTTAGTAATTATATTTTTCTTTTCAAAAGTGTTTTTAATTTTGGGTGCTTTGGTTTAAATTTTTTTGATCTATATATGCTTCTTTTTAGATCTCTTTAGTTATGGATGCATTAAACGTTTGCAATAGAGCATGCATGTATCACTTTGGGTTTTAGATGATTGAAATTGCATTAATTATAGCTTAGCAAAATTGTGCACAAAACATGTTCAGTAAAATGCCTAAGTGACTAAGTTTAACTATATATCTAGTCTTTCTTCTTCATACCAATTTCATTCTCATCTTTTAACCTTTGCCTTCTACACTTAAATGGCATCTATTTTACACTTAAGATAATTCATTCACATAAAATGAATTTGGCATTACATTTTGCATGTTTATCTTAGGAGTATTTAAAAAGCTTTTTAAATCATTGGATTAAATTGGTTACTTTTGTTGAGTGTGTAGTGGCACCTAAAAGAACTAGAAAGGATGAAGCTTCCAACTCTTCGAAGAAACATATTTTGACTTACATTGATGAAGGAAAGGCTGAATTGTATGAGTATTTTTGAATAGTAAAGTTTGTCAAGCTGATTTATTTAAAGGAATTTTTCTTAGACATTGGGGTTAGCAATTTATGGGACGAGGTCTATCCATTAATTGAGAATAGTGGATGGGAGAGATTTGTTAAAAAAACAACTAGAAATCTACCCATTTGTAGCCATATAGTTCTTCACTTTATTTCACCTTTCATTTGAACAAACATGAGCAGCATCTTGATACAGTTAGTTTTAATTTAGGTAGATGTCATCATCAGATGCTTTTTCCTGATTTTGCTAAGAAGTTGGGGTTTCCTGTTGATGAATTTGGTGAATTACCTAATGCCACTGCATCAAATGAATTTGGCACTACATTTTGCATGGTTATCTTAGGAGTATTTAATAAGCTTTTTAAATCATTGGATTAAATTGGTTACTTTTGTTGAGTGTGTAGTGGCACCTAAACGAACTAGAAAGGATGAAGCTTTCAGCTCTTCAAAGAAACATATTCCAACTTACATTGATGAAGAGAAGGTTGAATTGTACAAGTATTTTTAAACAGTAAATTTTTCAAATCGATTTATTTAAAGAAATTTTTCTTAGACATTGGACTTAACAATTTATGGGACGAGGTTTATCCATTGATTGAGAATAATGGATGGGAGAGATTTGTTAAAAAAACAACCAGAAATTTGTCCATTTCTAGCCAAACAGTTCTTCACTTCATTTCACCTTTCATTTGATGATGAGGAGGATTTTGGTACAGTTAGTTTTAAGTTAGGAAGATGTCATCATCAGATGCTTTTTCCTGATTTTGTTGAGAAGTTAGGGTTTTCTGTTGATGAAATTGGTGAATTACCCGATGCCACTGCATAAGAGAACTAGGAATTTATCAGAGATCCTATCCATTAAGTGTTATAAGTTAAGCATGTTGAAGGCCTATGCTTTAGGTAGTCATGCACTCCATGTTCTTTACAGGTTTTAATCACTTACTTTCTTTAGCTGCCTTGGTAGTCCAGGAGCTATAAATGCTGAGGAATGCATGGTTGAAGACATTTGGATCAATGGTGGTATCTTGTTATGCCAAAAAATTAAAGAGTTGCAAAAGATGCCTAGCAAAAGCAAAGAGATTTCTCTAGGTTGGATAGCAATTATAATGGCCAACCATGTCGAGCATCTAGATATGGGGAGCTCTCTTAGGGAAGTTGATTACATTGACTTTGATATGTTGACCAGGATAAAGATTTTAGTGAAAAAGCCACGTTGGCATTGGTTGACTAGGGAGGAGTATCTTCAGTTGGTGACCATTGGGTGAAATAAGGATAAAGAGCCTAAGCCTGTTGCATCAGA
Organism: Excoecaria agallocha; assembly: GCA_037975025.1. Lineage (NCBI taxonomy): Eukaryota > Viridiplantae > Streptophyta > Magnoliopsida > Malpighiales > Euphorbiaceae > Excoecaria > Excoecaria agallocha. The sequence continues at coordinate 50,795,740 of CM075810.1, read as the reverse complement.
ATTAGCTGCTCCTACATAGGCACCTCAAATACCTACACAATAAGAGATTTTACCCTTAATTGTGGCATTTATGAATCAGATGAATGGGTGGGTGGACTTATTGAAGGATGAAATAGGTGACATGAGGTGAAGTTTTAAGCAGTTTACAACTGATTTTTAGAAATATTTTCCACCACTATTTCCATCATCTTACTGAACCGTATTCTAGTTGCTATGGACAACAACATTTTGTGAAGGGGGTAAAGCTTCTCTAAGCTCAAATTTTGCTTAGATTCAGGAAGTAGAATCTAATTCTTCCCTTTTATTTTGAAAACACTTATGATTAGGTTTATGTTCTATTCTTATGTTTGTGTTTCGGTTTAATTGCTTTTGTTTCTTTTGACTATTTTGATATGTTATTTTGTCTATAAGAATAACGTTAAGAGCAACCTTGTGCTTTAAATTTTATTATGCTACTAAATGTTGCTAGTTTTGTTAGTTGGTTGTTGTTCTATTCTTAGGTCACATTAGTAATTAGTAGATTCAAATTTGTCACTTAACTCACAAAAAGCTTAGTTTGCCCCAGTTTTTTAGAAATTGAACAAATTGAACTCGAACTTCGAATGTGCATGAGTCAAGACTTTAATTTGGTAGTAAGATAGGTAGGTTGTTCATTGAAATTTTGTGCTAATTTATTACTCAACTTGGTTTATAATTATTAGTTTTCACATTTTGAGCACTAAAAGACAAGTTTTAAATAGAAAAAAAAAACCAATACATTACAATAGTTGAGTAAGGAATTTTAGGACATTAGAACCTTCCTCATCACCCTTCAGAACATAAAAACTACTCTAACAACTTAGAAAGGGATCTAGGTAAAATTTTCTTGTTGAACTAATAAAAAGGTTGTTTTCCTACTTTTTTGATATAATTATCCTTTGTTAGCCAAATTTGAGCTTAATGAGGTGTGCTTGTAATGTACCATGTTTTTTGTTCTTATTACACTCATCTATTAACCATATATGTAACACCCCAAAATTTGCATTTTTCATGCATGACATGTTGTAAAGCATGATTAATTATCCTAGGAAAAATTTTAGACTGATCGAGATTGAATAGGATGGAAAATTTGAAAATAGTGTACAGTTAATCATCCCAAGCCAGAAAACCCAAGGATGGGTGACCCGACGAGTGAGTTTAATATAAAATATGAAAGTACATATTAAATGGAATCTAGCGGTACAAGTTGAGAGGGAATTGGGATCAAATAGATCTCCAAAAGGGCAAATGAAGAAAAATTTCACTATTCGGCGTAGGTTTTACCAAAACTTTGACTAAATATTTGGAGGCCTTATAGACCTCCAATTGACTCCAAATTTCACATACATGTTATAAGTAGTGTAATGACACCTAGGGAACTGAAAAATAACAATTCTGAAATTTTGGATTTCGGACTAGCTGCATAGGCCGTCGAAGCTAAAAGTATATCAAATTGATATCAGAATGAGCTGAAATTTTTACCATATATTTTTAAATATATAGTGAAACTCGGGTAAATATTTTAGGGCAATCTGACATTGAAAATGAAAATTCATGTTTCGGGATGCAAAACCAAGATCTTATCATTTGAAGGGCTAAATCCAAGAATTTGACCATGAAATTTCATATGAGTTACTAATTTGGGGTGGTGATCAAGTGTGAGTGAGCTCAGATTATTAGGGTGAGCCTAATTGCATAAGTAAGTGACAAGTAGCAAAATTTAAAGCTATTGGATTCAATAGTAAATGAGTGAATCTCTGCCCTTCTTTTTCCATATATATAGCCCATCAGATGTAGATTAGAGGCATCTAGAAGTATCTCCATTTATGTAGCTTCTTCTTCCCTTTTCTCCCTAAAATCCGAACCATCATTTCTTTCTCTCTCTCCTTTATTTTTCTTCCTTCCAAGCTTTCTCTCTCTTCACATCTCCAGCTCAAATCATAACCCCATACTCAGAATTTCATGGTCTTTCACATTGAAAAGGGTTTGCATCAAGGAAATGCCAAGAAATCAAAGAATTAAAGTAAAATCCTAAAGTGCACTTTTGAAATTTTATGAGTTTTAGATGGAAATTAAGGGAGATATTGCACCAGCATGTAGAGTAGGGTACAGAATTATAATAGTATATTTAAATTTCTTAAAATGATGAATTAAAATGGTGTTTTGTTTCTTTTCATTTTCGGCCAAAAGAGGAACACAAAGGGGAAGGCTAAAAATAAGGAGGGAAAGGGAAGGAGAAAGAAGAATAAGTGATAATCAAGCCAAAACAAGGTTAGTGGATACAATTTACATTTAATTTTATGTATTTCAATGAATTTTCCTTAAATTTTCCATTATGTAATTGAACCAACTAGTGTGAATTGGTGAAATAAATTATATAACTTGATATTATAATAAATTAGCCTAATATAAACTTGAATTAATGAAGGAAATCAAGTGGAAGGGTATAAACCCTAGGTGGCCGAATGGTACTCATTGGATAAATCTGAAGTATATTAATTTTAAATGGAATATTTAGTGATTTTTATACAATAAAAGGTATGAGGAAGCTATTAGACTTGATGAATGTGAAAATAATAATTGTACATGATTATGTGTAAGTATATATAATGATGGAAAATGGTGACACTTGAGAAATTGTGTGTGCATTAAGTATATTATGTCAAAATGATGCTTAAAATGAATATTGAAGTATGTATGACATAATAAAGAAAGATAAAATAATTGGGGAGTGAAAAATCTTTAATGGCCAAATGGCTTATGTTTGTTTAATGGGTGATTTGGTAATATTATTGCAACATTATGTATATAAGTATGAAATGCACCATTAGCAAGCCTAAATGAATGAAAATTTAAATCATAATATTGTTGACATAATATGACTAGTACGTATAACTGAGTAATAATAATACGAGATATGAAAAAGTAATGATTTATTATGCCCTTATTGTAGTGGATAATCCAGAATCTTAGAATAGTATGGCTAGCTATAAGGGGCACTTACCTAGTAGTGTTATGTTACTATTCTATCATTTTTGGTTACTGTTCTGGGAAAATGTTGGCTATTCTATTGGCCGGCTCATTATTAATACATTGGGGAGTAGTCGCATACCCCCAAGTGGTATGTACACTCCTACTTATTGGATTTGCTTATTTGCTTATCCAGTTCATGATTTTCATGGTATCAATAACTAGGAGCAAAATGGTAATTTTATTTTATAAAACTTTGTAAAAATGAGAATTTTGGCTTTAAAAATGTTGAAATTTTGAAATTAAATTATTTAAGATGAAAAATGCGGTATATATGTTCAATAAGGGTAAAATCATAATTACATGATTGCCTATGGACAAAAGGATCAAATAGTAGTGGAAATATGATTAAAATGGTTAAAACAATCAATTTGACTAAAAAGGGTAAAACCGTAAATAAAGAAAAGTTATAAGGATTAAATTGTAATTTTTACTTAAAGGAAAATTTGCAAGGGCAAAAAGGTAATTTGTGTAATTAAGGTCAATTAGGAATAAAAGAAAATTTTTTGGGTTAAAATTTAAGTTAAAGTGATTAAAATAGAAAAAGTCAATTGTAGGAACATAATGGAAATTTTCACCTGAATTGAGAAATTAACGAAATTAAATAAGAGAATTTTTGAAACAATTTAATGAACAATTTGGTATAAAGAGAATAAATTGAAAATTTATTTAGTTGTAGGAGTTTAATAAAAAAAATAGTGAATTAATTAAATTTAAGTGAATAAGATAATTAAATGAAATTTTATGTAGATGTATCCAACACTAAGTGACTAGGTGGCTTAGCGTGGAGTTTATTGTGACCGCGCACAAGAACAGGTACCATCAGGCTAGTATTTGAAGAAATTAAAGTGGCATATACCTTGAAGGATGCCATATTTGATTAATTCAAAAATTATCTTTCTTATCTAATTTCGATAATCTCCATTTCGGGTGAACAATTACCATCGTGACTGATTTATTATTCTAGTTTTCCTTATTTATTGTCCAATTGTATATGACTTTATACCCATGCCCCTGCATTTTGTACACTTATTATAGTCCTCAATTAACTCTTAATTTGTCAAGTTTATTGTTATTATTTCAACTACCTTTTCATTTTGTTGGGTTCATTATATTAAACCCATTTAACTGACTTCTTAATATGCTTTTCACATAATTTCATTACTAATTATTTGTAACCTTCTTTCCTCGAAATGGCTAGTTATCTTTTATTTATCTCCTACCCTTTTTAGTTACAAAACTCTCACTTTCTTTTCAATTGGGCCCTTGACTTAATTTCTTTGACTGATTTTTCAATTTCATTCTTTAATTTTCCAACCTTGACTGTATTAAAATTTTACTCATTAATTACTTAAATTTGTTCAAATTTTCTTTTTATTTCTTCCTAACTTAGATTCATTATCTCTTTTACTAGTAATTTACAATTTGATCTTCGATCCCTTTATTTCTCAATATTTTAATCTTTCTAAATTCTGAGTTTATTTCTTGTCTTTAATTTCTTATATATTCGATTCTACACTAAAAACTTCTATATGATTTTTAACTAAATATCAAATTTTAGTTTGGCCTCTGTCTTTTAATGATCACTACATAAATTTTCTTTTAGTTTCTCGTTCATTTATTTTTTCTTCCTCGCTGAATTTCTATCATTTTTCTTATTTAAATGGAAAAATTCTCATTCAGTCCCTAAGTTTGAATTTTCTTCGCTTTGGCCAATTTTAACTTCCATTTTGACTTTCTTTGATTTTTATTTCACTTTAAGTACACAATTTACGATTTAGCTCCTTCAATTGTTCTTATATTGACAATTACACTTAGGCCCCTAAACTTTCGCTTAATTATGGTTTTACCCTCTTTTTGCTATTTAGTCACTTTAATTCTTCTACCACTATATTCTTGTCGATTTACAATTTTACCCTTAAGGTTGACTTTTTCTCAATGTTGGCTAATTTTAACTTTTTAATTTGACCTTTTCTATTCTAACCCATTTAAATCTCGATTTTGGCTCATTTGACTTTTCTCGACTTTTATTTCACTTTAATTGCTTAAATTACATTTTAGTCCTTAAAAATTTTCTCGGGATGGCAAATTACAATTTAGTCCCTGAACTTTAAGCTAATTACACTTTTGCCCCTTTTGGTCCAAATGACTATTTTACCCCTTATTATTATATTTTTTATATTGTTTGACTGTTTTACCCCTGATTACTCGTATAATTATAATTTTGCCCTTATTCACTCTTTTAACCTCGTTTTTCATTATTTTTCAATTTTATTTACACCAATGGCATTTTTATTACAGTAATTATTCTTTTTATTCGACTTACATGTGAAATTACAGTTTCTTCCTTAGCAATCAACAATGGACCACCACTAGATTGGATAAGCGTAATAGATACTTTATGACTAGAGGGACCATACCACTAGGGTATGATACTCTACTCCAGTACACTATCATAATGAGTCGGCTAATCATTAATCCCATGTCATAACAATAACAATGACAGAGGCATTAACAATAGCACTATATTGGTGGGGTAAATGCCCCTATGGCTAGCCATACTATCCTAAAATCCTGGTTACCCGCTAAACACTAAGGGCAACATCAAAAGTTATTACATTGGTATATTTTTTCCACTGTCATTCTTATCAACATCATTGTAATAATCATCTTGTATTCTCTTTTACACCAGCATAGGTTTATTAGGCATCAAATCTTCACATATACTTTTAATATCATAGAATTTAAATAAAAACCTCACATTTACCATAAGTTGTCATTCAGCCTCTTAATGTAATTACACTCATAATTTTTTTTCTTTTACTTTCATATCATAATTAATTCTATAATCATTTTACACCATAATATAGTGATTTACCCTAAATTTAAGTAAGAAATTTAAAGTTTCATTAACTTAGTACATTATGTATCATATACAGACATAAGTATACATTCTCAATTTTTATTTTTCTCACTACCATTATCTTTCTTATGCATTATTATGCTTAATTATCACTTTTATTTCAATTAAACATCAAAATACATCAATGTTACCTAAAAGGGTCCCATTCGGCCACTATGTGTTCCCTTACTTTTATTTTCATTCCGTCACTAATTTATGTTTCTAATGACTTAATTTACCATTATATCAAGTTATATTAAAATATTTCATCAATTAAGGTCATTTGACATAGTTACATAATAAAAAACTCATGGAGTATCAACTAAAGTTACCACTCTCATTTTAATTTCTCCACTAAACTAAGTTCATATTAGCTTAATTCATCATTATATTAAGTTACATCAATTTATTTCATCCCTTTACCCTATGACACATAGTTATATAATGTAAATATTAAGAGAAATTCACTAAAATAAATGAAATTAAATGTAGATTGTATCCACTAACCTTACTTTGGCTCTCTTATCACCTATTCTCTCTTCTATTTTCCTTTCCCTCATTGAATTTGGCATTATTCCTTTTGTTCATCTTTTTGCTGAAAATGAAAGGAAATAAAACATCACTTTAATTCATTAATCACAGCAATTTAAATATACTACTATGATTCTTTAGTCTTATTTTATATGTTGGTACAATATCTCCTTCAAATTCTAACTCAAACTCATAAAATTACAAAAGTGAACTTTAGGATTTTACCTTAATTCCATAGTTTCTTGGTCTCTCCTTAATGCAAATCATTTTCTATGTGAAAGGGCATAAAATTCTGAGTGTGAGGTTGTAATTTGGGTTGGATATGTGGAGAGAGAGAGTTTAGAACAAATAAAAATGGAAGGGAGAGAGAGTGCATGGTTTGGATTTTAAAAGAAAAAAAGGGGAGATTGCTACAATTTTTGAGAGACTTTGATATGTCTCTACACCTTATCCGATGGGCAATTTATATTCAAAAGGAAGGTTCAAAATTCACTCATTTACTATTGAATCCAAAGGCTTTAAATTTTGCCACTTGTCACTCACTCAAGCACTTGGGCTTATCCTACTGATCTAGGCTTACTCACACTTGATCATGGCTTTAAGTTAGTAACTCATGTGAAATTTTGAGGTCAAATTATTGGATTTGGCCCTTTAAATGACCAAGTCTTGGTTGTGCCCACTGAAATATAAATTTTCACTCCCGATATTGGATTGCCCTTAAATTTGCCTAGAGTGTCACTATATATTCAGGAACATATAGTAAAACTTTCAGCTTATTCTGATATCGTTTCAATATACTTTTAGTTTTGATGGTATGTGCAGTCAGTTCGAAACCTGAAATCTCAGAACCATTAGAATTGCTATTTTTTAGTTCCCTAGGTGTCACTACACCATAGCTAACATGTGTGTGAAATATGGGATCAATTTGAGATCTCTAGGGCCTCCAAATGTTCAGTCAAAGTTCTAGTCAAACCTATGCCAAACCATGAAATTTTTCTTTATTTGCCTGTTGAATGCCTATTTGACCTCAGTATCTTCTCAAATTATATCACTGGACTCCATTTAACATGTACTTTCATAATTCACTTCTAACTCACACTGTTTGTCGGGTCACCCATCCTCAGGTATCCTAGCCCGAGCATGTTTAACCGTACACTCTTTTCAAATTTTCTGTCCCATTCAACTTCGATCACTCCAAAATCTGACCTAGGATAACTGTTCACACTCTACAACATGTCATGCATGACAAATGCAAATTTGGGGGCATTACATGGGCAGTGCAAAAAAATTAAACCATTATATTGTTAAATTTTCATTTAATTGGACAACGATTAAATAATAATAGAGATATTAATAGAACAATATAGTTTAGGTATTAGTATAGAGGGTGTTACATTAAATGGTATCAGAGTGTGGTTTAAGTGGTCCTAAGATCGGAGTTAAAATGTATTAAACTGACTAGAGAAGAATGAATGGTATATAAATTACGTATAGTATATGCCACATTATTATGATATAAAGGTTGGAATGTGAATCTTATATAAAGGTTGGAATGTGAATCTTACTTGTCCCTTATGCATTTCTGTTGGCTGTGGCTTCTAGCTTCGGCGGATTGTTGAGTTGGTTAGCGATGCTGAGAGTGAGGCTTATGCAAGCCTAGGGACACTATAATCTATATTGAGTACAAGATCACAGTAGCCTTCTCAGCGTACTCCTACCCCTACACCGGTGGCTCAGACTCCTCTGCCTCGTACACCAGCTGATGTAATGTAGATGATGGAAAAGTTTTTCAAAGATTCTAGCCTCAGTAGCAGGCACCACCTCAACCATCCAGGAGATCTATAATAAAGCAGTTAAAAAGACTAGGTGCAGAGGATTTTTGTGGCCTAAAGCTGATTACATCCACTCAAGCAGAAGAATGGCTTGTTAAAATGGAAAGAATATTTGAGATCACCCATAGCCCACCAGAAGAGAAGCTTGAGGGAGTAGTGGCACTATTCCAGGGAGCTACATACATTTGGTGGGATACAGTCAGATGCCAGACTCCACCTGAATAGGTTACCTGGGATTATTTATACCAGCAGTTTCGAGACAAATACGTGGACAGAGAATATTTGAGATAAATGGAAGAGGCTTTTTGGTGTTTGCACCAAGGTAATCGGACGATCAAGAATATGACAGGAAGTTCGAGACTCAATTTTTACATGAAGAACTACATATTCACTCCAGAGAAAATATGCTAGTTGTTTGAGAGAGGCCTCCATAATAACTTGAGGAAGATCCTGGCAATGAAAGAACACACAAATAGGAAAAAGTTAGTTGATACATCTATCAGAATAGAGAATGTCCAGCAAGAAAAAATGAGTAGGTGAGCCAGATTCTAGTAGAGAAGAAGACCAGCATCAGGAGCATTGGGTAATAGATCTAGTAAAAAGGCCAGAGGTTTCAGTTCCACTATAGATCCTCTTTTGGACTCCTTAACCACTCCAGCACCTACTTAGCATACCATAGCACGGGCACCCTCCTCAGTAGCATCAATGGATAATGCCCCTCGAGGCCAGAGTTATAGTAGACCTGAGATACTAGTTTATGAGTATTATAGGCGCCAACATTCAAGTGACTATTGGAGATTGACTGGGGCATGTTTTGGTGTGGATCCCGAGAGCATTTGGTGAGAGATTTCCCCATAGCACAGGTATAGGCCACTACACCAGCTACATAGACTTCTACTAGCAGATAGGGTACTCCTTCAGCCCGAGGAAGAGGTAGAGGAGGATCTAATTGGGTTACATCAGGCAGAGGCAATGATTCAGTTTTAGATAGACCTTCATTGGCCAGGACTTATGCAGTCAGAGCCCAGGAGGATCAAGATGCTCAAGATGTTATTATAGGTAAGTTTTACCTATTTGGTAATGTTATGTGTGCATTGATAGATCTCGGATCCACACATTCATATATAAGCACCAGAGTTGCATAGGGGAAGGGATTAGAAAAAGCACAGTTAGATCAGGGCATCCTCGTGAGATACCCCTTAGGTTATAGTGTGGTTGTGAACAAAGTATATAGGGATTATCCTATACAGAAATAGTAGGCCACCTTTCCTAAGAATTTGATCAAACTACCATTCCACGAGTTTGATGTTATCTTGGGGATGGATTGGCTTTATAAACACTGGGCGATTGTTGATTGTCGCCTAAAGAGAATTTCCTTGAAAATTTCAAAAGACCAAGAAATTGTGGTTGTGCGAGAATGATCTAATTTCCTATCTAATATCATCTCAGCCACTGTAGCACACAAGTGTATTAGGAAAGAGTATGCGACTTACTTGGCTTTTGTCACTAAATCTGAAGCCTAAAAACTATAATTTATTGATGTGCCTACCATTAGGAACTTCCCCGATGTCTTTCCTAACGAGCTACCGGGACTACCTCTCCCAAGATAAGTTGAATTCAATATTGATGTGCTACTTGGAAAAGCACCTATTGCTATGGCCCCTTATCGGATGGTACCAGCTGAACTGAAAGAATTAAATATTTAGCTACAGAAAATGCTAGAGAAAGGCTTCATCTATTTGAGTGTTTCCCTCTGGGGAGCTCCAGTGTTGTTTGTGAAAAAGAAAGATGAATTTCTTAGGCTATGCATCAACTACAGGCAATTGAACAAAGTCACCATCAAGAATAAATATCCATTACCCAGAATTGATGACTTGTTTGATCAATTAAAGGGTGCCAGCACTTTTTCAAAGATAGACTTGAGATCTGGCTACTACCAGCTGGGAGTAAAAGAAGCAGACATTCCAAAGATGGCTTTTTACAAGAGATATGGGCATTATGAGTTCATGGTTATGCCCTTTGGCCTCACTGATGCACTGGCTGCCTTCATCGATTTAATGAACTGTATCTTTCATCCTTGCTTAGATCAATTTGTGGTAGTTTTTATTGATGACATCCTGGTATACTCCAAGTCACCAGAGGAGCATGATCAGTATTTAAGAATTGCACTGCAAACTCTGAGGGACAAGCAGCTATATGCCAAATTCAGCAAATGTGAGTTTTGGCTAAATAAAGTTGCCTTTGGCCATATGATATCAACAGAAGGATTAAAGTAGATCCCAAAAAGGTAGAAGTTGTCCTTAACTTGAAGCCACCTAGAAATATTACAGAAGTTTAAAGTTTCCTTAGGTTAGCTGGGTATTACAAGTGATTTTTAAAAGGATTCTCCATGATAGTCTTCCCACTCACCAAACTGCTACAGAAAAATACTAGATTTGAGTGGACTGAGAAACACAAGGAAAGCTTCGAGATGTTGAAAACTATGTGGACTAAGGCTCATATTCTCACTCAACCCATTTTAGGTAAACCTTATACTATTTATAGTGATGCTTCCAGGAATAGAATGGGGTGTGTACTTATGCAGGAAGGAAACATAGTGGCATATGCATCCAAACAGCTAAAATCACATGAAAAGAACTAACCTACACATGATTTGGAGCTAGCAGCCATCATGTTTGCTTTGAAGATATGGAGACATTACCTTTTATGGGGAGAAGTGTTATATATACACAGATCATAAAAGCATGAAGTATCTACCTACATAGAAAGAGTTTAATCTACGACAAAGGCGATGGCTAGAACTCATCAAGCATTACGACTGCTTGATTAACTACCATCCTGGCAAAGAAAATATGGTAGCAGATACTCTTAGCAGGAAACATTTAATGGCTTTATGAGCAATGAAAGTGAGAGTAAATATGGCACAAGATGGAGCATTAGTGACTGAAATGCAAGTGAAACCAGATTGGCTCCAGTAAATAAAAGCTGCTCAGAGGCAAGATGATAAATTACCCTCCATTATCTCACATCCATAAGTGCAAACATGTAAAAGTATCGAGTTCTTACTTAGCCATGATAACTGTTTATATTACAAAGGCAGGATATGTGTGCCCGGTGATGCATATTTGAAGATGAACATCCTGACAGAAGCTCAAAGTAGACCTTATGCTATACATCCTGGTAGTAACAAGATGTACCAAGAACTGAGGAAATCTTACTGGTGGCCGGCAATGAAGAAGAAAATAACGGATTTTTGTCTCTAAATGTTTGATTTGTCAAAAAGTTAAAGCCAAGCATCAGGTGCCTACAGGATTACTACATCCGATCACTAAACTAGAATGGAAATAAGAGTGGTTCACCATGGATTTTATGTCTGGGTTGTCCCTTAGCAGAAGACAACATGATTCTATCTGGGTAATTGTAAACAGAATGATCGAATCAGTTTATTTTCTTCTAGTGAGATCATATTTCTCCTTATCCAGATTTGCTAAAATCTATATAAATGAGATTGTGAGGCTTCATGGTGTTCCTATATCTATAATTTTAGATAGGACCCACGGTTCACTTTCAGATTCTAGTAAAACTGGTGGCCGGCAATGAAGAAGAAAATAACGGATTTTTGTCGCTAAATGTTTGATTTGTCAAAAAGTTAAAGCCAAGCATCAGGTGCCTACAGGATTACTACATCCGATCACTAAACTAGAATGGAAATAAGAGTGGTTCACCATGGATTTTATGTCTGGGTTGTCCCTTAGCAGAAGACAACATGATTCTATCTGGGTAATTGTAAACAGAATGATCGAATCAGTTTATTTTCTTCTAGTGAGATCATATTTCTCCTTATCCAGATTTGCTAAAATCTATATAAATGAGATTGTGAGGCTTCATGGTGTTCCTATATCTATAATTTTAGATAGGACCCACGGTTCACTTTCAGATTCTAGTAAAACTTCAGGAAGCATTGGGGACCTGCTTAGACTATAGCATAGCATTCCATCCACAAACAGATGGCCAGTTAGAGCGAGTGATACATATATTAAAAGACATGTTACGATGCTGTGTGGTAGAGTTTGGAGGCAGTTAGGAAAGATATCACCCATTGGCTGAATTTGCCTACAACAATAGCTATCAGTCTAACATCAAAATGGCTCCATATGAAGCATTGTATGGAAGGAAATGCAGGATGCCTTTATGCTGGACAAAGTTAAGTGAAAGCAAGTTGGTGGGACCCGACCTAATTAAAGAAACTGAAGAAAAGGTGAAGTTGATCTGAGACAACTTAAAAGTCGCCACAGATCGATAGCAATCTTATGCAAATTTGAAAAAGAAAGATATAGAATTCAGTATGGGAGATAAAGTTTTCTAAAATTCTCACCATCGTGGAAAGTGCTCCAATTTGGCAAGAATGGTAAGCTTAGTCCCAGATTCATTGGATCCTATGAGATAATCCAGTGGGTGGGACTAGTGGCGTACCGATTGAAGTTACCTTTGGAATTGGAGAGTATTCATAATGTGTTTTTACATTTCTATGTTAAGAAAATATCATTCAAATCCTTCTCATGTTATAAATTCAGAAGAGATATAGTTGAGACATGATATACCCTATGATGAAGAACTAGTGAAACTCTTAGCACGGAAGGTCAGACAACTTCAAAATAAGCAGATTTCGTTGGTCAAAGTGCTTTGGACACGCCATAACGTAGAGGAAGCTACCTAGGAACCAAAAGGTATGATGAGATAACATTATCCCTACCTATTCGGTCCAGGTAAATTTTGAGGACGAAATTTTATTTAGAGGGGGAGTACTGTAACATCCCTAAATTTTCATTTGTCATCCATGACATGTTGTGAAGCATGATTAATTAACCTATGATAAATTTCAAATGGATCGAGATTGAATAGGATAGAAAATTTGTAAAAAGTGTACAGTTAATCATACCCGAGTTAGGAAACTTGAGGATGGGTGATCCGATGGGCAATGTGGGTTTAATATAAAATATAAAAGTACATGTTAAATGGAGTCTAGTGGTACAAGTTGAGAGGGAATTGGGATCAAATAGACCTCCAAAAGGGCAAATGAAGAAAAATTTCACGATTCGACATAGGTTTGACCAAAACTTCGACTAAACATTTAGAGGCCTTATAGACCTCCACTTAACTCCAAATTTCACATACATGTTATAAATAGTGTAATGACATCCAGCGAATTGAAAAATAGCAATTCTGGTAATTTTGAAATTTGGGATTTCGGACTACCTGCACACGCCATTGAAGCTAAAAATATATCAAAACAATATATGAATGAGCTGAAATTTTTATGATACTGTGTGTTAGAGTTAGAAAGCAATTGGAAAAAGATATCAACCATTGGCTGAATTTGCCTACAACAACAGCTATCAATCCAACATCAAAATGGATCCATATGAAGCACTATATGGAAGAAAATGCAGGATGCCTTTATGCTAGACAGAGTTAAGCAAAAGCAAGTTGGTGGGACCCGATCTAATTAAAGAAATTGAAGAAAAGGTGAAGATGATCTGAGATGACCTAAAAGCCACCATAGATCGATAAAAATCTTATGCAGATTTGAAAAGGAAAGATATAGAATTTAGTGTGGGAGATAAAGTGTTCCTAAAAGTCTTACCATGGCAAAAAGTGCTCCGATTTGGCAAAAAGGGTAAGCTTAGTCCTAGCATCATCGGACCCTACGAGATAATCTAGCAGGTGGGACTAGTGCCGTACCGATTGAAGTTACCTTAGGAATTGGAAAGGATCCATAACGTGTTTTCACCTTTTTATGTTAAGAAGATATCATTCGGATCCTTCTTATGTTATTACTTCAGAAGAGATACAGTTGAGACATGATCTATCCAATGATGAATAACTAGTGAAAATCTTAGCACGGGAGGTCAGACAACTTCGAAACAAGTAGATTCTGTTGGTCAAAGTGCTTTGGATGTGCCACAACGTAGAGGAAGCTACCTGGAAACTAGAAGATGTTGGGAATTAATCGATTACATACATCACATATATAAGCGAAATTTAAAATTTTTAACCAACATATCTGATCTTGCCATGAATTTACAATATAAATATTAATGAGAATAAGAAAAATCACATTTGATTTTTATTGAACAGTTGTTTTTCCTTCTCATCAGGTTGTCGCAAACCACAATGTCCAAAATTGAACACCTCCAATCGTAATCCACACTAGAGAAGAATCAAATGAACCAAGAACTATGGAATTACAAGGCTGGCCAAAATTCCTTGATGCTAGCAAGGAGTGAGGGTGGCAGCTAGGGTAAGAGAAGAAGTGGAGAAGTTCCCTTTTTATGAAACTCACCTAACTCTAATTCCCTTTATCTTGGATTTTTATAGTTAGGTTAAAAATCAAACCTCATAATGGGATTGGACTCTTTAAAATTGCTAGAAAAATATTAAATGGGCTTCTAGAATTATTAATAATTTATTTGGGCTCAATTAAATCCAATTTAAGTCCTTTCATAAAGGACTATGCACAAAACTTATAAACTAGGCCCTTTATGCATACACTTGGATTTAATCACCCAAATTAATTCTAAATCCAACCAAATTAAATATTTAGGCTTCATAACACTTATGAAATATATTTAATTTATTTTAGTCCAGGGATTAGACCTCTAAGGCCTTTTATTTGGAGTTGGCATAGAACCCTTCCTTTGGTAGGTTTTTGCGCCAAAACCAAATTTTTGGGCCTCTTAATTTTTTCCAATGGATCTATTAATTATTATATCAGCCCTATAAACTTTATAGTCCAATAATAATCAATTATGAAATACAATATTTCAATTAGGTTCATTTTGCATAACATTTCTAAAATGTTCTGCGAACATTTCTACTTGATCATAATTAATTAAACTCTTTAATTAATTATTCTCTTATTAAATGGGTTTAATATAAATTATGAAAGTAAATGTTAAATGGAGTCCAGTGGTACAAGTTGAGAGGAAATTGGGGTCAAATAGACCTCCAAAAAGGCAAACGAAGAAAAATTTCACGGTTCGGCATGGGTTTCACTAAAACTTTGACTAAATATTTAGAGGCCTTATAGACCTCCAATTGATTCCAAATTTCACATACATGTTATAAGTAGTGTAATGACACCCAGAAAACTGAAAAATAACAATTCTGGTAATTTTAGAATTTCAGGTTTCAAACTTGCTACATAGTCGCTGAAGCTAAAAGTATATCAAATCTATGTTAGAATGGTTTGAAATTTTTACCATATATTTTTGAATATGTAGTGACAGTCGGGGAAAAATTTCAATGAAATCCAACATCAACAACAAAATTTCATATTTCAAGGTGCAAAATCGAGATCGAGTCATTTGGAGGGTCAAATCCAAGAATATAACCATGAAATTTCATTTGAGTTATTAATTTCGGGTGAAGATCAATTATGAATAAGCTTATATTTTTAGGGCCATCCTAAGTGCATAAGTGAGTGACAAGTGGCTAAATTTAAAGCCATTGGATTCAATAGTAAATGAATCTTAGCCCTTTCTTTTGCGTAAATATAGTCCATAAAATTTAGATTAGAGACATCTAGAAGTCTCTCGATTTCTACAGCTTTTTCTTTCCTTTTCTCCCTAAAATTCAAACTATCCTCTCTTTCTCTCTCTCATTTATTTTTCTTCCTTTCAAGCTCTTTCTCTCCACATTCTTGCTTAAATCACAACCCCATACTTAGAATTTTGTGCTCTTTCACAGAGAAAAGGGTTTGCATTAAGGAGAGGCTAAAAATCAAAGAATTAAGGTAAAACCCTATAGTGCACTTTTGTAATTTTATTAGTTTAAGTGGAAATTAAGAAAGATATTGCACCAACATGTAGATTAGGGTTAGAGAATTATATTAGTGTATTTAAATTGCTTGAAATGATAAGTTAAAATGGTGTTTTATTTCCCTCCATTTTTGGCCAAAAGAGGAACACAAAGGGGAAGGCCAAAAACAAGAAGGGAAAGGGAAGGAAAAAGAAGAATAAGTGATAAGCAAGCCAAAACAAGGTTAGTGGATATAATTTACATTTAATTTCATTTATTTCAATGAATTTTTCTTAAATTTTCCATTATGTAACTATACCAACTAGTGTGAATTGGTGAAATAAGTTGATATAACTTGATATTATGATAAGTTAGGCTAACATAAACTTGAATTAGTGAAGGAAATTAAGTGGAAGGGAATAAACCCTAAGTGGCCGAATGGTACTCATTGGATAAATGTGATGTATATTAATGTTAAATGGAATATTTAGTTATATTTAAACAATATAAGGTATGAGGAAGCTATTAGACTTGATGAACGTGAAAATAATAATTGTACATGATTATGTGTAAGTATACATAATGATGGAAAATGGTGATACTTGAGAAATTATGTGTGCATTGAGAATATTATGTCAAAATGATGCTTAAAATGAATATTGAAGTATGTCAGACATAATAAAGAAGGATAAAATAATTGAGGAGTGAAAAATCTTTAATGGCCGAATGGACTATGTATGTGTAATGGATTGATTTGACAATATTATTGCGACATGATGTATATAAGTACGAAATGCACCATTAGCAAGCCTAAATGAATGAAAATTTAAATCATAGTATTGTTAACATAATATGATTAGTATGTATACCTGAGTAATAATAATACAAGATATGAAAAAGTAATGATTTATTATGCCCTTAGTGTCAGTGGGTAACCCAGGACCTTAGGATAGTATGGCTAGATATAGCAGCACTTACTCCATGGTGTTCTGTTATCGTTCTGTCATTTTATGTTACTATTTTGGAAAAATATTGACTATTCTATTAGCCAGCTCATTATTGATACATTTAGGAGTAGCTGTATACACCCAAGTGGTATGGACATTTCCACTTATTGTATTTGCTTATCCACTTATCCGGTTCATGATTTTTCTGTTGTTAATAACTAGGGGTAAAATGGTTATTTTTTATAAAACTGTATAAAAATGAGAATTTTGGCTTTAGAAATGTTGAAAATTTGAAAAAAATGATTTAAGATGAAAAATGAGGTATATATGTTCAATAAGGGTAAAATCATAACTACATAATTGACTAGGAATAAAAGGGTCAAATAGTAGTGGAAATATAATTAAAATGGTTAAAACCGTCAATTTGACTAAAAGAGTAAAACTGTAAATAAAGAAAAGTTATAAGGAGTAAATTATAATTTTCCACTTAAAGGAAAATTTGCAAGGGCAAAAAGTTAATTTGTGTAATTAAGGTCAAACAGGAATAAAAAAAAATTGGGTTAAAATTTAAGTTAAAGTGATTAAAATAGAAAAAAAAATCAACTTTAAGTCAAAAATTTGGTTAAAATATAAAAAAGGTCAACTATAGGGACATAATGGAAATTTTCACTTGAACTGAGAAATTAATGAGATTAAATAAGAGAGAGAATTTTTGAAACAATTTAATGAACAAATTGGTATAAAGAGAATAAATTGGGATTGTATTTAGTTGTGGGAGTTTAATAAAAATAATAGTGAATTAATTGAATTTAAGTGAATAAGATAATTGAATGAAATTTTATGTAAATATATTCAACACTAAGCGACTAAGTTATTTAGCGTGTAGTTTATTA
Organism: Excoecaria agallocha; assembly: GCA_037975025.1. Lineage (NCBI taxonomy): Eukaryota > Viridiplantae > Streptophyta > Magnoliopsida > Malpighiales > Euphorbiaceae > Excoecaria > Excoecaria agallocha. Next base: position 50,777,787 of record CM075810.1, on the reverse strand, counting down.
TGACTGCAAGCAGGGACAGGTACCATCGGGCCAGCATTTGAAGAAATTAAAGTGGCATGTATCTTGAAGGATGTCGTGTTTGAATTTTATTGTGTAATTATTGTAAATGCTATAACAGTTGTGGAAGTTTGTAACTTGGCATGTAAATTAAATACTTATAGAACTCGTTGAATGATGGAAATCCCTGATGCTTGAATTGTGTGGATAAGAATGATTATGGATATGTATGATGAGATGAAAAATCTTAGAAGTGTTGTGTTGTTGATTGGAGTTTAGGAGTAGGAGGAAATGTTATTGGGAGTGTAATTTTAAAATTTTAAAGGTTTTGATAGTGCAAAAAAATTAAACCATTATATTGTCAAATTTTCATTTAATTGGACAACGATCAAATAATAATAGAGATATTAATAGAACAATATGGCTTGGGTATTAGTATAGAGGGTGTTACAATATAGCCTAAAAGCCTTTATCTACCTTCTAGAATTAGCCACTCTAGATTTGGATGGATTTACATTTATTGGGCATTTCAATTAGGTGAAATGAGAAAAGTTGTATTATTTAGGGCAAGAATTGTGAGATGAAGTCAAGTAATTGTGTAATGTCCTTATTGTACCCACGTTATTGTCAATTGCCAGCAAAAGAAGCCAGTCTTAAAAAAAATAAAAGCTAGCATATATGACAAAATCTTAAGTGTGGGGTATTTACAAGAGAAAGAAATTATGACTTTTCAAAAGTGAGAAATTAAGTAAAATGAGAGATTTCAGTCTTATTTTTTCTTTTGAACATGTTCAATGTTTAAGGGTGTGAGTAAGCAAGCATGAAAAATGAATTATGCTTAGTAGTTTAAAATTTTTTGAAAAGGGATTTATTCAAGTTTAGAGTGGCTATTCTTTTTGAGTATCTATTGTCCATTTTTTGATAGCCAATACCTTAACTCCATTACGATCCAATTAACACCTAAGTGATTCTATGTTTTGCTTGGAGTTGTTTAGCGAAGATGATCTTCGGGTTCCGGTGCTAAAAGAGAGACCTATGATGTTTCTAGAGTTGCAAGCGTGAAACCATATGTATACTTAGTGCACATCAATTCTAAAGCTTGATTATGAAATGCATTGGTGCTTTGATTTTTAAAAGAATACTTAAACTGTTTTGGTCTTGAATACACACATAGAAACTAGTTTTATTTCTTTATTTAAGTTTATTCTAGCCAATATTTTATTGAGTGCTCTTGTTAAATGTTGAATTGGTTTTGAATTGTATAATTCTAAGTTAGAGTTTGATTATTCTAAGAAGTTGGTTTATTTAGATTTGCTCAGAGGTAAGCAAAGGCTAAGTGCAGTGTATTTGGTAATTGTGAATTTGACTATATTATTATTGTGTATTTAATGTGTGTTTAGTGTGTTTTTGTGTTGTTTTTATGAAAATTTAGTTAATTTAATACTTAATTGCTTAAGTTGAGGTTTTAGTTATTTAATTATGTAATTTGGTATTTTTAAGTGTCTAATTGAAGAAAAAAGAAGAAAATTAAAGGACTAAAGTGAAATTTCAGCATTGGCAAGTTTTTAAGGAGTTAAGATTTTTATTCGTGAGATACAAAGGCAAGCCACTCGATGGGGTGACTTCTCACTTTACCGAATGGATTATAAAGGAAACTTAAAGGCAGTGAGTAGATACACGATAGAGTGAAAAATCACTCTACCGAGCAATCCCAAGGAGAATTCTAGCATAAGCCACTCGATGGAGTAAATTTACACTCTACCATGTCAAAGAGTCCGGATTGCGATTGAATTACTCTTCTCTTCTAAAGAGGAAGTTATTTGCTGAAATTTAAAGTCTGTGCAAAGTAGGAAGTTGAAAGCTTTTACACTTCCTCTTTTCAAGCTATAAAAGGGACAGAAAAACACCAAGTTAAGAGAGCTTTTTAATTACATAATTTGCAGTCTTTTGTTTTAATTTTTTACTTATAATTTGGAGGCTAGGATTGAAGAATTCTGAGAAAACTTAAAGAATAGCTGAAGGAGTTTATGTGTATCGTTCTCTTATTTTGCTTTTGTTTAGTTTTTAAGACAATGAGTGAGTAGTTCTTTTTCTTTTGCTGAGGGAACTTAAACCCTCATATTTCTTTGTGTAATGACTTAGTTTGTTCTTTAATCAGATGCAGTTTGGTTATTTCTTAATTTCTAAGCAAAAATTCTTGTCTTGAGTTATATTTATTTTGATTGTTGATTTGTTGAGAAATGATTAATAATCAACTAGCATACGGAATGTTTTTCATACGTTATATCTACTCTTTTATTTTAGGACACATACTTTTACTAAAAGATTGATTTTTAACAATAGGGTTAGCTATGGGTTTACAATTTTACATATTAAATCGTTCAAGAATTTTGTTAATGTGTATCTCTTGAGACAGTGACAATAATCTTCTCAAACAATCCTTTGAAATCTTAACTCTAAGGATATAATCTGCTTAACCCATATTTGTCATCTCAAAGTTGGATGAAAACCAATCTTTGATTAGATTTATGTATTCTTTCTCATTCCCTGCTATAAGTACATCATCTATATACAACGTTAAAATGAAAAATTTATTTTCAAAGCTTTTGAAATAAACACAATGAACTTCATCAATCATGTTAAACTCATTCGACATGATTATTTTATGAAATCTCAAATACCATTATCTCAAAGATTGCTTAAGGCCATAGATCGATCTCATTAATCAACAAACCTTATATTCGCCGCCTTCTTCAATGAAACCTATAGGCTGCTCCATATAGATTTCTTCATTCAATCCTCTATTGAGGAAAGCAATCGTAACATCTATTTAATGTAGCTCTAGATCCAAACTAACCATTAAAGCTAGAATTAACCTTATCAACGTGAATCTAACAACATGTGAAAAAGTCTCCTCAGAGTCAATTCCTTCCAATTGTGTAAACCCTTTAGTGACTATTCGAGCTTTATGTCTTTCGATGCTTTCATCAATTTTTTTCTTTACCTTGAGAATCCACTTATTCCTAATTAGTTTGCATCCTTTAGATAGATCAACCAGTTTTCAAACATGGTTTGATCTCATGAAAGCCATTTTTTCTTCCATTGCCTTAATCCATTTGTATTTAGCTAGGTATTCTTGATAAATATATCTCATATATTCATCATTGTTTGAAATGCTCCCACTCAAATAAGGATCCTAAATATCCATATTCCCACTGGAGTTAGGCATGCTAATATTTCCACTAGAAGATGGATCCTAAACTTCCGAAAAGTTGAGAAGAAAGTCTTGACCTTCTTTATCAATTTTTCTCCCACTCGGATAGAGAGATCCAGTCAGTTCATCTTCTTGAGTTTTGTAAATAGTAAAATTTTGACTTACTTTGCCCAACTTTGAAAACTCATTTTCCAAAAGTATAACATCTCGTGATTCAAATTCTATTACTGAGCTACTCCCTTGCTCACCCATAAACATGTACCCTTTTGATAAATCAAAATATTGCACAAAAATATTTTTTTTACCTTGCGATCATTATTTACCAAATTTACTTGAGGTATCATAGATATAAGCAGCATAACCCCAAAGTTGTAAAATGACTTAGGTCGGGTTCCGACCAATCCATAACTCATTAGGAGTGGAAGTAACAGAATTGGAGAGCACATGGTTTAGAATATATGTGGCCATTAATAAAGCATCTTTCCAATAGGAGATGGAAAATTTGCTTAAACCATCATAGAATGTACTATGTCTAAAAGGGTTTTATTTTTTCTTTTCATAACATCATTTTGTTATGGAGCTTTAGGAATAAACAACTGATGTTCAATCCCTTTTTCATCACATAAAGCTTTAACATCAGAAAGATATTCTCGACCACGGTCGGTTCTTAAAGCTTTAATTTTCTTATCCAATTGATTCTTAACAAGATTCATGAAAGTTTTAAAGCAACTCAATGCTTTGAACTTATGAGAAATCAAATAGATATGACCATACCTAGTATAGTCATTTATAAAAGTGATGAAATAATAAGCCCTATGCCTTGCCCTAACATTCATTAGACCACAAACATCGAAATGGATTAATTGCAATAGAGTTTTAGTTTTAGTTCCCCTTTCAAACAATTTCCTTACTAGTTTTCTTTTTAGACCATGCTCATAAATTCATGCTTATTCAAATCAGCTATCAATCCTACTTTGGCTTACTAACTCATTCAGTTTGGGCTAATGTGGTTTAATCTAGCATGCCATAATTTCACATTATTCTCATAATCATTTGAACTAGAAGATGAAATTAAAGAAAAACTAGTAGTATTCCAATAATTAGGATCAATGTCAATAATAATGAAATCATTTGAAACAAAATTAGAACCATATTAAACATCATCTAAACATAAGCATACATTTTATCCATGAAATGTAAATGAAACCATGTTTCATCAAAGCAAGAATAAAACTAACTGTATAAAAGTATCTTAATCCTTTTATCACAAGGTCCATTACTTATGAAACCATCACCCATAAAGAATGAAATTAATAATAAACATGGACTTAGATACATAGATTTCAGTCACTCTTAAATAAAGATAGTGTATCTATTGGGACACCTTACAGTCCTTGCATAGTGTCCATTCTGTTGGCAATTGAATCATTTTTTTGCCCTTGGACCTTTTGATATTATGTTTCATCTTTTGCTTTTTAAGCTCTTGAACCCTTTCTTTACCCTTACCATTGAACCTTCTTTCTTGTTCTGGTTAGAACTCATTCTACCATAACAGGATTGTGCCATATACACTTTGATATTGATCTTAATCATTGCCATACAGTCCTCTTCAAGTTCTAAATTACAAGTGATATTCCTAAATGTCTTTATGTTATCCATATGAGTTAGTTACATCTTCATATGCTTCCAACTCTTCGGTAAAGAATGGATAACAACTAGGAGCTTCTACTCATTGAGCATCTTATGACTAGTTTCACTAAGCTCACATATTATATTTTCCATCTCTCTTAGATGTTCCCGTATTGTATGATCAATCTTTACTAATTAGTATCAAACTTAATCGTCAATGATCAAAGCTTAGTTAGAGATGCACCTCCAAACTCTTCTCCAGCAATATGATCCATAGATCCATTGCATTTGACACTTGAAAAATTATTGAGTGAAGTTATAATATATTTGCACTTAGCAATATGATGAGAGCAATGGAATATCTCATTTTTTATGCCACATAGGCATCTCAATCCTACCTGTGCTAGACTATTGTGTCATTCTCAGGTTCAATTATAATCAAACGTAAGGTTTCTAAAGCCCCTTGCTCTTTAAGCATATATTGGCTTTACATATTCCATTTAGATCATCTGATCAATAATGGCACAATTGTTGCACAATATTGAAGGAGATCAAACATTAAATGCTATTTACTATGAATTTAAAAAATTAACCTAATAAAACTATCTATTAGGCCCAAATTTGAAAAGGTTACTTAAAGTTTCCAATTACCCTCTAAGTCCTAATGTTTAACCTTACAGGTTAAAATTTTATGCATAGTAAATGTCAATTATTAGGCATTAAGTTCTTAAACTTGGATATTATACATAAGATAATCTAAGTCTCAATTCAATTATCATACAATCATTTTACTCATAAAATATTGCTAAGCAATTAATAATAAGATAAACACATTCATAATAAATGCTAAATGCTAATAAAATATCAAAAATATAAATAAACTCATTTATTTAATCAATCATTAAATATCCAACAATCTGAAATAAAAAAAATTATAAAATAAGATAAGATACACTTGTGTTTAATCTAGTAATAGGAAACATAAATCCTAACCAAAAATTTGCTAACTAATAATAACTTGACACTCATGTGAATAACTCAGGGAACTTAAAATGTGACAAAAACTAGTTTCATCATTGGTATTGATTTTCTTACCTTAATTGACAAATCGAGAGGTATGCCATAAAATCGATGATGAAGCCATGGACAATACACACAACATCTGCTTCTGAGCACCATCTCAGATCTAGTGTTAATTCTTAACACTCCTTTTTTGGTTATCAAGTAAAAAAAATCAAATAATGTATTTCCTATGAATTTCATTTTCCATGATCCAAGCATCAACCATCAAGTTTCTTATATCTGGATGGTGATTAAAAAAGTCTTTCATCACCTTAAATAAGGTCTTATCATCACATCCTTAGTCCAAGCTACCAGTCCAAATGCACTCTTGCTTTTTCTTTTCATGCATACATAGAATATGATGTACTATTGTATCAATGTCATTAGCTCAGACCTTCTTATATATCATCATTTTGCAAACCATTTGCACTTTTGCTCTGATTTCTATAATTCCTTAAGGAATCCGTGGAAATCTATAAGTCCTTATCATCACCATTTCTATCACACATAATAGAAAATTAAATAGTAAGTACACATATGAACAAATATATATGATTGAAACTCATTTCAACCTAAAAATAATGATAAATTGTTACTCATAATAGAATATAAATAGTCAGTACACTCATGTACAAACACATATGATTGAAATGCATTTCAACCAAAAATAAAAGATATTCATATAATATAATTTTTAAACAAATTTGAAATTTTAAGAAGGTAGGAAAAATAATTTTATCAATTTTAAAATAATTTTAATTGAAATAAATATCAAAAATATTTTTTTGGTTCTTAAATAAATTTTTAAAAAATGACAAAAAATAAAAAAATTGAGAAAATCAGTTTTAAAAAATTTTGAACTGATTTGGAGGTTGGATCAGAGCTCACACATCGGCGAGGGTAGACTTCACGTGCCCTATGCACGAATGGCACACCACAAGCTAGCTATGGCTCTGTACCATGTGGTATAACCCTAATGGGCCACACGTCACCACGTTAGACACCAACTAACATGTGGTAGACATCCATTGGTCCATATGAATGCCATGTGGCTTCCAATGGATTGGCACGTGACATGTGGCATGACCAAAGTTTGCCACATGGTAGTCATCCATTGGCCACATGTCACCATGTGGCATAACTCATCAAGCCATATGTCAGCACCACAGGCTACCATATGGCATCTTCTGGTTGTTCTACAAGGTGCCTAGGTGGACCATCTTGCCTCATCATCTGATATGTGGTGCCTCACTATTAGGCTATATGTCATGCTACGGTTGGGCCATGTCGTTGAGTGACACGTCACTCAGGCATATGGCCCCTTGATGCACCCTTTCGCATACATCAAACACTGGTGGCTCGTGCATGCCATGTGCTACCTTTTTATGGTTTCAGGCCATCGAATTTTTTCTAGGATAGGTTTTTGAGATCCCTGAGTCCAATTGTATGGTTAAAAGTAAAAATTTTCACTTGAAATTTTAATTATGAATTTTTAAATTAATTTTTTCATGTATAAATACAAAAAAAATACAGATAAAAAATACATACATGCATTTATAATATTAATATGTATATCATACAGTTAAATCATGTCTGAATTTTCATAAAATTATAGATCTAAAAATAACAATCTAAAATGCAAAAATCAGGCTTTGATACCAATGTTAGAAAAAATATATCATGATATATTACGAGAATTAAATATAAATACCTCTCCAAGCGTAGATTGTTGAAGTAAAAATTATATATTTCACGTTACTGGCAAGCCTTTCACACACGTGTCATGAAATACGGGATGAAAGCATAGATCCACGAACTAAGAGCCCCTTAGATAAAAAAGAGCATATGCATGGAGACAAACCGATAGAGTTTTGGCATGTCAAATTTTTTTCTTCTTTCCAAATGAAGGATTTTAGCCCTTATATAAGGCTCTAATTAAGGTAACATAAATTACCTTAATTATGATGATTAAAATTGGTAGTTACACAAATTAAGTGAAGGAAGTAATGTTACATTAATATGTCAGTTACCTAATTTAAATTAGGTAACTACTTATATTAATATACTCTCAAATGACATATTCCCTAATTAAAGGAAAACCTAATATGAAACTAATTTCATATGTATTATTTCCTATTTCGATATTATCACATTTATGTCGTGCTCATCGGTTAGCTCATAACCAGCCTTACTAAGCTTAGAGATCATATTTTCTATCTCTCTCAGATATTTTTGCATAGTGTGATCAAACGTCTTCTGATAAGTATCAAACTTGATTGTCAGCGATTATAGTTATGTTAGAGACATGCCTACAAATTTATCCTACAAAGCTATCCACAGATCTTTTGCATTCTAATACTTGCAAAATTACTTAGTGATGTCATCATCTATTGCACTCAGCAAGATGATGAGGGTAGTGGAATTCTTCTTTTTCATGCCATGTCAACATCTCAATCTCAATTCTGCTGGGCAGTGGTGCCATCCTCAGGTTCGGCCATAACAAAACATAAAGGTTCTAGAGCCTCTTACTCTTCAAACACATACTGGATTTTCATACTTCAAATTCATAATTATCACTATTCAGTTTCATATCTTTGTTAAGTTTGGCAACAATTGATTTAGAAGCAGAGGCCATTTTGGATCTTTTGATCTCTAATGGAATAAAATTTACACGTTATTAAAAGAGAATTGAAAATACATGCTATTTACTATACATATGAAAAGATAACCTAATAAAGCTATCTATTAGGTATAAATTCGAAAAGATCACTTAAAATTTCAAATTACCCTCTAAATCCTAATGTTTAATCTTATAGGTTAAAGTTTCATTCATAGTAAAAATTAATTGCTCGATATTAAGTTCTTAAACTTAATGAAGGATATTATACTTAAGATAATCTAAGTCTTAACTTAATTATCATGCAATTATTTTACTCATTAAATATTTTTAAGTAATTAACAATAAAATAAACACATTTCTAATAAAAATTTAAATGCCAATATAATATCCAAAAGATAAATAAACTCATTTATTTAATTAATCATAAATATCCCACAATCTCAAAAAAAAACTTGTAAAATAAGATAAGATACAATAATAGAAAATATAAATCCTGAGTGAAAAATCCATTAACCAATAATAAATTGACACTCATGCCAATTACTCAGGGAACCTAAAATGTGACAAAACTAGTCTTATCACTGGAAATAATTTTAAGATACACTTATCTTTAATCTAATAATAGGAAATATAAATCCTAAGTGAAAAATTCATTAACCAATAATAAATTGACACTCATGCCAATTACTCAGGAAACCTAAAATATGACAAAACTAGTCTCATCACTAGAAATAATTTTCTGATCCTATCATAAAAATCAAGAGGTATGCCATAAAATCGTTTATAAAGCCATTGATGATACACATAACATCCACTTTTGAGCACCATCGCAGATTTAGTGTTGCTTCTCAACACTCCTATTTTTGTCACCCAAAACAAAAATTGGAAAATGAATTTTCTGTAAGTTCCATTTCTCATGATCTAAGCTTGGTCCATCAAGTTCCTCATATCTGGATGGTGATCTAAAAAGTCTAACTTCACCTTAAATAAGGTCCAATCTTTGTATCCTTTATTTAAATGACCATCCGAAATGCACCTTTTTATTTGTTCATGCATGATCAAAATATGATGCACTATTACATCAATATCATCAGCTCGGACCTTCTTATACATTCTCATTTTGCAAACTTTTTACACATTTTCATGGGTTTCAGCAATACCTTGAGGAGATCGTGGACAACTAGGAGTCTTTATCATCACCATCTATGTTGCACATAACAGAAAAATAAATAGTAAGCACACTCATGTACAAATATATATGATTGAAACTCATTTCAATAAAAAAAATTAGAACAAATCCACAGTATATAATTTTCAAACATATTTGAAAATTTTAGAAGGTAGAATATAATAATTTTCTACAAATTTGATAATTATTTTAATTAGAATAAAATCTAAAAATTATTTTCTGGTCCTCAAAAAAATTCCAAAAATTGAATTAAAAATTAAAAAATTGAGAAAATCGAATTTAAAAAAATTAAGCTAATTTGGTGGCTAGAGGAGGGCTCATGTACCCCTACGCAATGTGAGGGTAGGCCTCACGCACCACCACATGCCAACTGCGGCACTGTGCCATGTGGTATAACCCTATTAGGCCATGTGTAGCCATGTCAGACCTCGATCCGATATGTGGCAACCACACATTGGTCCATATGGATGCCATGTGGCATCTATATGGACTTACAGGTGCCACATGGCAGTCAACGTGTTAGGACTTAATCGGTTACATACATCACATGTATAAGCGAAAATTAAAATTTTTAACCAATATATCTGATCTTACCATGAATTTACAATATAAATAGTAATGAGAATAAGAAAAATCTCCTTTGATTTTGTTGAACAGTTGATTTTCCTTGTCACTAGGTTATCGCAAATCACAGTATCCAAAATTAAACACCTCCAATTGCAATCCACACTAGAGAAGGATCAAATGAACTAAGAACTATTGGAGAACAAAGAAGGCCAAAATTCCTTGATGCTAGCAAGGAGAGAGAGTGGTGGCTAGGATTAGAGAAGAATAGAGGAGTTCTTTTTGTTAGTGTAAGCCCTAGCCCCAATGCATTGTAACGAAACACTTGAAATTAATAAAATGAGGCATTAGTTTTATCTTTTGTATTCCTGTGCATATCAATTGATAAAATTATCCAAGAATGTCGTTTCGGTTTAAGTTATCATGTGTGAGGCACATGGTTGTAAGACCTTGAAACAAATGAGACTTCATTCTAAATATCCCTAGTCAGTCATTGTTATGGGAATAACAATGAATTAAGACTAGTATGCTCTCTCTGATATTATGAGTTCTGTCTTACGGATCATTAGGATAAGAGTGTCAATCAGAGATCATAGATACATGTTAAAGAACATGGTATCTGGATATGATCCGCTCATGAGAACACTACATGGTACAATTCATAAGTGTTTCTCATATGCAAGTTTTGTATCGGAGTTCTTAGACCTGAAATCTCTATGAAACTCTTTATGAATGACTGTGTACTTTGACATACACCTAACGTGCTCGTAACAGAGTGACAAGTACGGGTATGATTGGGTATGCATTAATTCATGTTAGAGAGCATGAGAGAAGTGAAGGGATTACCCCTCTCAATAAGAGAGAAAATATCATCGGCCACATGATCAGTGAACTGAGAAGTGTATGGCCATACCGAGATGAAATAATGAGTAATCATTATTTATCTGAGAGTTCAGTGTCACTGGAATATCAAGAAAGGAATTAATATATATAAGGATGACTGGTTCCATGCCTTATATTAATTCTGATATTTATGGGTAAGGGACTATGCAAAATTGCATTAGGTCACTAAATGCCATATGCATTTTCATTTAATTTGGAATGCTATAATATCTTGCTAGAGAATATATATAGCCTTTGAATTAATTTATTAATTCATTGCCAACATTAAATGGACCTATAGGATCGCACACAAAGCATTGGGCTTAAAATATTTAAATTGTGTATTGGGAATTAATTTGGACTTTTATTTAAAGTCAAATTAATGCATAAAATGGGTAAACAGATTTTTGCCTAAAACAGCTAGCTGTTTTAGGCAAAACTGTCAAGGTACGATTTTGCCTAAAACAGCTAGCTGTTTTAGGCAAATCTGTTAAGCCACGATTTTGCCTAAAACAGCTAGCTGTTTTAGGCAAATATGTGAAACGAGTTTTTTGCCTAAAACAGCTTGCTGTTTTAGGCAAATATGTTGGTCACGAGAGAAATTTGTTGGCATGTGCTAGGTTTAATTTCAATTGATTAATTATCTATGTATAATTAAGTTAATTGAGTATTAAATCCTAATTTGTATTTAATCAAAATATAATACTTGAGAGGAAATTAAAGTAGCCAAAATTCAAACTAAAATACTAGTTGAATTCGGCAACTTATTTTACCTTAAATAAGTAAGTTTGTTTTGATTAAATGACTAATGCCATTTGAATTTAAATTCTAATGGAATTTAAATTAGGATATATCTCTTAATTAGGAAGTGATGGAGGCTGAAATTAACACTTAATTTACGGCACTCACACTTGACCTAAATTAGTGATATATATTAATGAATTAAATGAATAACATGTATGCGGTTTTTGCTATTTTTCTCTCTTGGCCGAAATACTCAAGGGGAAAGAAATCTTTCTTGTTCTCTTGTGTTCTCGGGCTGAAATAGTAACCTAAAGGAAGAACAAGATCAGATCTTGTGGCTTCAAATCATTCCCATTGCCGAATACACAATCATAGAGCTAGCACTCTTGATTTTAAGCCATATTTACAAGTGTGTGTGTGAGAATAGAGGGAGTGGCGTAAAGGCTGTTCCTTGGCATTGGTGGTGAAGATCTAAGGTGGAAATATCCTTCTTGGTTGCTGGTCATCATCAAAATCAAGTTTTAAAGGCATCTAAAGTTGTAAGTTTAAAACTCTAAAATTGCATGTTTCGATTCTTGTCATGGAATTATATGGCATGTATGATAAAAATTTTTGTTTTTCCGCTGTGCTATCATCACATTCATACCATGTCATATTCCATCACTTTTCTTATGAAAACTTACTTAACCCTAATTCCTTTTCTTTTGGATTTTTATAGTTAGATTAAAAATCCAACTTCATAATGGGATTGGGCTCTTTAAAATTGTTGGAGAAATATTAATTGGGCTTCTAAAAATATTATTAATTTATTTGGGCTCAATTAAATCTAATTTAAGTCCTTTCATAAAGGACTATGCATATAATCGATACATTATGCCCTTTTATGCATATACTTGGATTTAATCATCTAAATCAATTCTAAATCCATCCAAATTAAATATATAGGCTCCATAACACTTATGAAATATATTTAATTTATTTTTGTCCAAAAATTAGGCCTCTAAGGCCTTATATTTGGAGTTGACATAGAACCCTTCCTTTGGTGGGTTTCTGCGCCAAAACCAATTCTTCTAGGCCTCTTATATTTCTCCAATGGATCTATTAATTATTATATCAGCCTTATAACACTTATATTCTAATAATAATTAATTATGAAATACAATATTTCAATTAGGTCCATTTTGCAGAACATTTCTAAAAGTTTTGTGAATATCTCTGCTTGAGCATAATTAATTAAACTCTTCAATTAATTATTCTATTATTCATTTCTTTTCTCCCATAATAATATCAAATATTATTATTCTTGTCATTTTACCATTTTATCCTTTACTTTGTATGTGTGTGACCTATTGGGTTCTTGTCCATATTGGCAATATAATATGTAATTATGAGTTCTATTCAAAACTCATATGATTTAAACTTTTTTAAATCATTTTATCAATCCTTTATTGATATTTATGATACACTATTATACAAATCATGAGCGGCCTCTAGCTAGGCATCATGACTACCCCAATGTCAAGAAAGTCAAGTGGTTTGACTATACCCTTCAATAGAAACAGTTATCGTGCAATTACTCCTTTCACCACTCTTATCTCAATTAGATTTGAGTATGGATTTATGTCAACTCATATAAATCTAATTATGTATATTCTATTAATTTAACCATTATTCCCAAAATGCCCTTCATAGATCCCTATCCATTTTGGCATATTACTTTGGCCAAAGATTCTCTAAACAACGCAATTATAGAATCATGCGAGATAACTTCCCTTAATAAATCTGGGATGGTGAATCCTTTATCAATCACTCAACTATCTTCAAGTAGGTCATAATATACCCAACCTCCTAATTGTGTTCACCCCCAGTTGGAAGTAATCAATTATAGAGTCAAAGTATATCACTTGCTACTTAAGATAACCTTTGTAATCTCAAGTCTAAGGATACTTGCACAACCGCTATGAAGAGATTCCTCACTAACATAAATTTAATATCCATGTGATGATTCTCTTTACAGGTCTCTAATGAACTTCTTCTTCTAATAAGCATCCACATGTTAGGTTTGATCACTTTCATAATCACAGTTATGAGAACCACTGCTTGAACTATTCAAGAAGCATAACATGTGCTAGTCTGTCCAAATTAACAATATCCTATCTTGTTAATTCTATGACTAGGGATATTTAGATATTATCACATTTGTATGCAGTAGACATTTCATATCATGAACACTTTCATGATTACCTTTGCACTGCATTTATAATATCTAGGACTTCATTTATTAATTTAAGATATACAAACTCATGTATTGAAACATAGCATTAATAAATGAATGATTCCTTTTATTAAGAATATAAATTTTTATATATATGAAATACATCCATTTTACATGGACTCTAGGGCATACTCTCTAATAATCTCCCACTTGCACTAGAGCCAATCACTCATATGTCTTAAACCCATGTTATTTATATGGTGATCGTGCTTTATCTGGAAAAGTGATTTAGTGAGGGCATCCGCCACATTATCATCTATGGGGACCTTTTCTATTTTCACATCATTTCTAGCTACTATTTCCCTTATGAGATAGTAGCATCTGAGAACATGCTTGGATCACTGATGAGACGTGGTTCCTTTGCTTATGCAATGGCTCCATTGTAGTCACAATATAAAAGAATCGGATTAACAATGCTAGGCACCACTCCTAGTTCAAATATGAACTTTTTGATCCATACTGCTTCTTTGGCTGCCTCTGAAGCAGCAGTGTACTCAACTTCTGTCATGGAATTAGTAGTTATTTCTTATTTGGAACTCTTTTAACTAACTGCTCCTCCTCCCATTATGAACACAAAACCAGACTATGAATTACAATCATCTTTGTCAGATTGGAAGCTAGCATCAGTATATCCATTTACTTCCAAACTGCCCTATTCATATACCAAAAATATATCCTTAGTTCTTCTCAAGTACTTAAGGATATTCTTGACAGCTACCCAGTGTTCCTCTCCAAAATTGGATTGGAATCTACTTATGACACTCAAAGCAAATGCTACATCTAGATGGGTACATAACATAACATACATGATAAAACCAATTGCAGATGTATATGGTGTTATATTCATGCTCTCTCTATCCTCTAGTATCTGCAGACATAGAGATTTAGAAAGGTGTTTCCCATGCACCATGGGTATAAACTCTTTCTTAGAAAGACCCATATTGAACCTCTTCAATACTTTATTTATATATGTACTTTGAGAAAGACCTAGTAACCTATTGGATCTATCTCTATAGATCCTTATTCCTAGAATATATGATGCTTCTCCAAGATCTTTCATGGAGAATTGATTGGATAACCATATTTTAACAAATCGGAGAAGAGAAATGTTGTTTCCCATGATTAATATGTCATCCACATATTGAACTAGAAAGATAACTGTACTCCTACTGACCCTTTTATACACACAAGGTTCATCTTCATTCTATGAGAAACCAAACTCTTTGATTATCTCATTGAATCATATGTTCTAGCATCTAAAGGCTTGCTTCAATCCATAAATGGATCTTTAAAGCTTGTATACCTTTTCTCCATTTCCCAATGTGAACCCTTCTGGTTGAGTCATATACACATCCTCAATCAGATTTCCATTTAGAAAAGCTATTTTCACATCCATTTGCCAAATCTCATAATCATAATGAGCTGCAATGGCTAAAAGTATTCTTATAGACTTAAGCATCGCTATAGGAGAAAAGGTTTCATCATAGTCAATTCCTTCTCTTTGATGATAGCCTTTTGCTACTAAATGAGATTTATAGGTAACTATATTACCTTCCATGTTAGTCTTCTTTTTGAAGACCCATTTGCACCCTATGGGTTTTATCCCTTTAGGTGGTTGAGGTAAAGTCCATACTTTGTTCTCATACATGGAGTCCATTTTAAACTACATAGCCTTAAGCCATAAATCACATTCTAAACTATTCAAAACTTCTTGATAGCTTGTAGGCTCATTGTCCTCTACTACAATTATGCCTCTATCTGAATCAATGTGAAATCCATATCTCATAAGGATAGAATGCATCCTAGTAGATCTTCTAGGATTTTATGTATAATTAGGTTCAACTATAATCTCATCATTATGAAATTCAGTCTTGGGTTCAATCGGTTGATCTACTTCTATTTATGGGTTTTGAACTTCAGCAAGTTCAATTTACTCCCATTATCCTCTCGTAATAGAAACTCTCTTTCTAAGAAGACAACATGCCTTGAAACAAACACCTTTTGTTCTAAGGAATGGTAGAAATAATATCCAAACATTTCTTTTGGATATCCCACAAATAAATATTTGTCATACTTAACATCTAGTTTATCTGACATTGTCCTCTTTACATAAACAGGACAACCCCATATCTTCATATGAGAGTAACATCAACTGATTTACTAGGAACTCTGTTTAACACAAAAACAGTAGTTTCTAATACATATCCCCAAAAGGACTTAGGTAAGTATACTCAGCTCATCGTGGATCAAACCATATCTAATAGTGTTTGATTTCTCCTCTCAGATACACCATTATGTTGTGGTGTATATGGTGGAGTCCATTGAGATAAAATCCCATTACCTTTAAGATAATCTTAAAATTTTTTGGCTCAAGTATTCTCTATCTTGATCTGATTTAAGTATTTAATACTCTTGTCAAGTTGCTTTTCTACTTCATTTTTGAATTCTTTAAACTTTTCAAATGCTTCTAGTTTATATTTCATTAGATAGATATATCCAAACCTGGAGTAATCATCTATGAAAGTAATGAAGTAGGAGTAACCTCCTCAGGCATGTGTAGTCATTGGACCACATACATCTGAATATATTAAGTCCAAAACCATTCTAGCTCATTATCCTTTACCAATAAAGGGAGCTTTTGTCATTTTTCCTAATAAACAAGATTTACATGTATCAAATGATTCATAATCAAATGATCCCAAATCACCTGACTTGTGTAATTTGGTCATGCATTTCACATTTATTTGGCCTAAATGACAATGCCATAAATATGAGGTATTTAGATTATCTTATTTCATTCTTTTGGTATCCATATTATACACTTCTTTAATGAAATCAAGAACAAATACACCATTCTCAATGATAGCTTTAGCATAAAATATAATGTTCTTAAAAATGTAATAACATGTATCCTTTAAAGAAATGTCATAATCGTTCAATAAACAACATAAAGAAATAATACTTTTAGA
Source organism: Excoecaria agallocha (assembly GCA_037975025.1). NCBI lineage: Eukaryota > Viridiplantae > Streptophyta > Magnoliopsida > Malpighiales > Euphorbiaceae > Excoecaria > Excoecaria agallocha. The sequence goes on along the minus strand of CM075810.1, from coordinate 50,760,642 downwards.
TAATGCTAGAACATAATAACAATTATTTAATTCCAGTATTAATCCATTTGGAAGAGGCAAATGATAAGTCCCCACAATTGTTGTAGAGATGTTTTATCCAGTAGCTAACTATAGACATATTTCTGTCTTTCTAACTCTTCTACTGCTTTTAAGCCCTTGTAGATCATTACACAAATAAGATCCATATCTGGTATCTAATACCCAAGATTATTTTGAAGCAATAGAATAAGTATTTATTTCAATCATATGAATACCTGAGTAAAAACATCAGCTTGCTTCTTCTTCTTGAGAGAATCTAGATAGGCCTTGCAGTTACGCTTCCAATGACCATCTTTCCCATAATGAAAGCAAGTTCCTTTGGGATCATTTTTCTTGGCAACCTTCTTCTTGGAAACCTCACCATGCTTTGGTTGTGCCTTAGTCATCTTCTTCTTCTTTTTCTATTTCTTGCCTTTAGTAGAAGTGATAACCATGACACTTTTTGAATCATTCTTAAAGGATCCATCAGCTGTTTTGAGCATATTGATTAACTCATGAATGGTTACTTGGATCTTGTTCATGTTGAAGTTAAGCAAGAAAGGTGCAAAACTTGGAGCTAATGAGTACAAGATCAAATCTATGTATAGATCATTATCCATCACATAGCCAAATCTACTCAAATGCTCAATATACCCATACATCTTCAATGCACGAGCAGCAGCTGAAGTGCCTTCCACCATTTTGTAGCTAAATAGAGCTTGAGCAATCTCATATTGCTCAGTTCTAGCTTGATAAGAATAAAGCTCGTCTAGATGCAAAATGATGGTTCTGGCATCCATCATCTCATGTTGCTTCTAAAGCTCTGAGGATATAGCACCCAGCATCAGACATACCACTACTTCACTATGCTCCATGTATTTTCGAAAAGTGCCCTAAATCTCATCAATGGCATCATCTGATGGAGTTGGTGGTGGATCTTTATCCAAGACATAATGGATCTTTTCAGCTCTGAGAACAATTCTCACTTGTCTGATCTAATCTAAATAATTGCTCCCAACCAGCTTGTTATCCAAGATTGATCGTATATTTATGTATAATGTGCTCATGATGATGATCTAGATGTGAAAAAGAAAACATATGAGAGTATGTTCATATATATGTATGCATTAATTAGTTTTTTAATTAATCCATTTACTCCCACTATTTTATTGCAAATCAATAGCCCTCACCATTTAATCCGAGAAAACCCGATGGTTTTCTTAGTGGGCCAATATCCAATCCTTAATATGAAATTTTACCTTGACTGTGGTCAACAAGTCAAACTCTATATCCTTGAAAGGTAGGTATCTCTATACCAATTGTGTCTCTACACAACTATTGGATCATTAGGTTATCAACTCTTGATACATGCATATCATATATGCATTTCCTAATCTTGCCTCTAGAATCATTAGCCTTGACTATGGTCAACAAGCTAATGGGCTAGCTGAGATGACCCATTTAATTATATTCGAACATATTTGATATAATGTGAGCTTGACTATGGTCAACAACCCATACTATAAAGAACTCTGGTTCTCCTCCAATTAATGGAAGGCTTATATACCGTAGTATTAGTTTGAGGGATTTTAGTTAATTAAGTCTCATCATACATGGTTTGCATACATTGGTATGTATCCTATATCTATCACATAAATATAAGCATACAAATATGGTATAGTTATGGACTTTACTATATTGACCTCTTGGAGCCAAAAGGAAAATCAAAAGGTCAAACCTAGGTAATATGCATGATTCAAACATGTAAAAATAATTACATTATCTTCAATCTTATTGGATCTCTATCCGGCCCATCTTGCTCCTTGATAGTAGTCTCCATATCTATCTCTAATTATAATCTAAGTAATATAATTACATATTACAATTTGAAAAAAAAATACAAACCAAAAACAAGTGACCAGGACATGAAAGTCTTCATTAGGCCGAAACATGCATTATGCTCAATCACATTGGGTCTTTGTCCATAACTACTCATCATGCCAATCATACACCCTTATCTGCATTTCTAATGCATAAAGAAAAATCATATAATGGAATACAAACTATGTTTCAACTCTTGAAACTTACTTTTGATTTATTTTAATAATATGATCAAATTAAGAAACTTTTTCCATTTTGGAAAATTTCCATTTTAGGAAATCTTTTTGCATGCATGTGTTCTTAATTATCAATCCAATTGATTATTAATTGATTATTTAATTAATTAATCATATTAAATAATTAAAGAATCAATTTTGGGGTTAAAATAATGGGTAGGCCGAAACCTATAATTTAAACCCTAAAGTATGTTCACACACAAACTAGTTTTGTGTCTATTGAACCATTTGGGCCTTTTGGAATGAGCCAAGCCCACTCCAGCTCTTAAAATCCACTAATAAACTTAATTAAAGTATATAATATTTAATTTAAAGTAACTCCTTGGACCCACCAAGTCATTCACTAATTTAAATCAAATCCGTAAACATAATTAAGTCCATTAAGTGGCTTTAATGAATTAAAATTAATCCAATTAATTCAAGGCATATTTTAATTAATCCAATTAATTAAAAAAATATCAATATATCAGATATATCAAATTTAGAAGATTAAAAATCATTCTAAACATGAACTTACCAAGAACACACAAAGAACATAATTTATCGAACTTTTTGATTAAACTAGTTTTCGTGCAAAACTTGTTCGATTTTAATTTTGTTTTATCCTATGGCTTAATATCACATATTAAACACATAAATTATCATCAAAATAATTTTAGAGTGGATCAATAAAAATTTAATTTAGAACAGCCCCTAAACTTTATTGAAAAATCAAAGCCATCACGCCAAAGCCATGATTCTTTTCTCAATATATTTAATCACATACATAAAAAAACAATATTTCTCATTCATGAATAATCAAATATGATATTTTAAAGTTCATGAAATAAATAACTCAAAACTAATAACTATTTCCTAAAAAATATAGAATTGTAGATTCATGGTAAAACCGTGGCTCTAATACCATATTGAAAATTAATTGGCTACATACATCACATGTATAAGCGAAAATTAAAATTTTTAACTGCTATATCTGATCTTGCCATGAATTTGCAATATAAATATTAATGAGAATAAGAAAAATCACTTTTGATTTTGTTGAATAGTTGATTTTCCTTTTTACCGGATTGTCTCAAACCACATAGTCCAAAATTGAACACCTCCAATCGTAATCCACACTAGAGAAGGATCAAATGAACCAAGAACTATTGGAAAACAAAGGTGACCAAAATTTCTTGATGCTAGCAAGGAGAGAGTGGTGGCTAGGGTTGAGAAGGATAGAGGAGTTCGTTTCTTATGAAAACTCACTTAACCCTAATTCCCTTTATCTTGGATTTTTATAGTTAGGTTAAAAATCCAACTTCATAATGGGATTGGGCTCTTTAAAATTTCTGGAGAAGTATTAATTGGGCTTCTGAAAATATTATTAATTTATTTGGACTCAATTAAATCTAATTTAAGTTCTTTCATAAAGGACTATGCACATAACCCATAAACTAGGCCCTTTATGCATATACTTGGATTTAATCATCCAAATCAATTCTAAATCCATCCAAATTAAACATATAGGGTCCATAACACTTATGAAATATATTTAATTTATTTTAGTCCAAGAATTATGCCTCTAAGGGCTTCTATTTGGAGTTGGCGTGAAACCCATCCTCTGGTGGGTTTCTACGCCAAAACCAATTCTTCTGGGCCTCTTATATTTTTCCAATGGATCTATTAATTATTATATCAACCCTATAATACTTATAGTCTAATAATAATTAATTATGAAATATAAAATTTCAATTAGGTCCATTTTGCCGAACATTTCTAAAAGTTCTGCGAACATCTCTGCTTGAGCATAATTAATTAAACTCTTTAGTAAATTATTCTCTTATTCATTTCTCTTCTCCCATAATAATATTAAATATTATTATCCTTGTCATTTTACCATTTTATCCTTTACTTTGTATGTGTGTGACCTATTGGGTTCCTATCCATATTGGCAGTATAATATGTAATTATGAGTTCTATTCAAAACTTATATGATTTAAACTTCTTTAAATTATTTTATCAATCCCTTATTGATATTTATGATACACTATTATACAAATCATTAGCGTCCTCTAGCTAGGCATCATGACTACCCAAATATCAGGAAAATCAAGTAGTTTGACTATACCCTTCCAAAGAAACAATTACCGTGCAATTACTCCTTTCACCACTCTTATCTCAATTAGATTCTGAGTATGGATTTATGTCAACTCATATAAATCTAATTATGTATATTCTATTAATTTAACCATTGTTCCCAAAATGCCCTTCATGGATCCCTATCCATCTTGGCATATTACTCTGGCCAAAGATTCTCTAAACAAGGCAATTATAGAATCATATGAGATAACTTTCTTTAATAAATCTGGGAAGGTGAATTCTTTATCAATCACTCAACTATCTTCAAGTAGGTCATAATATACCTAACCTCCTAACTATGTTGACCCCCAGTTGAAAGTAATAAGTTATAGAGTCAAAGTATATCACTTGTTACTTAAGATAAACTTTATGATATCAAGTCTAAGGATACTTGCACAACCGCTATGAAGAGATTTCTCACTGATATAGATTTAATATCCATGTGAGGATTCTCTTTGCAGGTCTCTAATGAACTTGTTCTTCTAACAAGCATCCATATGTTAGCTTTGATCATCTTCTATAATCACAGTTATGAGAACCACTGCTCGAACTATTTAAGAAGAATAACATGTGCTAGTCTGTCTGAATTAACAATTCCTATCTTGTTAATTCTATGACTAAGGATATTTAGATGTTATCATATTTGCATGCAATAGACATCTCATATCATGAACACTTTCATGATTGCCTTTGCACTGTGTTTATAACATCTAGGACTTCATTTATTAATTTAAGATATACAAACTCTTGTATTTAAACATAACATTAATAAATAAATGATGTCTTTTATTAAGAATATGAATTTTTATATATATGAAATACATCCCTTTTACATAGGCTCTAGGGCATACTCTCTAACACAACCATTTGTCCATATGGCATCCATCTTGCCATATGGCAGGATCATATTCTGCCATATAGTAGACCCTGACTGGACCACTTGTCACCAAAGACACATCAGTTAGACATATGGTAGCACCACAATGTAACATGTGTTAATCCCTAATTAGTCCATGTGTTAGAACTATCTGACATGTGGTGACACCTCAAAGGTACACGTGTCATCACCCCATTGGCCATGTGTTTGGATGATCTAACACATGGCCGACTGACACATGGCATTATCTTAGTGGGCTAAGTGTCAAGCCTCTATTGGGCCATGTGTTAGAGTGACTTGTCACTCTGGCAAAGGCTCGCATGCAAGGGACATGTGCCCTACGCCATGTGCCATCCTAAAAGCCGATTCAGGTCTCCAAAATTTTTCCAATAGGGGTTTTTAGGATCCAGGAACTCAATGGTGAGGTCAAAATTAAAAAATTCTGACTTTTAATTATGCTTATAGGCTTTTTGCATAATTTTTGGTGTACACATAAACACAAAAAATTAAATTCCAAAAATAGCATGAAAATCAAAATTTTTGTGTTCATGCTACCTAATTCGATCTACCAATTTCATGTGAATTATAGATCTAAAATTAAAATATGCCAGAATGTAAAAAAAGGCTTTGGTACCAATGTCAAAAAATAAGGATAAACACGTTTACTTCTTGTAGCATAGAATCTTTTGATATGAGTGGAAGTGAGGGATCTTTACTTTCATGTTACTGCAATAGCTTTCGACTATGAGCATGCATGCCGAGAAGAAATCGACTATTTCACAATCTAAATACCCTTTCAAGATCGATATTATTTTGTGCAAAAATTATGTGTAGGGAGAGAACGTTAATCATAAAGAGTATTTAAAGTGTAACCTCAAATAGATTTACTAAAAGCTTATTTATATAGGTAATTAAAAGTTAAAATCATAATTTAACTTTTATTCATAATTTAATTAGAAATAAATTATCCTAACCTGGTCGCACCCTAACTCTATCAGAAAATATACAAAGAAATGAACTACATATATTTTAAGCCCTACATTAATAAAATCTAGGAATGAATGTATCAATACAAATAGTACTTTTTCAGGTAATCCATAAAATTAAAAATGATAATTTTATATAATAATGATTTATTTAAGGTCAATTTCAATCATAGTTTTGTCAATAGTATAAAAAAATGTTTATAACATTTCAAATTTAAATTCTATATATTTATCATTGGCTGTAAGGGCGGGGCAAGAATTAGTTAGCCAATTCATAACCTATTTTTTTAAGTTCAGTTCATTAAAAATGATTTCTTAAAATTAAAGTCTAAATTCAGAATATTAACAACAAGTTAACCACTAAATAGGACTGGTTAACCATTAAATAATTTCATATAAAAAACTTCAATCCATTAAATTAAAATATAAATTTTCTAATTTTTAAATATAAAATATAAGTCTTTCAAATTTAGGAACAATTTAAAAAAAAAATTAATAACAACTAAAATAAGATTAAATAAATATTAATTTATTTTATCATCTACTTTCTAATAATAGGATAGAATATAGACATGTATAAGTTACCCTCGTGTGTGTGTATATGTATATATCTATATATATATATATATATATATATATATATATATATATATATATATATATATATATATATATATATGGGTAAAATTACATATAAATTAGTTAACTGTTAATCAGATACTTAAGTTCATGTCCAAATTTATTAACTATAATCTTAAAAATTAAAATTCATGATTACGTCCAATTGGACCGGGTAACTACTAAAGTCGATTTGAACTCAATTTTTTTTTTTTATCAGTTGCATGGTTTCTCAAATATCACAATAATAAATTATTAAAAAAAAGGTAATTTACTCTACTAATAAAATAATGAAGGAGTATTTAATTTAAGAAAACTTTTCTCTTTCTATATATATATATATATATATATATATATATATATATATATTGTTTAAGCAAGGTCCAAAATCGGGCCTATGGAGATAATTGGATATGTCCAATGGGCCTAGGTGGGATAATCCAGAAAATTTCCTGATATTTGCCTATTTGGAATATAATCCTATTTAGGCAGATAAAAGACGGAAATTAGGATAATTGATGGAATCGTTGGTTGATTAGGATTCTTGGTTAGAGAGTAAGTTAAAGATTAATTGCTTCTAGAACTTAATTTGGGAAGCTATAAATAGAAGGAATTAAAACTGGAAAAATCTCTCACATTTCAAGTCAGACATATCATTACTTTTTATTCTTCCTTTATCAATTTTTACTTTTTTTTTTTGTTTAAATTAGCGGTTCGACCAATTTTGCTTACCATGGTGGTTCAAATTGGTCAATCATTTGTTATGACCCCAGTTAATTTTGACCCTGACTCCCTGTGCAGCAAAACTTGCCTCGAGTGAATTAGTTACTTGCTTTCAATTATTTTTTTTATTTGATATTTGTAGGGGTGTGCAATGTTCACTTTTTACATTTAATAATACTTGAGATTTTAACCCTGGGACCTAATTTTTGGATGGAGCATCTTTTTGGTAACCATAGTGGGACCCCTTGCATGCCTGTTAATACAAGATCTCAAATATTGAAGAAAATGGCGAATGAAACACTTAGAACAAAAATAATAAGCTCAATGAACAGTCAAGTGGAAGTGTGGGCAATAAGCAACTGCCACCAATCGGCAATTACAGCAGAGATCCAAGAATGCCATTACCACTTGCTTTATTATCGGTTGATTATTTGGCAATTGGCCAAACCGTGGGCTCTGAGAATTAGACCACTTTTGATGTGATGGTCCAGCACATATCAATAGTAATGGCTCCATATGTTGAATGGGCCGAGACTTCGTACAAGAACCTTCAGTAGGCGATCACTACTATGGATCAGTCCCTTGGATCGATAAATCAGACCATAGATCAAATGGGGCCGTTGTCCAATGGAAGGCTGATTCAACCAAAGCACGCAATGCCTCCAGAAGGGTTGATTATTCACAATTCGCCATTTAATAATGGTTAGAATGACCGAAGGCTCTGGTACAAATTGGTTAATATGCTTCGAAGGCCACGTGTTAGAAGTGGGTTTTATCTGCTTAATCTTCATTACCTGGATTGAAAAATCTAGAGAGATGACTTTCAGTAGTTCAGACTTAAAAAAAAAATGATTTCAGAGGTAAGATGGTAATTTTATATTTAATGAAGGATCAAAATAATAATTTTTTATAAAAAGAGTATGAATTACTTAAAAATAGTAAAACTAGATTAAAAAAAATAAAAATGGTGATATGAAATATTCTTATTTCATTAGATAACTTTCTTTATTATTTGATTTATTTTCTAAATTCATTTGCTTCATAAATTTATTTGTTTCCTATATAGATCAAGATTTTTGTTTATAAAAGCTCATAATGTTATTATTTTAGAGACATAATAATATAGAAGAGAAATTATACTTTTCATCTTTCTCTAAATTTTATTATAATTTAGTAAAATAAACGGTAAGTAGATTTAATTTATAAACTTTAAATTATTTTAATTCTCATGAATTAATGAAATTGATTAAGGGTTTAGTAATTATACCCTACAATAAATTTTAAAAACTTCAATATACGAAAATATTAAGAAAAAAAATGAGATTATCATTTTCCATTGTCTAGAACATTATCATGATTTTAGTGATTTATTTTGCATTATTACAAATTGATCATTGCTTAATTATATTTTAATTCTTATATTATATATATGATGAATATATTTTATGTAAAGCTATATTTTGGTTTTCAATTTACTATATGTATATTTTTGTTATGAGTAATATAATTATTTGAAATATACTTAAGAGTTATAATACAATTACTCTCATACAATTTGTTATAAAATATATTATTTTTTCAATATGTCTTGCAAAAATTTATTTTTAAAAGATGTTCACTAAAATAGATATCATTTTGAGACTGAGAGGGAAATACTCGAAATTCACTTTGTATAAAATTAGTAATATATTTTTTAAAGATAATTTGATTTTATTTTGATATAAATATTAGTAAACTCGAAGATTACTAATAGATACAAATATTAATAACTTGAAATTTACTAATTGTTGTACAAATATTAGTAACATATTGTTTACCATTATACAAACATTAGTAAACATGAAGTTTATTGATTAAATCATATAATATCAATAAACCTGAAGTTTACTAATTAACAATTGATTATTTAACATGACTGGATTGACCATTTCGGATCAATTATAATGCATAAATTATTGAAAATTCATACATACATATTTATTAAAGAACCATAAGTTTCTTTTAGTTTAATTTAAGGAATTCTCATAACCTACTTGTTTTCAAGAAATATTACTAAAGTATCACTAGTTGATAAAGGGGCTGAAATTTTTTCATTTTGGATTCAATAAAGATAATATATATAGCCCACTATCCATTATGTGAAATACAAAAATATTTTTGAAAGATGCATTAATAAAATATCCACGTATGTGTTTATTATCAACTCACACCTTATAATTTATGAGATTATTCAAATTAAGTGCATTACCTTCAAATTATGCAATCTAGATATTTTTCTTGATAATGTTAGTAATCATATGTAATGGTTAAAAGATTGTTATAAGCCCCTTATACATTTTCATTATCCAAGATCTAGCAAAAAAATATTTACTAAATGCCTTTGGTTAATTGTTAGATATTTTTATGAGAACAATAGTGTTATTTTTATACATGAATATATAATATTGATGTAAGCAATACTTATACGTATTATGCCAATAAAGATCAGAAAATTCCTCAATTCAATTTTAGTTGAAAATTACATTTTGTTTAATAGATTTCCTAATATCAAGGGAAGAAAGCAGCTAAAATAAATAAATACATTATGCATATTTTAGATTCTTATATCGTAAACCTGAAGTTTAAAAGATCAGTTAATTATGATGCTAATGTATTTGTTAATGTGTAGAGATTTATTAAATCTCATATATATTAGTTGTAAATGCTTCGATTCAGAACAATATCTCAGTAGAACAATTTGCCTTATATGATAAATTATTTAGTTTCAAATAAAAATAAAATCTACAAAATGGAAAGGAGCAAATAAATCCATATGGTTATATTATAGAGGTGGGTACTTTTGAAGAGACTTATGATATAACTAATTTTTAAATCTTGAAAGTGGTTATGATATCTAAAATTAAAAAAAAGATGTCAATATGTCATTTGCCATTAAAAAGGAACTAAAAAGGATAAAGTTGTCGATAATATTTTGTATAAAAATATTGATGTTGATATTTTCAATATAGTGAGGATCTTAAAATTAAATTTGTTGAAAAATACAAATATTAATTGTATTCAATATAAATTTTTGTACCTGCAGTTCAAAATATTGAAAAATATGATGCCAAAAGAGTACAATTGATATTCACGAAATAAATAAAAAAGTCATAAAATATGATTTATTTTATGACATTTATTACAATGGATTTGTATTGATTGCAAATATATATATATATATATATATATATATATATATATATATATATATTAAATAATGAATGTAATAAGCTTTTACTATTTGCTAATTTGATAATATATTAGCATGTAACTAATTGATACTATTTGCCTATGTGATAATAAATTTCATATCTATGATTTCGAAATGTTATATTTTACTGATTGTCATAATTTATTTATGATTTTAATTACTAAAACTTTTGAAGAATTTAAAATGCTTTAATAAATTTTGTAAACTAAATTTTATGTCGAATTAAATATTGAGTACTATTTTATTGCAAGGAAAATTTTTTATAATGTGATTATATGTTTATTTATTATTTTCCATTAAGTACTCCAACAGTTGTAAAGTTATTAGATACAACATATTTCATGATCATATATTATTGCTATTGATGCATTATGTACTCATGCATTACATGGTAATTTTTAAATTATTACTTAAAATTACATATTATTTTACAGATTTTTGTTCTCTATATAATCATATAGATTTTATTTATAAAATTTTATTATCTCCAATCAATTTTTTAGAAATATTCGAATTAAGTTATTAAATGAATTCATTTGTTATAACTATTATATGATTATGCTGTTATTTTATTACATTTGTTTCATTCATTGAAATGAATGAAGCAATATAGAATTATGGCCATGAAAATGGTATGTGTAAGAAATAATAATTATTACGATTCTATGATTAATTTTCACCACCAAAAGTGGTTAATAATTAAGAGAAAGAGCAAGAATGGTTAAGAAAACCATTTGAGAAATGAAAGATATGCATATGACTATATTATTAGATTTTATAAAATTTCTCATCTTAAAAAAATAAAAGATGAGTAGATGAATTTGTACATACTTATGTATAACATGTAAGTCGTTATTTTTCAGTTCATGCATAATATATTCAAAAGATATATAGTAAGCATATCCAAAAGATATGTGGCTCACTTTAGAAAAAAAAATTTATAATATTATGTATCAAAAATCTATATACATAATTTTAAAGTTGTGTATCGATATTATTATAAGAGGAAGAAAAATACACGTACTTTTTTTTACTTAACTAAGATTTTTTTCCATTTGATTTTTCTATTAAGGTTTTTAATGAGGCAATTTATGATGTGTATTAAAGATATTATGTACTTTTTTTCCTTTACTAGATTTTTATCCCACAAAATGTTTTTCAGTAGGATTTTAATGAGGTATAATATGTATTAATGGACATTCAAGGGTAAGTGTTTACTATAAATTTCATGATTATGAATGTTCATAACCCCTTAAGATTGATAAAATGACTTATCAAATGGAAAAGGCAAACACTTATTGTCAATGCAGGATATTTTGTAATATTATCAATGATTTTAAAATTCGTCAGAAGTTTGATAGATCTTTATACTCGATTAAACTCAAAAGATCTTTGTATCGATTAAAGCAACTTCTGAACACATATGGTACAATCATCTAAGTGAATACTTAGTGAAAAATGGGTATGAGAATAATTTAATTTATCCATGCATTTTTATCAAGAAGATAAATTTATAATTTGCTATAATTATAGTTTATATTAATGACTTAAACATAGTAGGGAGTCCAAAAAATATCTTTATTACTGCAGAATATTTGAAAAAGGAATTCTTATGCATCAGCCAGCTTATATAGAGAAAATCTTGAAATAATTTTATATGAATAAGTCTTATCCATTGAGCATTACAATGGTTGTTTGCTCTCTTGATATCAAGAAAGATCCTTTCCATCCATAAAAAGATAACAAAGATATTCTTGGTCCTGAAGTACCATATTTTAGTGCAATAGGTGCACTTTTTTGTCTTGCAAATAACATTAGATAAGATATAGCTGTTGTAGTTAATTTACTAGCAAGATTTAGTTCTTCACCAACTAGAAGGCACTGGAATGGTGTAAAACATATTTTATGTTATCTTCATGGCACTTCTGATATGGGTTTATTTTTTTTCCAAAAGGAGTAAATTCAGAATTGGCAGGGTATGTTGATGCTGGATACCTATTAGATCCTTATAAAACTCGATCACAAATAGGTTATGTATTCACATATGATGACACTGATATTTCTTAACGATATGTTAACTAAACAATCACTACTACTTTCTCAAATCATTCAGAAATATTACCCATCGATGAAGCAAGTCGTGAATGTGTGTGTTTGAGAACCATGACTTAACATATTAAGGGAAAAGTGGGTTAGTGGTGGTGAAAAAGCCAACAAAATGGTATAAGGATAATGCAATGCGTATTTCACAACTCAAAGGTGGCTATATCAAAGGAGATAAAACCAAATATATCTCACCAAAATTCTTTTATACTCATGAACTTATGAAAAAAGAAAAGATTGATATTTGCAAAGTTCGCTCAAGTAATAATCCAACAGATTTGTTCACAAAGGTCCTACCATGTTTAATTTTCAAGAAGCATATGCACAATATTGGAATGCGCCAATTAAAGAATTTAGTGTGATTCATTCTATTGTTGAGGAAAAGTATATATGAATATTGTACTCTTTTTCCTTTGTTAAGTTTCTATCCCACTAGATTTTTCTTAGCAAGGTTTTAATGAGGCATGTTCATAATGTATAGTCATCTAAGGAAAAGTGTTGTGAAATTTTCCTATTTAATTGGATGATTATCTCTATTTGTTGTTTCCTTTATTACTTGATTTATTTCTTAAATCCATTTGCTTCCTAAATTTATTTTTTTCCTATAGGACCAAGATTTTTGTTTATAAATACTCGCAGTATTATTATTTTAGAGACATAATAATATAGCAGAGAAATTATACTTCTCATCTTTCTTTATATTTTTGTTTTGATTTTACTTTTATTTATAACAAATGGTGAATTTTAATATAAAATGCGCTAAAATCGGACTTAAATTAACAAAAATGGGCTAAAAAACCTTAAAATTGGATATAAAATGGCTAAAAATAGATCTAAATGATGGAGTTTTTTTTAACAATTTTCATGAAGACCTACGAGGAGTACCTGGTAGCTATTCCTCTTCCTTGGCACTTGTCCAAGGAAGGTGGTGGTTGTTGGGTAGCCAGCGAAGGTTCCTGACATAGGCGCTAGGTATTTTTATGCCAATTACAGAGACAGAGATAATTTAACGAGAAAACTTACCCATTTTCAAATATGTTTCCCCCGTAGGATGTGATTTTTATTATCCATTTAGGATGGAAGAATATTTTAAAATTCTCTTCCTTAAAAGGTGAATCATTAGAGGCTGAAAATAAACCTAATATGCAAGATATTTGAGTTTGGACCACTCAACACATTCTCCCTTTCATGAAGACCCAATTTTCCATACGAAATTCCAAAAAATATAGAGAAATATTAGAAAGAAATTGTGAGGAAATAATATAAGAGTTATAGTGGAGTGAGAATTAAATCATAAAAATATAATCTTAATTTGAAAATCTAAAATCGAATAATGTAGGAAAAGATTTTGTTGAAATTCTAAGAGGAATTGAGTATTTTTGTGATTTGAAGGTTGATGGGAGGTGTTTCTAGAATTGAAATATTCATAATGAAACATTGAATTTTGAAAGTAATATTCAAGCCTTTCAAAAATTCTATTTTTTAATTTTTAATTTTTCCTTTATTTTTCATCTTCATTCTTGATTATTCATATTATTTGATTTATTTTAACTTAATTGAATTTTTATTTTAATAAGATTTGCATATTAATGTAATTGTGATTATTTAATGATAACATTCTCGAAAAGATTTCGGTCCAAATCTTGATACTGCAAAAAAAAAATTGAGGACCTATAAAGATTCAAAAATACTCTAACGGTTTAGTCAATTTCTTCAAATATAATCATGATGTCTATTCTGTCCAGAGTCAGATTTCCAGTTTCGATTTGTAAAATATCATTTTTAGCCAAAATGACCTTCTACAAAGTTGTTTCTCTATATCTCTAGTGTAACACCCTAATCCACTAACCATGCATAAACATCAATCATCATAACCTAGCAAAGATAAGGCATGGATAATAATAAATAGCACAGGTCATAATTATTACATGCCACAATAACTTAAAACAAACTTATAATTAAAAAGGCCTAACATAATGCCAAAGATACATAATGGAATCCTCAAGGGCAACTGCACTCTGTCAGATCTTATCTTTAAAGGTTGACTAGCCACCAACTATTGATCCACTAGGGCTTAACCGGAACCTATACGGATAACAAACCCGTGCTAAGCTATAAAGCTTAGTGGGGAAACCAACTCCAAGGATAAAATCTAATAAAATATCATAAAATCATTATTCCTTTAAATTTAAGGAAAACATATGAGTCAACAATATTAAACAATCTCACCCTTGCTATACCAAATGAATCTGCAATCCTAAACATGAATATTATTCTTACAATAATCTAGACCGCATAGTAATTGATAGTACATCTTTCATCACAAGCATTTAATCACATTTATTATGTATGATATGCCTTCAATGTTCAATCAAAGCATAAGGGAGTGCATATATCATACATCATCTACATGAGATATTTTAGGCATCAATACTTCACATTTGTCATGCAATCTTAGTTATATAATACAGAGCAGAGAACTACATTTCATTGAAATCATTCTAGCCAAAAAGGAATTTAAACCAAGCAATATAGTAGGTCATTATCATTTTCACATTATATAGGTGAAGCAAATGATATATATACATATTTCTTTATTTCGAGTGACTTGTTGAGTCTTTTAAACTTTTAATAGCCCGCCAAGTACTAGTTCAAAGGATGGATAACGGGAGCAATACATACTGAAGGTATCAAATGATGGACCCAAAGGGCCGAACTATGGTTCCATAAAGGAACAAAACCCTAGGCCCAAACGGGGTCATCAATGGTTCTAGTAAGGAACAAATAATAGACCCAAAAGGGTTGAACGATGGTTCCATAAAGGAATAAGACCTAAATGGGGTCAACTATGGTAGCTGTTGAATCCTTCTAGGCATGCCTATCTAATCCACAACCGAACTAAGACCCACATGCTTTATCACTTTAAGAACATCTTTCATTCATCATATTCTTTCTTGTTTAATATAACATTTACTTAAAGCCGTTTCCCATAAATGAACACATATTATTCATTTACATAGCAATACTAGCTTAAAGCCCTGATATTCAAGAATACATACCACATGTTTATACTTGCATAGCTATCGGATAACTTATGTCTTGCACTATAATGGTTTAGCATAATGGTAACTGAGTATTGTGCAATACTAGCTCAAAAACAATGTTTTAAGAACCTAATGCAATACACATCATTGAACATAAGATCATGAAGTAACAACATGATTTGAATTTCAAGGTTGACTCTGGTAATACCCAATGATAGTTCATGAGAATGAAACCATACATATAGTCATATAAATCATGACCACATGACTCTACACGTAAAAACATATTCACTAAAGAAGAACGTACCTGAGTGGTTCTTCAAAACCATTTCCTTTGCTTCATTATACTTAATTTAATCTTTGTACATTTAGTTCATCCAATATATTATATACATACATTTGGTGTCTCACAAGTAGTGAAAGTACTCACATTTGAGATTAACATCTACCTATGTCATACATAATGTCTTAGAAAGACTTCACAATTCAATTATTTCATTTAGAAATCATATGGCTTATTAACCACCACTTTAATTAACATAATCATCATGTACATTACTTATGATCCATTTAATTCTCTCCAATTATATTTTATAATACTAGATTCATGATTCACGAAGAATTTATAGCTTAGAGTGTGAAGTAGAACCATTAAAAGAAAACATATGAGTGGCCATGCCAAAGAAAGAAAAGAAGGCATACACGGCCACGCAAGGAGAACAAGGGCCAACACGCGGCTAAGTAGAGGGAGAATGAATCCATTCATGTGGCTATTCAAGGAGAAAAGCAATGCAGTGCACAGCCACGCAAGGAGAGACCCAAGCCATCACACGGCCATGTATGAAAAACATAAGGGAAATGCACGGCCATGCAGAGAGAAAACACAACCCATCACACGGCCACATAGGAAACACACAAGGAAGATGCACGGCCACGTAAGGGAAAAACAAAGAGGAGGCACAGCCACGCACTGAAGAAGCAAAGGCATCACGTGGCTGTGCAAGGAAGCATAGGTATATGTGTTAGTGTAAGCCCTAGCCCCAATACATTGTAATAAAACACTTAGTTAATAAAATGAGGCATTTGTTTTATCTTTTGTATTCCCGTGCATGTCAATTGATAAAACTATCCAAGAATGTCGTTTCGGTTTAAGTTATCATGTGTGAGGCACATGGATTGTAAGACCTTGAAACAAATGGGACTTCATTCTAAATATCCCTAGTAAGTCATTGTTATGGGAATAACAAATGAATTAAGACTAGTATGCTCTCTCTGATATTATGAGTTCTATCTTACGGATCATTAGGACAAGAATGTCAATCAGAGATCATAGATACATGTTAAAGAACATGGTATCTGGATTCGATCCGCTCATGAGAACACTACATGGTACAAGTCATAAGTGTTTCTCATATGCAAGTTTTGTATCGGAGTTCTTAGACCTGAAATCTCTATGAAACTCCTTATGAATTACTGTGTACTTTGACATACACCTAACGTGCTCATAACAGAGTGACAAGTACGGGTATGATTGGGTATACATTGATTCATGTTAGAGAGCATGAGAGAAGTGAAGGGATTACCCCTCTCAATAAGAGAGAAAATATCACCGGCCACTTGATCAGTGAACTGAGAAGTGTATGGCCATACCGAGATGGAATAATGAGTAATCATTATTTATCTGAGAGTTCAGTGTCACTGGAATATCAAGAAAGGAATTAATATATATAAGGACGACTAGTTCCATGCCTTATATTAATTCTGATATTTAAGGGTAAGGAACTATGCAAAATTGCATTAGGTCACTAAATGCCATATGTATTTTCATTTAATTTGGATTGCTATAATATCTTGCCTGAGAATATATATAGCATTTGAATTAATTTATTAATTCATTGCCAACATTAAATGGACCTATAGGATCGCACACAAAGCATTGGGCTTAAAATACTTAAATTAAGTATTGGGCATTAATTTGGGCTTTTAATTAAAGTCAAATTAATGTATGTAATGGGTTATAAAATTGCTATTGGGCTTTGGTCCATGAGAGAGAGAAATTCAGCCCATAAGGTTTAATTTCAATTAATTAATTATCTTGTGTTAATTAAGTTAATTGAGTATTAAAGCCTAAAGGAATTTAAATTAAATCAAATCACCTATATAATTAATGAAGTGGCCGAAATTCCAAGAGGGAAATCAAGGAATTTTGGCACATGTTGTTTATTTAATTAAGTGATTTCATTTAATTAAATGTCTTATGTTTTATTTCAAATTTGAATTTTAAATTCAAAGGAGTTTAATTCAAAATATATGACTTATCTTTAGGAAGTGATAGAGTTTGAATTAATTATCTTAAGGTAGTAAATTCAGATAAAAACACTTGCCTAAAAGATAATGATATATAAAGAAATAAAACCCTAGGAGCAAAATGAGAAGAAGTTGTCGCAAACCCTAGTTCTTCTATGCAATTGGCGTGAATTTCATCTCTTCCTCTCTCAATTCTTTTGGCCCAATTTTTCACAAGGAGAAAGGATAGTTCCTCATTCTCTTGTGTTCTTGGGTAGTGATAGCAACCTAAGAGAAGTACAAAATCAAATTTTGTAGCTTCAATCCATAGCCATTACACAATACCTTAAAAGAGAGCTAGTAATCTCGATTTTAAGCCGACGGTGCAATTGTGTGTGTGAGAATAGAGGGAGTGGCATAAAAGGCTATTCCTTGGCATTGGTGATCGAGATCTAAGGCAGAAAAAGTCATCTTAGTTGCTGGCCATCACCGAAATCAATATCTAAAAGGCATCTTAACTTGTAAGTTCTACAACCTAAAATTGCATGTTTTCGTTCCTAGTTTTGGATATGTATGGTATGTATGATAAAAAATTTTGTTTTTCCACTGTGCTATCATGATTATCATACCATGTCATATTCCTTCAGTGGTATCAGAGCCTAGACATGCTTATTTTAGTGCTTTAGATGCATGAAAAAATTAATTAAAAATCGTTATTTTGAAAACATGCAAATCTGAAATTTTCTGTTTTGAGTTTTTTGCATTGTTTTGGTGTAAAAACGATTTTAATTGATTAGATAGGTATTATAATTAATATGAAATGTTAATATACTGTCCTAATATGTTATTAGGGCTGGTAATGGTCGGATTTAATTATTTATACCTGATGGTACATGTTAATTATGAAACTAGGTGCTTGTTGGCATGAAAATTGCTATTTTAACAACTAGTTTTCAAAATTAAATGTAAAATTGATTTTGGCATGTTGTTAAAGATTAAATATCAGGTCTGGACATATTTTAAATTTGGTTATAATTCTGGTCCATGACAATTTAATTGATTAATTTTAAAATCACTTAAAACTATGACTAGTTTGTGTTTGTTACATGTTTAATCAACATAGTTTGTTTTGTTTTGATTAAAATGGTAAAAACACATTTAGATTAAAATGGTACAGAATATTAAATCAATATTTATGGACTTATTTAGATTATTAAATGACTCATAAAATTGATTTAAATGTTTGTGCATTTCATGGCATTACATAAGTATTAAACAACTAGTTTTTGTTGTTTGTTTGTTTTTTTGCATGAATGTCGTGTACCATATATATGTTCTTCATGATTTTATATTTTAATTCATGTTAGCACATATTATATGCATTTTTAATGTTTATGGGCTGTATAAAATAAAATTAAAAATGGCAAAATTGGAAATTATACTAGAGTTGATTTATAGCACAAATCTAACTAATTTGTGTTTTGGGCTTTTAAGAGAACTTATTCAATAAGAGGATTTAGTCCATTGGGCTTCGGCCCAGGCCCATCATGGGGTCATTTCTTAAAGGTTCAAGTACACAATTTCCATTAATGGGCTTGGCTAAACTAATTAAAATTGGACTTTGTTTGATCCATGAATGCTATGTATATTTATTTGCTTGTTTGGTGTGATGAATGGATATGCATGGTGCATTCATGGGCCCTGGGTTTTTGTAATTAAATATGGCCTGCGTGCCATTATATTTTATTGTAAAAGTTTCATTTATTTTTTAGAATAGAATTTATTTGAAGACTTTGTAAATCAAGACGAAGCCCACCGGAGTGGAGAAGCCCAACTCAAAGATTCTTATGTAATAGTATAGAATCTTAGTTGTAGGTTTTTGGGCCCATGTTTGTCACGCTTTACTTTATGCAATTATATATATATGCATGTTGTGTATGGATGACAAAGCGTATGCCATGTAAGACGTAATAAAATGAATCCCTAAAAATAGTAAGTCACAAAGTTGCCTTCCTAATTCGAAACATGTCAAGGCATCGATCATCGGTCACGTAGACTAGGAGTCCTAGATGCGTCCGATTATCTTTGTGAGGCATGGGTTGTGAATGTAGGTTGGACTTAACATGGAATGGGATGCTCGGACCTAGGCAACAAATAAATGGGTTTGTGCTATAACATCTTAAGATGTTAGCCCATTTGATACAAGAGTCATGTACGAGACATGATTGGAGTTTTCCTACCTAAGTAACTTAACTTGTTAGGTGTACAAGCTCAGCTTGAATAATAAGTTGTTGTGAAAAGTGGATCTTGGCCCACATTAAATCACTAACGCGAATTATTTAAGGGGATATTAATTCGGTTTGTGGGATCATTAAGACCTCATTTAATCTTGCTAAATTTTATTGTAGATTGAAAATGGCATCTTCAAACAACAATTTCTCATTGCGATCGGTCCTTGAAAAGGACAAATTGAATGGCACCAATTTCATAGACTGGTCTCAAAACTTAAGAATAGTTCTTAAGCAAGAGAAAAAGTCGTATGTTTTGGATGCACCCTTGCCTGAAGAACTAGGAAGGAACGCCTCTGCGATTCAAAAGGAAACTTTTGAGACCAAGAAGAGCGACTCCAATGATGTGACCTGTCTGATGCTGGCCACAATGGTGCCTGACTTGCAAAAGCAATTTATGGACCAAGAGGCTTATGCGATCATGGTGCACCTCAAGGAGATGTTCCAAGAGCAAGCTCGTCACGAGAGGTTCGTGACAACAAAGGCCTTAATTTTTTGCAAGATGGCTGAGGGTACTCCTGTTAGTACCCATGTACTTAAGATGAAAGGGTATCTTGATACTCTTGAGAAGCTTGAGGTACTAGTGCCAAAGGAATTGGCCACTGACTTGATCTTAGGATCATTGCCTGCTGCTTATGATCCATTTGTGATGAATTATAACATGCATGCAATGAACAAGTCAGTCACTGAGCTTCATGGGATGCTTAAGAATGCTGAAGAGAACATTCGAAAGACCAATCCCGTGCTAATGGTTCAAAAGGGAATTAAGAAGGGACCTGCTAAGGGAAAGGGAAAGGTAAAGGGAAAACCCAAGACAGTTGGGAGTGCACCTCAGGCCCAATCCAAGCCCAAGGCGCCAAAACTCAAGGAGAGTAAGAGCACATGCTTCCATTGCAACAAGATAGGGAATTGGAGGAAGAATTGCGCTCTCTTCAAGGAAGAACAAAAGAAGAATGGAGCCAAGGCGTCCAGTTCTGGTATTTTTGTTGTTGAAATTAACCTTTCTATTTCTACCACTTGGTATTGGATACTGGTTGTGGTTCTCACATTTGTTCAAATGTGCAGGGGCTAAGAAATAGTATTGTGCTTAAAATACTTAAATTAAGTATTGGGCATTAATTTGGGCTTTTAATTAAAGTCAAATTAATGTATGTAATGGGTTATAAAATTGCTATTGGGCTTTGGTCCATGAGAGAGAGAAATTCAGCCCATAAGGTATAATTTCAATTAATTAATTATCTTGTGTTAATTAAGTTAATTGAGTATTAAAGCCTAAAGGAATTTAAATTAAATCAAATCACCTATATAATTAATGAAGTGGCCGAAATTCCAAGAGGGAAATCAAGGAATTTCAGCACATGTTGTTTATTTAATTAAGTGATTTCATTTAATTAAATGTCTTATGTTTTATTTCAAATTTGAATTTTAAATTCAAAGGAGTTTAATTCAAAATATATGACTTATCTTTAGGAAGTGATAGAGTTTGAATTAATTATCTTAAGGTAGTAAATTCAGATAAAAACACTTGCCTAAAAGATAATGATATATAAAGAAATAAAACCCTAGGAGCAAAATGAGAAGAAGTTGTCGCAAACCCTAGTTCTTCTATGCAATTGGCGTGAATTTCATCTCTTCCTCTCTCAATTCTTTTGGCCCAATTTTTCACAAGGAGAAAGGATAGTTCCTCATTCTCTTGTGTTCTTGGGTAGTGATAGCAACCTAAGAGAAGTACAAAATCAAATTTTGTAGCTTCAATCCATAGCCATTACACAATACCTTAAAAGAGAGCTAGCAATCTCGATTTTAAGCCGACGGTGCAATTGTGTGTGTGAGAATAGAGGGAGTGGCGTAAAAGGCTATTCCTTGGCATTGGTGATCGAGATCTAAGGCGGAAAAAGTCATCTTAGTTGCTGGCCATCACCGAAATCAATATCTAAAAGGCATCTTAACTTGTAAGTTCTACAACCTAAAATTGCATGTTTTCGTTCCTAGTTTTGGATATGTATGGTATGTATGATAAAATTTTTTTGTTTTTCCGCTGTGCTATCATGATTATCATACCATGTCATATTCCTTCAATATGTGGCCACGTATAAAGGAAAGGAGAAGGACACATGGCCACAAGGCATTTCGGCAGTCTGGATTAAAAATCCCAATTTCCAGCTCAAATGATTTTGAATCCCAAAACTCACCTCAAGCACTTAGATTTAAATCATTCTTTGTTCATCCAGAACACTAAAATTTAACCTTTACTTCAACTAAGGGGACATATACAAGAACATAGGAAAATCATCAAGTAACCATTTATATAGAGTTCCCATACCTCATATACCAGCTTCATCTCCTTCAAAATAATCCACTAATCTAGCTCTTTCTTCTTTCTCTTATTCTTGATCTATCTGCTTCTCTTTTCTCCTTATACATAGGAACAATAACATAATCTTACAATCCCTTATGACCAAAAATCATAAATGAAGAAAAGAAGAGGAAGAAGAGATCTTCAAGGAAAGACATTACCTTAAATCTTCACTCCCATACCCTAGCTCCCTTCTCCAACTCATAACCAGTAGAGAGAGAGAGAGAACTATCTCTCTCCAAAATGTCAATCCCCCCATTTTCAATTCCCTTGATTTCCTTCTCCAAGAAGCTATTGAGGGAGTTAGTGGGGTAAATATCTCATAGTGTGAATTTTTAAAATTGCCCTTATACAACATAACCCATCAACTTATCTTTCTTAACATTTAACACCCAAACTTCTAATTTACTTCAACTATATCCCTCTTTATCTTAATTTTAACCATACTCAATTTACATATAAGCTAAAATTACCAAAATACCCCTAATGGGGCTTAACCTTAACAATGCAAGATAATTCTCATCACTTTACTGTAATCCAGTTAGGGCCATGATTGTGTCCTTACATCTAGTTTTGAAAAAATAAAAAACCACTCAATTATGATTTCTAAAGCTCAAGATATCACTAAAATATTATAGACTATTCCAAATGATAAACAACAAAGGTCTATTTAGAGGCATATTTAGGTGTTGAGATATTCTACAAAGTTGTATATCTATGTCTTATCATTCATTTACAACTAGAATCACTTCATTTAGACATCTACAAAAAAAATTATGCTCTTTAAACTAAAATACATTTAAGTGAACCCTAAACAAATTTTTACTATATCACTTTATAAGGCACTAGTCATCTTTTCCATGCACTATATCACTATTTTCTTTATTCTAACATTAATATCACAAAAATTGTAACTTATAAACTAACTTAAATCCAGATAAACTTATAGTGTATATAAAAAATAAAAATCCCAAACCGCAAAAGCTAGCCAACCCAACTCTGTAGAGCTCTTCTTTTTCACTTCCTTTGTTCTTGTTACTTCTTCCAGCAACTAGCATAATATATCATTTAATCGTCATCCACAAATAACAAACTTATAGTCTAAAGAAAGGATAGAGGAGAATAAAGCATTTCTTTTTACTTAAAATCATGCATTACTTATCTATTTATGTTGAAACTCAACTAAATACTCAAGTACCTTTTTTTTTATAAAAACTTAAAGTAAGAAAATGGCTTGAAAAGAGAGGAAAATGGCTGAAAGTTTGGCTAAGAAGTGGCCAACCATCCAAGGGAAAATAGCATATTTTTTTTCTTTTTCTTCTTGCTTCTACTCCATTTTTCTAGAATAAGACACATGCATGAGTTTTATTGGACCACTTGTTTAATTACTAGATTTTCACACTTTACTCCCACTTATTTTGCATATTTATACATTTAACATGAGGTTATAACATAAAATGCAATCAAGTCCTTCTTACTTAACTAACAATCCAAAAGCTGGCAAATTTACAAAATTTCCCACATATACATACATTAATTTCAATTACATCCCTAACACATTTATAAATATTTACTAGTGAATACTTTGGGTTGTTACAATTCTATCCCCTTTTTGTCCTCCAAATTCTCTCTATGTCACTTATCAAATCTTATCACTTGCATTCTTATATCTCTATCTCGATCAAACTCTATTCAATATTATCTCTCCTTATTTCTTTTATTCCTTGCTTTATCTATGTTATCTTATCATCACTACACTCAATGTATATCCTATCTATTTTCCTTCCATTTAAGGCCTTTGTATGTAATTTGATGCTTTTCATATTTTGTCAAATGATTTTAATACAATGCTGTGAAAGAATTATAGGATGCAAATGTATGCTTTCATGTATCATATATGTTTGCCCTATCCTATGCTATAACATGTGTAATCAATTGCCTATACTATCAAAGAGTTACTAACAGGAACACTAAATGCCATACCCTATCTAAATCAACTTTTATATAAAGGCTTTCGTACTCTACTATCTATAAAAAATAGAGACATCTACATTAGTCTTTACACTAGCATTAGATTTACATTTTCAATTATCTATACTTTTACTATGATCCAATTCCATCTTTACTCTAGGCAAGAAAATATCTACTTTAAGGATACAACACTATATAGACACACATCTCTAATCTATTCTCTAACACCTTATTATCCATAACCACCTAAACCCTTTACTCTAATACCACAATATAATACTCGCTTTTATTACCATTTTATTTACTTAATATTCTGTTAAATTGCTTACACAAAAAAATATATGTAGATATAAATTAAACATACTTAAAGTACCATTATAAATTAATTCATTACATATATTCCAAATCCTTTATATTATACATTTACAGAAAATAATTCATCATTAAAATTAGCCTTCACTCGTAACCCTTCAGTGGCTTGCAGATGTTGACTCGAGAATAGCACTTTTTTATACACCTGTGTACCTACACAGGAAGAACACCCATGCTGAGTAATGGCTTAGTGGGGAGTAAACAGTGCAATTGAATTTTTATCAAAGTCTCAAATGCAAATAACACAATCACATACACATGTCATTATAGTTCTATATATTAAATAACACTTCAACACAATTATTTGATTACACTTCATTATTAAATGACAAGCAATATCACTATCAAGAGGCACTAAAACACTTACAATATTGATCACTTTTCCTTTATTCATTAATTGAATCACTTCTATCGTCGAATTCCCATAAATGGTGGATACAGATACAAACACTAGATACTAGCAAGTAGTATCAAACACTAGAGACATAAAAGTCTCGGGTCACTAGATACCAATGGGTATCAAAAAACTAGTCATCCTCAAATGACAACACTAGCAGCTGCTATCACTATCCTTTTTATAAGCATGCCTATCTCTCCACTACTTTGTAAAATTAATCACTCAAGAATATCACATTTGATACATTTAGAATCATGACATCAATACACTCAATATAGCATGCAATCATTTCACTATATCTTATCATTCTTATTTAAGTATCCAAAAGATACAATATAACATGCTCATCATTCATTTACTTACATATAACATTGCGAATATAACTATTTATATTCATTTATGTTCATTAACTATACAAGTTCTTTTGCATTAAGGCTTAGTATTTAACATTACTTTATTAGTTCATTATGTTTTACACTCATTTTATGTCACTTATTACTCTTATTTTTATACTTAAAATACTCTATAAGTGTTTAAGTATGCTTTGGTATCAATTTGGGCCTAAAAATCAAATCTAGAAAGAGACAAGGAATGGTCACAGTCAGTAGCCTATACCCGCTGACTTTAAAATAGATGTCATTTTGATTCTACACTAAATTTAGCCTATGTCATGCTCAGTAGGTCATACCTACTAACTGTGAGGTCTATTCTACCTAGAGGCATATTTTCAATTTCGGTTTGTATGTATTTATAGACCTATAAAATGTTATTTTTAGCCAAAGTGGCCTTTTACAAAGTTGTTCCTCTATTTCTTTAGTTTTGAAAACATAAAAAAAATACTCAATTATAACTTCTAAATCTCAAGATATCAATAAAACATTATAGACTATTCCAAATGATAAATAACAAAGGTTTATCAACTTTAAGCTCAATTTTGAACACCTTAAAGGTAGATTTAGTTTTGGGGTCTTCTACAAAGTTGTAGATCTATGTATTATTGTTTATTTAAAACTAAAAGCACTTTATTTAAAAATCTATAGAAAAAGTCATGCTATTTACGCTAAAATGGGTTCAAGTGAACCCTAAATAAATTTTTACTATATCACTTTCTAAGGCACTAGTCATCTTTTCCATACACTATATCACAATTTTCTTCATTCTAAAATTAATCACACAACAATTATAACTTATAAAACAACTTAAATCAAATAAACCTATAGTGTATTTATAAAAATAAAAATCCCAAACCTTAAAAGTTAGCCAACCTAACTCTTTAGAGCTATTCTTTTTCACTTCCCTTGTTCCTGTTACTTTTTCCAGTAGCTAGTATAAGACATCACTCAATCATCATCCATAAATAACAAACTTATAGTCTAAAGAAAGGATAGATGAGAAGAAAGAATTTTTTTTACTTAAAATTATGCATTACTTACCTAGTTATGTTGAAACTCAACTAAATACTCAAGCACCTATTTTTATAAAAACTTGAAGCAAGAAGATGGCTTGGAAAGAGAAAAAAATGGCTGAAAATTTAGCTAAGAAGTGGTCAGCCATCTAAGAAAAAAAGCAAAATT
Source organism: Excoecaria agallocha (assembly GCA_037975025.1). Classification (NCBI taxonomy): domain Eukaryota; kingdom Viridiplantae; phylum Streptophyta; class Magnoliopsida; order Malpighiales; family Euphorbiaceae; genus Excoecaria; species Excoecaria agallocha. Next base: position 50,733,541 of record CM075810.1, on the reverse strand, counting down.
TTTCCCTTTTTTGTTCTTGCTTCTACTCCACTTTTCTAGAATAAGACACATGCATGAGTTTTATTGGACCAATTATTTAATTACTAAAATTTCACACTTTACTCCCTCTTCTTTTGCATATTTTTACATTTAACACGAAGCTATAACATAAATTGCAATCAAGTCCTTACTTAACTAACAATGTATATTCACACCCAAAGCTAGCAAATTTACAAAATTGCCCACATATGCATACATTAAATTCAATTACATCCCTAACAGATTTATAAATATTTACTAGTGAATACTTTGGGTCATTAGAATTTATCAATTGGGGTTATAAGTATGTAAAATCTTATTTTCTAATTGTTTTTATGCATGTTTAGGTTGTTGTAATTACCTTAAAGAAAATTGTTGTAATTTTATGGTAATTATATGATTCGTAACTACAGTATAAATTATTATGAAGGAAAATTACAATTGTTTATGTTGTTGGTATTATAAATAATGAATTGTTTTCTTATTCCAATTGGTCTATGTCATGATTTTCAAGCTTGGATTTGTAGATTTTGGTGGGGATAAAAGGAAAATGGTAGAAGAATTCACCTGTGTATTTGGTAGTAGATGTGCAAATTAAAAATAGGGAGGGGCTTAGGTTTTAGAAACTTTGAGTGTTTTAAAAAGGCCTTACTGGTGAAACAAGGATGGTGTTTGATTACAAATCCAGAATATGTGTTGGCTAGGCTATTAAAGGCTCGATATTTTCCAGTTTCCTCTTTCCTTAAAGTTTTTATTAGCTTAAATCCAAGTTACACATGGAGGAGCATCTTAGCAGGTTAGGGTTTGTTGAGTTCAGGATCCTACTGGTAGCTGGAAAATGGCTTGAGTTTGAATATATGACAGGAGAAGTGGATTTCGCAACCATCCTCTTTTAAAGTTGTAACTCCTTGTAACTCTGCCTATAGCAATACGATGGTAGCTTTCTCCATTGATATTATAAATAAATTACTACTTCCAAGTGATGTGGATCGAATAAAAATGATCCCTATGGGGTTTGGTAAGAAATATAGATCAGATAGTTTGGTATTATCATTATTCGGGGCAATATGTGGTTGAGAGCGGATATCGGCATACTCTATCTTTGCAGGGAGGTCATAAGTTCTATATTAGGAAACCAGAGCTCGATGTTTTAGAAATGCCTTTGGAATATAAAAGTGACTCAAAAAATTGGTAGCTTTTTATGGCACTTCATCGAATTCTTTACCTATTAAAGAAGTTCTTTAATACCAAATTAATGGAGTATCTCCTAGCTATTAGAGATGCAATATATCGGAATTGGTTTTATACCTACTAAAGGATTAAGATCAATTTATGAGGTACACTTGAGAGCTTATGGGTTTGTCCCAAATTTTGAGAATTAACTTTAAATGGTGGTTAACAAAGATTTTGGACTATTTAACTATGGAATAAATTATCTTTGTTCTCTTTCATATGCTACCAGATTTAGTTCGCTAGAAATAAACTCTTTCACGATAATTTAGTTCTTGAATGTTCACAAATATTTATATCAGCAAGGAGTTTGATGGTTGAATTTATGGCTATTTCCTCCCAACTTGATGGATTCAGTAGCCTTGTTACTAACAGCAGGTGTGTGTGGCTTCCACCTTTGTCAAATAAAGTGAAAATAAGCACTGGTGCTGGAATTGTAGAGGCTAAGTTGGTAGGTCTCAAGGTGGTTTTCAAAAATGGTCAAGGGAAAGTGCCATCCTACGAATAGAGAATAATGGTGGACTCATGGAATCCTTACACATAAGAGGCTATAACTCTTCTTTTTGGTGTTTTTATTGCAAAAGACCTAGGTTTCTCTAATATAGTGGCTAAATTGGATTGCAAATATGCAATTGATTATTTGGTAAAGAATTTAGATATTCAAAATGGATTTGGAGGTATTCTTGTAGACTATAAAAATTCAAGTAAGGATTTTACCTCATGCTATTGGTTTTGTACTCCTAGAACAGGCAATAGAGTAGCTCATTATCTAGCTAAGAGCTATCACACTTCCCCATCTACACTTGTTTGGATTGAATATTTTTCCTCTCATATTTCTCATTTTATTTTGGATGATGTAACCTATATTCAAGCTTAATGAAATCTTGAGGTTTTTCTCTTCAAAAAGATATTATAAATAATCATTAAAATTTTCATTATCTTTTTAAGTTTCATTTTCTTTAACCACTAAAATGAGAAGATTTTGTTCCAGGTTTTAAGGGATGGAAAGGAAAAAAATAAAAAAAGAATATCGAAGTTGAGATTTTATTTAAATGCAAAAGGAGGAAGAAAATAATGTTGCTTGATCTGGATTAAAAACAATAAATTTCCCAAAATGATCATAAGATCTTTTATTGAGATCTGGGAAAATAAATTGTAATAAATTGGATAGATTTTTTTCAATCAAACCTTTCAAACAGTAAAAAAAAAATTCAAACCTTTCAATATTATTTATGAAATTTTACCCTACTTAAAATTATTCCTGGCCATTTCGAGACAGTAATTATTTCCGTTTATCATTGCTTATGTTATGTTGTAGACAATTTGGATATAAATCAATAAAATTTGGTTAATTACATATTAAAGTTTAAACTATAGGGTACTTTTTAATGTCAAAATTAATTTTTAGAACCTTTCGATATCAGTCCCCAATTTCAAATCCCCTTTCAATTAAATGACTCCACCAAATAATCTACTAAAACTAACAGATATTGCTGACTTAGATGCAATATGGGACCTACCGTGCCATGTAGAATGCTCTTCTCCTCCTTCTTCTTCTGGTATCTAGTCCTAGTAAAAATGTTCTTATACCAATATAGTTTCATTAAAACAAAAATGATAAGCTTTTACTTGAAAGGCTAATAAAGGACCTTTAATTCCAACACGACAACGAAACAACAATAACAAAACACAATTGATCTTAAGATTAATCCCTGATTAAATTCTATAAAATCAAGGATTATTATACATAAGTACAAATTTATGACTAGGTTTCTTCATCCTTTGTTTCGATAACACATCATTTGAATGAGAATACACAAAAAAATGAAATAAGAATCAAAGCAAAATTATCTAAATTGATTATTTGATCCTTCATTTTTTGCTTTGTAATTAAGGATATGATCATCTTTAAGAAAATATACGGTAACCTTTATAGAGAGATTTGGTCTTTAATGATATTTTTTTTCTTCAGAAATTTCTCCTTTCATTAGTTTTTCCATTATTAATTCTTTTTTTCCATTAATTACTCCATTCATTATAGGAAAGTTTAATCACCATTTAAATTGTTGTGATAATTGTAATAATAATTAATAAGATAGAAAAATAATTTGTATTAAAATAAAGTCATGAAATAATCACCAACTACTCTAAATTATGAATCTCAAACCCAAAAATGCAGCCAAGAACAAGCTTCCTCAAATCCAGCCAATCTTGAAGAAAAAAAAAAGCAGAATTGGAAATAAGAATATGAAGAGCCTAAAGTTCATTATGCTAAATATAATAATTGATTTGGGGAGAGAGAGAGAGAGAGGAAGGAAGAAAAAAAAGGTGATGTGGTAACCTAATTGGTTTACAGGGCCTACTTATTTAGCCAAGTCAATAAGTTCCGTTAGCATTTAGCAAAATTGTTGACAAAATCCCTCAATTGAAAGGAAAATCGAAGATTGGGATTGACATTAAGTTTCAAATATTAGGTCTGACATTGAAAAGTACCTTATAGTAAATGCTTTAATTTGTAATTAACCTAATAAAATTTAACTTATAGAAAATGAAGTCAGTGGCTCTAAAACAATGAAAGAGCATGTTAAAGTAGATAAGTGATACATTTTTTATAGGGTTAATTACAAATTAAGGCCCAGACCATAAGATATTTTTCAATGTCAGAACTAATGTTTGAAATCTTACAATGCCGATCCCCAACTTGGACTCCCTTTTTAATTGAGAGACTTCATCAACAATTTTATTAAATGCTAATGGAATTTACTGACTCAGCTAAATAAGTGGGCCACACATGCCAATTAGGCTGCAATATCTCTTCTTCATCTTCATCTTCTTTTTCTTCTTCTTCTTCTTGCTCTAAGAAGTCTTTATTCAACAAGCCTATGTAGTTACCAAAAGTAAATGATTTTTCCTTTTGATCAAGTAAAAGGACAACAAATAAACATAAAATATTTATAAGAAATAAAATTGTACAAGCTAAATATAGAACAATCATTAATTTTATAAATAGGAGGAAAATAAAGAATCCAAATTCTAAGAATTTCTCTATTCCTAAATTGTTTAATGATAACAGAGTCACAAAATTTATTTTTGCAAATTTAGCAATTGGTATATGCAAGTAGCGTGGTTGCCTATTAGTTGTATTATAATTTAGGGTCAATTATACTAAAAAATTAAAATTAGATGATGGTTTTCAATATTTGTATTAAACTTCAATGCCTTACAATCTCAACACCAAACTTACAAATTTCTTTCAATGTTGAAATTTCGTCAATTTATCCATTTTGAATAAGCTGACTGGGTGCCTAGGTGGATTTAGTGACGGAAAGTTCCTCTTTCCCAGCCAATTAGGGAAGGTAATTCCCATCTATTATCTCATTAAAAATATTTAATTTTTATATTATAAATAATCAAAATTTATAAATAAATTATATTATTTAATATTATCTTTAATTATATTTTCTTAAAAAGTTAATTGTAAATTCTAAAATTAAAAATAATAAAAAATTAAAAAAATAAAAATTACTCCCTCCGCTGTTTTTTATCTATCATTTTTTATTTTTACTGAAATTAAGAAATAATAAATAGATTTAAATTTAGTATTAAATTACGTGATGAAAACTAAATTATTAAAACTAATTGGTTTTAATTTTATTGGAAAAAAATAAATTGAAAAAATAAATTAAATTATATTGATAGTCTAAAAGTGACAAATAAATAGAATCTGAATTTTACAAAAAAAATGACACATAAAAAGAGTGGAGGAAGTATATTGGAAGGAAAGAAGAGAGCTAACAGGTTCAAGGGTTCCACGATGGTTGGTTACGCGCTTCATCATCGCCAATTTTGACTGGAATCTAGCAAAAATCGTTGGTCAATCCTTCTCTCTGATCTACTTGCTGCCGGTGAGAGAGGAGAAGTGACGAACATTAGAGGCACCATCTCAACCTAAAAATCCCACCAGTGTCGTAAGCCCTCTCAACTATTGTCGGGAATTGCTGGAAAGAAGAAAGAGAGGGGAGCTAGGTGGTGGAAGGAACCGGGAGGAACGAAACGGTGCCACTAACAGGGATGATGGCTAAGAAGACCGGAGAAGGTGGCAGCGGCGCGACGGTTTGAACCTGAGCTTTCTCGTCGGCGTCATGAGCAACTGTGGCGTGGCAAGGTGACGGTGCCAACTCCATTTTTCCTTTACCCTTTTTGTGGTTTGCTCCCACGATTTCTTCTATTTTTTTAATTTCTTTTTTCTTTTTAAATTTTAACCACACACATTCCTTTTTAAATCATACCTTTTTTTTTATATGGTCTAAATAGTTCTTTTAGAAATTCATAAAATATCTACCATTATTATTAAAATATCTATTATTATTATTATTATTATTATTATTATTATTATTATTAATTTTCATAATATATTTTAATTAACAATTATTAAATTAAAATCAGAAAGTAATGCTAATTTATATTAGATTCTTAATAATTGATCCTTACAAACTAATACCAAAAGGTATTACTCACCAACTATAATCAATTCGAGTTTAGGGGCGTTATTGTTCTCCCCCACTAAATAAAATTTTATCCCCCAAATTTATCTGAATAGCAAAACTGTAGTTACTGCTACTCATATTTCCCCACGTCATGATATGTTCAAAACACTATAATAGAGCATATGTTTGTTCCTTAATGGATTACATCATCAATTCGAAATATAAGCAATTGTTCATCAATTAATAGGTCTTCGGTCTAATGATAACCGATCTTCTATTACTCCTTTTAACCACTTTATCACTTAACTACATTGCTTCTTTAAACTTTTGGTTATCCTGATCTCCGTTATTCAACTCTGATATTTGATTTCTGTACATAGGCTCTTTATTAAGAAAAGATCTATGTTTACTATCTATTCTTGAATGATTTAATAACTAATAGAAATCAAGCATCTCGTTTATCTCAATGAGGCCTTTATTCAATGTAACTGACAAAATCTATGTTGGGTTTCAGCTTTAACCCCTCACTAATATAACAAAACGGCCACTAACAAAACCGAATACAAAACATGTAACTGTATGACTATGCAATAACAAATGCATATGTAGACTATGAAGTATGTGGCCACATGACGGAATTGTATGTATGTATATCGTATGTCTATGCATGGATAGAAACACAATTGTACACATGGATGACTAATGCATAATATTAGTGGCGGTGTATACTAGCTGGGTTAACGATATCAGCCACAAGCATTATCTCATAACTATCGAGGTAACTAAGAGTCTAACTCTGGTCCTCAATCACCAACTTACTTATGGATACCCAAATTATCTGAGGAAAACAGATAACAAGAAACTTGCCCTTTCAAATTCACTCATTCCATATGGCATGTACATAAGTTACTTGTAATAATTTCTTCACTTACATCCCCCACTCCGATCTTAGGATTGCCTAAACCGAGCTCTGATACCATTAAATGTAACACCCTACTCTTATCCAAATATCCATACAATATACAGAGATACACATATAACTATTAATCCAAAATCATTTACTAATACAATAATAACTCTAAATATAAAATATCAAACATTAAATATAAAATCATTCTACCTCAGTTTATGTGATCCCAATATCTTTATGTAAAAGCTATTCCAAATTTCTCCTTCATATCCCGAAATCTTTTGTTCCTACATGCAGTCAACAACCACATGCTAAGCAGCGATGTGCTTAGTGGTGGATACAACTACTTAAAATTTCATTCGATTAAAATTTTATTTCCAATTTTTATTATCTTTATTATCTTAAGCCAGTCTATTCATTTGACTAATTTTATCTTCCAATATTTTATTGATTTGTTATCACAGTTTCAATTTACATCATACTTATACCCCTGCAATTTCCATTATTATTTACTAATCCTTGCCTGTCTCTTCATTTAAATTATTCTTCTTTTGTTACTTTATTTGGAATTTCTATATTGGTTCACTATAAATATACAATAAGTTTTCACTAGTCAAAATTCATTCATTGTAATGTTTCAATTCTATTCTCTTTTCAATCTTCTTTTCTCATTCGCTATTTAGTACTTTTTCGTACTTCATTCTCCTATTATTTTCTTATTTTCTCTTATACATTCACCTAAGTTCTTGCTTTGACCATATTATGATATTATTCGTTTATAAAAATTTATTCAAATTCTCTTTTCACTTTTTCTTGCCTAAATTTTATTACCTCTTTTAGTATCAGATTAATAATGAGATCCTTTATTTCATCCCTTTATTTCGTCATATTCTATTTAATTAAATTCTGAGTTTATTTATGTTTTTACTTTCTCATATACGTAACTCCTTATTTACTAAACTATTTATAATTCTCAATTGGATGTAAAATTTCAATTAGGCCCCTGGAGACTTATTACTCATTATCCTTAAATTTTATTTATTTTTCGTTTTAATTCATTCGACCTTCTTTACTTTTCTTTATCCTTATAATATATTTTTTTTATTTAATTTCATATATTTCTTCATTTAATAAAAAGTCACAAATTAAATCATTGTAATTTTCTTCTATTATATAAATCTATAATTTATTCTTAATATACTTATAATTTACTTTAAATATCTTTATCACTTATTCTTTCTAATTAATTTGTCAATTTCCTTGAAATTAACTTTTCCTTAACTTGACCAATTTTGATCACAGCTTTGACTGGTTTAACTTCCTTTGGTCTTTAATTTAAATTAAGTGCATAAATTGTAATTTAGATCAAAAAATTTCTCTCATGATGATGAATTACATTTTGGTCCTTAAGATTTTTACTATTGACAATTTTATCCTTCTTAACTTGTCTATTCAATTTAATTTCTTTAATTTCTATATTAATATTCAAATTTACACTTTTCTCTAATTAACTTACATTTTGACTTATTTGGCTTATTTGACTTTTACTTAATTTCCAACACAAAAATTACCTTTCTAATTCTTTGAATTTCTAAAAGATGATAAATTTACAATTTAATTCTTTAACTTTTAACTAACTACATTTTTGTCTCTTTTGTCTTATTTGACTATTTTAACTTCTTTATTCACTATTTTTGGTTCAATTGACCAATTTACCCTTATTTTATCACCTCATTATGATTTTGCCCTTACTTATCTTATTGATATTATGATTTTTTTCCACATTATTTATCATTTAATTACATTTATGGCATCCAAGTTATCATATTTATTTTTCTATCCCGATTTCATACAAATTATCATTTTGCCCCTAATTGTGGACAACCACGAACTGGATAAACGGGACGTAAATACGGTGTACTAAGGGGATCCCACCACTAGGTGTGACACCAAAACCCCAATACTGATACATATAATAAGTCGGCTATCCAATCTCATATATAAGTCATTTATGATGACAAATATCATATAAACTCATGGTATCCTGCATAATAAAATCCAATGGCTAGCCATACTATCCAAAGAACTGGATTTTCATCTGACACTAAGGGCATTATTAAATTTTCATTTCTTATCATACTTATACATTATTATTTTTTCTTATTATTCAATTTTAATCACATCATACTCTCAACATATTTTATTAAGCTCATCAATCATGCATTCATCACATAGATGCTCATTATTAGATAATTGTGAATAAACTATAACAATTTACTCATATTCATGATTCAGTCATCAATAGATTTTTCTTTCCATTTATGAATTGTTTCCCTTTTCAATTTCATATCATACATAATTTTCTATCCGCCGTTTATAGTCATTTCATAGTGAAATAACTACACATAAATAAATCTCACATTTCATTAACTTTTTATATTATGTAGTTATAATGTAATTAAGGTCCTTCCTCATTATGTTTTCACTCAGTTAACAATATTATATTACTTATGCTTTATTTTACCTAATTATTATTAATTATTCAACGAAACATCATTTATACATTTTATATCCCTTTACATTCTTTTCGGCCATTACATATATTTTTCGGCCATTATTTTCATGTATCCTATATTACTCAATTAGTATTAAATACTCCAAATAAGTTAACTTATTATGTTATATTAATTATAGGTATCTAATTCGATCGTTAGGTAATCTAGTACTTTTAATTTGTTTTTCTCACATTACTTATATTTATTTTACATTAATTCACCGAATTATAAATTTATATCCATTTATTTCACCCTTTTATTTACTTATGTATATAGTCACATGAGGTTACATCACTATATATATATATATATATATATTGCATATTATGTTAATATATTTATTTAACTCAAATTATTCTAATTAAACTCTAAATTTTTATAACATATTTTATACGTAAAGTACTATTTAATATCAATTCTTCGCTTCATATACCATTATATACCATTTGATTAACATGTAATTTTTAACACTTACCAATCTCTTCATGCTTTGTTTTAGGCTATTTATGTTTCTAACACCACATATATTAGTATATATAATTAACACTTAATTTATTTAAATATCTTTTTGTCACCCTTATAAACATCATTATGTTTTATATGTAATTTCGTACCCATATATTATCTTTAACTCAATTCCATCATAACACATGTAATTATCGTTAGAATGTTATATTTGTACTTAATTCCTAATAAATCACTATTGTAGCACCCTAATTCTATAATCTATACATATCACTTCATCCATCTCAACACACATGTTTTACTATGCAACATAAACATATATCAACTATATAGAGAACTGATATTCATACTTAATCCATAAGAGTGCTATATTATTAAGACTTCACAATATACATTAGAGTCTCTTTACAAAATATAACCATTGATAACATCTTACAAAATAGTTGTACTTTTACAAGATTTCCAACACAACATAAAACCTTTGAAATACAAAAAGGAACCAAAAAGAAGACTACATACTTTATAATCTTTAGAGACTTGTGTTGGCCAACCAGCTAAAGATATCAGTCCTACAAGAAAGTCCTAGCCTTGCAACCTACACGGATGAAACACCCGTGCTAAGCTATAAAGCTTAGTGGGGAACTAAATCATGATAAACGACCACTCACAGTGATCGTCAACAAGCACCCAACATGCTTCAAATGTAACAATGATTTTATTTCAAGAAATGAAAGAAATTAAACATTTATATTCACTTATAGAAATCATAAAGTTCAACAGTTAAAATTTTGCATGGACGTTTCATTCACCATATATAATCATACAAGGTAATACATATAAAAATAAAGGACATATATATATAGAGAGCATTTAGCAATTAACATGCAATTTGTTTGTGTACTAGCAGTATAGATACATATGTATATTGAACATTCTATTAGACTTGGGTTTTGTATGCAACAAAAGGAATTTCATAGGTAGAATAGTATAAAGTCAACTAAGAATTTGCATGCCTTATTAAACTTTTCTTAACCTTGATAATAAAGCCTGCACTATTCTAAAGACGTGGATAACGAGTTATACGGTAGTACCCGAAGGTACAAATAAGATACCTAAAGGTATTAAACGATAATCCCTTGTAGGGATAAAACTGTATGATAAATCAATGGACCCAAACGAGGTCGAACAAATAACATGGACCCAAATGGGATCAATCAAATAACATGGACCCAAATGGGGTCAATCAAATAACATGGACCCAAATGAGGTCAATCAAATAACATGGACCCAAATGAGGTCAATCAAATAACATGGACCCAAATGAGGTCAATCAAATAACATGGACCAGTCAAGCGGACCCAAACGGGGTCGACTACAACCCACACGAGGGTTGTTAAAATTAACTTTAACTTTTAAACCCAAATAGGGTCACTATACTTTTAAATTTAAGTGGACCTAAATAGGTCTAAATGTTCAGAAGTAGCTGCAAAGTACCCTTATAGGCATGCCTATCTATCCACTTCCTAGACTTATCACTGGCAATAAAATCGGTTTACTTTATCTTTCATCTATTCATTCATGTACATGTATACTCTTATATAACTATATACAAGGTAAACATATACATGCTCACTATTGGGTATTACTATTCTGTATTTGAAATCTTTTTCAATCATGTAACTATTTCGTATAATATGGTTGTATCAATATTATACTATTTGCTCCTGTGCATAATCAAGTACAAATATATATCTTCTCTAGTGCATCAACATATATGCATAATTCATAAAACAATTTGCTCAGGTAACTATCACATGACAAAATACTCCCTCTCTAATGCATACACTTGTGTACGTATTCTCATATAACATTGCTATTATATAATGTAATAAGAATTCTATAATTTAGTCTATAGCACTGTAGATTTGTATTATAGCATGCTAACATGAAATAGAGCATATGCCTAATCATGTCATTTCAATTAAGTAAAGACATATTCATATATTTCACTAATCACATTACTTCTTTATATATGTAAGGTTGGCATTTCAACTATACAAACCATTAACCTTATTAGATTAATAGCAAAGATTTAGTCATTCATGTACGTATATATATATATATATATTAGCCCAATCAAAGCTAGGTTATATAACTAAGTACAATAACTTTAAGTTCATCAATATACAACCAATAAAATAGTAACGTCATTGCATACAAACATACATAACATGATATGCTTTCATTTTCTAGGTCCACATACTCCAGCATCAATAGAACAATCATGAGTAGCATTTTTAATTATTAATTATCATATATGTATTTATATCTTACACCTCGCACTTGCATATAATCATATTATAGTACACACTTGTCCAGTGTTTAAGTATGCATTCATACATTCATATAGTAATTCGAGTACCGATAATTAAACATACCTTTCATCGTGAACTTATACTTGAACATATGATCTTTAAGCAACACATCATATTACAATCATATTATCATACATATATATGATTAATAAAAAATTTCATAATTATTCATAGTGCTATAACTTAACTATTAATGCACATTTTCAATGATGCATAGGTATACATTCATAAACAATTTTCAATGTAAATGATACAAATCATGCAAACCCCTATATAAATCCTTTGATACAAATTTATACACTCACGAGTCTATAGCTCTCGTATACTTGCATTCAAGGCCTATTTTGTTTAGTTTTATGTGTATCACATGGGGGTAGCCAAATATACTGATAAGGGGGAATAAAAAGCAAAGTTATGGGAAAAAATCATGGTGTCACACTCGCGGAAAGTGTCACGCTCGCGACAGTATGCTTGGCCACGTGAATTTTTCACCCTGTTCCTAAAATCCTGCAAAGTGCTTAATAATTTTATTTTGTACATCATTTTTGACACACTAAACGGCCTTTTTAGAAAAAGTTATCTTTTACAAAGTTGTAGATATACATTTCTAGTTTCTAGAACATCAAAAATATTTCAATATCATGTTTATAACTCGAGATATGTTGAAATTAATAAAGGCTGTTCATCATAGCAGGCAACACAGAATTTCCAATTTTCAAGTGAAAATTAGGCAATCTTGTAGGAATTATTTGACTTTGTTTTCTTCATATAAATTGTAAGTTTTAAAGTCTGTTTTAATTAGGAATTGACCTCATGTCATTCTGATCATTTATTTCTTTATATTCTATTTAATTAAATTTCAAATTTATTTATGTTTTTACTTTCTCATATATGTAACTCCTTCTTTACTAAATTATTTATAATTCTCAATTGGATGTAAAATTTTAATTAAGCCCCTGGACTTACTACTCATTATCTTTAAATTTTATTTATTTTTTGTTTCAATTCCTTCGACCTTCTTTACTTTTCTTTATCCTTACAATATATTTTTCTTATTTAATTTCATATCTTTCTTCATTAAATAGAAAGTCACAAATTAAATCCTTGTAATTTTCTTCTATTATGTAAATCCATGATTTATTCTTAATATACTTATAATTTACTTTAAATATCTTTATCACTTATTCTTTCTAATTAATTTCTCAATTTCCTTGAAATTGAGTTTTCCTTAACTTGACCAATTTTGATCATAGCTTTGACTGGTTTAACTTCCTTTGGCCTTTAATTTAAATTAAGTGCATAAATTGCAATTTAGATCCTAAAATTTCTCTCATGATTATGAATTATATTTTGGTCCTTAAGATTTTTACTATTGACAATTTTATCCTTCTTAACTTGTCTATTCAATTTAATTTCTTTAATTGCTATATTAATATTCAAATTTACAATTTTCTCTAATTAACTTACATTTTGACTTATTTGACTTATTTGACTTTTACTTAATTTCCAATGCAAAATTTACCTTTTTAATTCTTTGAATTTCTCAAAGATAATAAATTTACAATTTAATTCCTTAACTTTTAACTAACTACATTTTTGTCTCTTTTGTCTTATTTAACTATTTTAACTTCTTTATTCACCATTTTTGCTTCAATTGACCAATTTACCCTTATTTTATCATGTCATTATGATTTTGCCCTTACGTATCTCATTGATATTATTATTTCTTTTCCACATTATTTATCATTTAATTACGTTTATGGCATCCAAGTTATCATATTTATTTTTCTATCCCGATTTCATACAAATTATCATTTTATCCCTAGTTGTGGATAACCACAAACTGGATAAATGGGACATAAATACGGTATACTAAGGGGATCCCACCACTAGGTGTGATACCAAAACCCCAATACTGATACATATAATAAGCCGGCTATCCAATCTTATATATCAAGTATTTCTGGTGACAAATATCATATAAACTCATGGTATCCTGTGGAATAAATTCCTATGGCTAGCCATACTATCCAAAGAACTGGATTTTCCACTGACATTAAGGGCGTTATTAAATTTCATTTCTTTTCATACTTTTGCATTATTATTTATCCTTATTATTCTATTTTAATCACATCATACTCTCAACATATTCAATTAAGCTCATCAATCATGCATTCATCACATAGATGCTCATTATCAAATAACTGTGAATAAACTATAAAAATTTACTCATATTCATGATTCGGGCATCAATAGATTTTTATTTCCATTTATTAATTGTTTCTCTTTTCAATTTCATATCATACATAATTTTTTATCTGCCGTTTATAGTCATTTCATGGTGAAATAACTGCACATAAATAAATTTCACATTTCATTAACTTTTTACATTATGTAGTTATAATGTAATTAAGGTCCTTCCTCATTATATTTTCACTCAATTAACAATATTATATTTCTTATGCTTTATTTTACCTAATTATTATTATTTGTTCAACGAAACATCATTTATATATTTTATGTCCCTTTACATACTTTTCGGCCATTACATATATTTTTCGGCCATTATTTCCTTGTATCCTATATTACTCAATTAGTATTAAATACTACAAATAAGTTAACTTGTTATATTATATTAATTATAAGTATCTAATTCGATCGTTAGGTAATCTAGTACTTTTAATTTCTTTTTCTCACATTACTTATATTTATTTTACATTAATTCACCAAATTATAAATTTATATCCATTTATTCACCCTTTTTATTCACTTATGTATATAGTCACATGAGGGTACATCACTATATATATATATATATATAGTGCACATTATGTTAATATGTTTATTTAACTCAAATTATTCTAATTAAACTCCGCTAAATTTTTATAACATATTTTACACGTAAAGTACTATTTAATATCAATTGTTCGCTTCATTTAGCATTATATACCATTCAACTAACATATAATTTTTAACACTCATCAATCTCTTCATGTTTTGTTCTTGGCTATTTATGTTTTTAACACCATATATGTTAGTATATATAATTAACACTTAATTTATTTAAATATCTTTTTGTCACCCTTATGAACATCATTATGTTTTATATATAATTTTGTACTCATATATTATCTTTAACTCAATTCCATCATAACACATGTATTTACCGTTAGAATGTTATATTTGTACTTAATTCCTAATAAATCACCATATTTCATTTAAGATTTTCATAGGTATCATTAGGCATCAATTAGCTTTCCAACTAATTATTGAATTTCTTCTTCTATTCTTATCTATTTCATGCTATATCATTATTTTCTATTATTAACTCAAATTATTTCTCATTATTTCTCAAATTTATATAGCTGCCTAATATAAAAATTAACCATATAATTCAAAATTGAATGAAATTAAGGGTAGTTTGTATCCACATACCTGTTAGCATCGATCTCTGCATTTTTTCCACATTTTGTCATTCTTAGGCTCGCTAGATCGGTCACTGGAGCTTCGTCGGAGACTCATCGAAAAATGCACCAAAGCTGTCCACGAAATCTAAAACCATAAGGCTGGTGAGAGTTTATAAAAAGAAGAAATTGGTCATCCTTGTTAACTCAGGAAGCACCCATAATGTTTTTTTGAGTGAGGAAATTGCTAGAGGATTGAATTGTAAGCTACAACCAGTAGATAGGGTGAAGGTTACGGTGGCTAATGGACGAAACTTGCAATGTATCTTAATTTGCTCGGGTTTGAATGGAGATTGCAAGGCCAATATTTAGCAATTGATGTCTATACCCTACCTCTCACAAACTACGACTTGATTCTTTGTACACAATGGCTAGCCACTTTAATAAACATTCTATGGAACTTTAAATAATTTATAATGACCTTCTTTGTTAATGAACAAAAGTATGTACTACATGGAGAAAGGAGCAAAGGGTTGACAGTTGTTGATGAAGCCCAACTTAGTAAATTGTTAACCAAAATCCATTAGTTGGCTTATATTCAGTTACTTATGCAGGTCCATGGGCATTCAATTATAGAATTGTATGAGTTGTAAGTTATAGATATAGGGGGTAAATAGAACCAGTTAATTGAATTGCTTAAGCAGTACAGAGATCTTTTCAAAGAACCAGAAGGTCTCCAACCTCTAAAGACTCATGATCATCAGATTATCTTGAAGGAAGGGGTTTAATCTGTTAACGTGAGACCATATAGATATGGTACCCTACAGAAAGATGTCATGGAGAGAATGACTAAAGAGATGTTAAAAATTGGAGTGATAAGGACCAGCACCAGTCCGTATTCTAGTCCTATAGTGTTGGTGAAGAAGAAGGATAGAAGTTGGCATATGTGCATTGACTATAGGGCTCTAAACAACATTACAATTAAGGATAAGTATTCTATTCCTGTCATCGAAGAATTACTATATGAATTATGAGGAGCAGTGGTATTCTCTAAAATTGATTTGAGGATTGGTTATTGGCAAATTAGGATGCATCCTAATTCCATCAAGAAGACCACATTCAAAACTAATGATGGATATTATGAGTTCTTGGTTATGCCTTTTGGCTAAACCAATGCTTCCTCTACATTTCAGAACTTGATGAACACTATTTTTAGACCCTATTTGAGGAAGTTTGTGTTAGTCTTTCTTGATGATATATTGGTGTATAGTAAAACAAAACAGAATCATCTCAAGTTGGTCTTTGAAATATTAAGGTCCAACAAGCTCCTTGCTAAAAAAAAGTAAATGTTCATTTGGTTGTATGTAGGTGGAGTATCTCGGGCACATCATTACACCAGAAGGGGTAATGACTCACCCACAAAAAATCAATGCAATCAAAGAATGGCCAGTTCCAAGGACTATCAAACAACTACAGGGTTCCTAGGCTTTACGGGCTATTATAGGAGATTTGTTAAAGGTTATGGATAAATTACCAAACCTCTAACAGAACTTTTAAAAAAGAGTACCTTCCAATGGGGATATGAAGCTCATATTGCATTTGATCAATTTAAAGAAGCTATGGTAACAACACTAATCTTAGCTGTGCCTCATCCCAGCGAACAATTCCTAATTGAGATTGATGATTTGGAATCAGGTACTGGAGCTATACTTATGCAATAGGGGAACCTAATAGCTTTCATTAGCAAGGCTCTATCTTTAAAAAATCAACTACTCTCAATTTATGAAAAAGAGATGCCGACGATCTTACTTGCTATCAAGAAATGGGAGCCCTATCTCACTAATTAACACTTTATCATCAAAACTGACCATCAGAGCCTTAAGTATTTGTTGGACCAATGAATTACAACCCCCTCAAAATAGGCATGGGTAGCTAAATTGATGGAATTTGATTATGAGATCTAATATAAGAAGGGGAAGGAGAACATTGTAGCTGATGCTCTGTTACAACTTCCTGAGTCTGAAATTTTTAACTTCACTATAGCCATCCTACCTTTTTAATTGTTCCAAGAAATGGAAGGAACTTGGACCACTAATCCTGCCTTACGAAGAATAATTGTAGCAAAAGAACAAGATGCTGCTACCCATCCTTATTATGTATGGCAGCAACGAAAACTCACTAACAATGGTAAGCTAGTGGTTAGGAATGATTTAGTCCTGAAACACAAATTACTTAAATACTACCATGATTATGCCTTGGGAGGACACTAAGACATTACTATAATAGCAAAAAAAATTAGCCTCCATAGTCTATTGAAGGGGTTATAGAAAGATGTTAGGAATTATGTCCGAAATTATTCCATATGTCAATAATATAAACCAGAGAATATAGCCACCCTAGGCCTATTATAGCCTCTTCCGGTAGCAGCGGGTGTCTTCACCCACATCACCATGGATTTAATATAAGGCCTTCTAAAATCATAGGGCAAATCTATTATCATTGTGGTGGTTGATAGATTAACTAAATATGCTCATTTTGCTGGTTTATCTCACCCCTTCTTGATTCAGACTATTGCACATATCTTTCTTGATCACATATACAAACTCCATGGTATGCCACAAACCATCAGAGGTGATCGAAGAGCTGCTTTTATCAATAAGTTTTGGAAAGAATTGTTCAAATTGCAAGGAGTGAAGCTGCAATTATCAACTGCATATCACCCCCAAACTAATGGCTAAATAGAGGTGGTGAATAGGTGTTTGGAAGCTTATCTTCATTGTATGGTTGGGGATATTCTTCACACTTAGTTCCAATGGCTTTTATTGGGTGAGTATTGGTATAACACTTCTTATCACACTAGCATTCAAAGGTCTCTCTTTGAGGCTCTTTATAGATATGCTCCACCCATTCATATTCCTTACTTCCCACATGACACCCCTGTGAAAGCAGTAGACTCTTACCTCCAAGATAAGGAGACTACCATCAAGTTACTATAACACCATCTTCAAAAAACTCAACTTCCAATGAAGCACATGGCTGATAAACATAGAAGTGATCAATAATTTCAGATTGGAGATTGGGTCTATGTTAATTTTCAACCTTATAAAATGACTCTGATATCAGTTATAGCTCTCAAACATTCTTTATTTCTCCTAAAACCAATTATTGTAGGACAAGGCACTATTATGATTCTTACACTGCATAACACAAGAGTGCTTATATCATTAGATTGTGACTCGACCCCTCATCAGGCCTTCACTAAGGGATATTTGCTGCCACATGATAAATAATAAGGTTTAAGGGTTCCTTATTTGAAGGATGGTCCATTGATATGTTAGAAGAAATGTTAAAGAAATTATGTTTTGAATATTGCACATACAACATTGCACTTATTAGGCCCACCCTATATGGCTTTTATCCTTATTAGGCAAATAGGCTTTGACTGGCTAGTCATGTCTTGTCTCAACTAGTCAGTCATCCATATCCTAACAGGTAAATCAAGATGGTTAAAACCAACAAGCATAAAATCTTTAAGATGACAGAGGATGATAGTTTTAGCAATCAAAAAATTACTATTATAATAGCTGAATGTTATCTAAATATATCCAATAGAAAAAATATTAAAAACAACTCCTTTAGGGTTTTAGAGTCCTTTTCAACCTTTAAAAACCCTAACCTAAAAAACCCACTTTTACATATAATCTTTTAACAAGCTTGGACACTCAATATTAAGACCAAAACCTCAACCTCAAACAAAAGTTTGAGGTAAAAGTTAACGATCCTTTTTATTTAGATTCTTGTGTATAAATAGATGTAAATTATGTATTTATATATGTATGTTGTTAGACATGCCTTTTATGTTTATAAATGTGTTTGCATGTGTTTATATGAATTTTTTTATGTTTCCTTCCATTAAAAATGTTTTTTTTACAAAATAATAACATTTCTAAATCTCATGTTCATCCATATATAAAAATTTATGAACTGGGTTTTACAAAATAAAAATGTATTTTTAAGGGTTTTTCTCCATAATAAAGTTTATTCTCTTTTTTTAATATAAAAATGTATTTTTTTAGTGATAAAGTTTGATATTTGATTTACTTTTAAAGAACAAAAATTTATTGTTCATGCTACTATTCATGAAATTTTGAGTTGATTGGAAAAGGAGATTTGAGCCCTAACTTGCGAATCAAACCCTTTTGAAATTTTTTTAGGCTGTAATAAGGAAGCCCTAGTAAATTGTCTAGTCGAATTATGTTGATTGGCTAGTCATCTTTCATATGACTTGTCAAACATGACTAAAGTAGTTAAGCCTTAGCAAAAAGTAGCTTAACTAGCTAACCATATGTCTATTTTTTTGGATTAGCCATCCGGTATTCGAACCCTACTGGACTGACTAAATCTAGATTCGAAATGTTATTATAGGTTAAGGTTCCTTGCCCCTCCTCATGAGAGGTATCAGAAGTCGATCCTGGGATCTCTCATTCCTAGCCTAGCTTGCATCACCACTAGGCCACCACCCCATGGGAGCTATGTTTAGATTATGTATGCTGATATCGTTTAAACAAGCATTAAGGCATGTTGACAATGTTCAATGTATTTCCATATATGTTGATATTTTTTATGTACTTTAGATGCATCCATTGTTAGTTCTTATGACTACATGAACAACAAAAATTAGGCAATCATAGCATCCACAATGATTACGGACAGTGGCAGAGCCAGGATCCTAGGGTTAGTGGAAGCACACATTATAATTTTAATATAAAAATTAAAAATTAAAAACATATAAATTATACTATAACAATATATTTCATTTAAAGTTGAAAAATATAATGTTTAAAAGAAATAAAAATACAATTTTTATAATTGTTCTCGACACAATTTCATATTTTAAAACCATTGTATAATTAACTCAATATCAATACTGTCAAAATTAACAAAAAAAATATTTTATTTTAATTAATTATTACTCAAATTATCTATTTGATTAATTTTATTTGAGATCAGCATTTTAATACACATTTAATTTACTAAAACCTAAATAATCTATAAAATAATCAAAAATAAATAAAAGAAAAAATAAATAAGCACAATATTAAAAACTACAAGAAAAAGTGAATTGTTTTTCCGTACCAATTGCTGATTGAAGTGACAAAAAATACTTATTAATCCTATTTTAAATTTTAAAAGTTTAAAAAATTGCAATAAAAAGAAACAAAAAAGGAAAAAAGAAGTGTGTGTGAAAGTGAAAATAAAAAATGAAAAGTGTATTTGGCTATTTGCTGTGAACTTACAATATTAAATAAGTTGACATTTATTTTTTAAAAAATTAATGTAATTTTATTTTTGAACAAAAAACATAGTATTTGAATTTTATCATTTATTTGATTTTCTATTTCAATAGATTTGAATTATCCCAGTTTAATTTTTATAATTTAATTTAAAAAACTATGTAATTATTACTTAATTAAAATTTGAGAGGGAACACTTAAAATAAATCAGGAGTTCTTTATATATATATATATATATATATATAAAGAAGTTCCAAAGTTAAGGGTGTGCTTGTGCATACCTTCAGTAAAGTGTGGGTCCACTGCTGATTACAAACCATCAAAGGAATAAAAAAATAAAAAATTTTACAATTACATATTGTGGAGGGTTTGTTAATTAATTGATTTTGCACCTCACAAGGTTATCGCAAATCATAGTGAGATCATCTTCAATAGTAATCAACAACAGTATCAAATCCAAAACCTTATCAAGGCATGATAACTTAAGATCTTTATAGACTAGTAAGAGAAATTGAGTTGAGAAAAAATTTTTGTAGTGCATTTTTGGCTTGTCATAAGTTTAATTTTCTTAAGGTATGATAGGGTTTCTATGTATTAGGTTTGAGCTGAACAAGACCTCCTATTTTATGGGCGTCTACCATTCACTTAAGCCCATGTCATATTTAACTCAACCCACATGTATGGAGTTCCACTATAGGCTTTTTGCGTGTGGCTTGTTGGCCTAATACTCTTTCTTTTTCTCCTTTAAGCCCAAATCATATTATGAAACATGTCGAACCACGATGACATCTGGCTTGCTCTTGAAAGCCCACTTTTAGAGCTCAAGATTGGACAAGATTCATCAAACTCATGAAAGTCGATAATTTCAAAATAGGGTTTCATTCCCATCTATTATTGATGATCAACGAACAAAGGCATCTGTTGGGCACCATAAGGTAGGTATTACAGAGTTGCCATCCAATAAAATATTGAAAAAGTGAGTTCTAACCTTATAAAGCCGAAACCATAGATAGTTTAGGACCTTACTCTTATTTATACTATTGGTTAATATTACATAAATGAGTTTTTAAGATTAATTATTTTATTCATTTTCTCACACGAGTTATCATGCTAACAAAATAAAAGGTGCACTTAAACACATTGGGAAGGCTGTAAAGCATGCATATCGAAAGCAATAAAAGCATGGCATAAAGAGCATTTAAAGAATATAAGAATAAATGTAAAGATAAATTATACATAAATCAAAAAAAAAATAAGTTTATTTAGATGAGGACATTGGTCCTTGCCTGTATGTTTACAACAAAAAATAAGTTTTGGGTGTATTTTTGAGTAAAAATGGGGATAGTTTATCCCTCACAACTTTAGAAAAAGAATTGCGTTAATTAATTTTATATAGAAAATATTTTTTATTTATAAAGGAAACTTTCTAATTTTACACATTATTTTGTAGGTAAAAATCATGACAACCGTTCCTTTATTATAGAAAAATTTCGCTCAAACTTGTATAAAATCATTTGATGAGTTTTTAAATTATCGCTCGAAAAAAAATCATTTATTCACAATAAATAAAGGTATGAATGAATAATAATACAAGATAAATGGTATACATAAATTGAGCTATTTATTGAGTTGGGAATATTGGTTTCCTTATGCATACTTATGAAAGTCCTTCATGTGATTTTTGGGATACAAGATGGACATTGATCCATTTTATTAGAAAAGATTGATTAACTAAGTAGAAATAGTTTTGGTATTTTTTTTTTTAATTTAAGGGTGTAAAAAAGCTTTATTATTACATGTTTTGCAAGAAATAAAAGAAAACAAAAGAATAATTATATAGGTCCAAATAATAATAAATGATAGAATGAATAAATCCTAAGCTATTCTACTTCATCATATTCTTCCATCTAGAATGGTGAAATGAATATTAAAATATGACAAAAAGAAAAATAATTAGTCAATAACAAATTATATCAAGTAGCTAATAATAATAAATTAATTAATTCCAATAAATTAATATAGCAATTAATCTTAAACAATAAAATAGGAAAGGCTAGTAAAATGCATGATGCAGTTCGGAATTCATGCAACATGCATTAACACGTGTATACTAAAAAAATTAAATAAATATAGTAGATAATATAATATACAATTAAATGAAATAAATTGGTAAATAATGAATAATAGATATTTAGTTAATTTAAATAAATTAGACAACTAATTAATTTAATATAATAGAAATAAAATAGATAAAAAAAATATAAAATGCATGATGCATCTAGAATTCATGCAACATTTATTGTCACGTGCATGCTAAAGCATTTAAATAGATAAAATAATTAAGTAAACGTATAATAAGATAAATTAATAAATCAAATGGATGTAAATAATATACTAAAATTATATAAATAGTAATAGCAATAACAATAAAAGTAAATGGTAATAATAATGACAATAATAATAATAAAGATAAAAATAATTGAATTAAGGGAATTAAGTAGTTGAATTTATATGCAAATAAAAACATAAATAAATAATCAGAAATAATAATTAATTAGACAAAAGAAATTAACATAAATAAAATAGGGATTAATAAAAATATAAAAAGAATATTAGCAATATAATACTAACCAATTAAACAATATACTCTCTCTCTCTCCATATATATATATAAACATAATAATAAACTCAATATATATTTAATATAATATAAGAACAAACAATATTTTAAATATATTATAAATTAAGTTTAAATTGACAAACAAGTAAATAAGAATTATAAGTTTTAATTAATTAGACCAAATAAAAAAATATAAATATTAAAATTAAATTAAAAGAATATTGATAAAGTTAACACATAATATAAAAATATTATATTAATAAAATAAACAACATTATAAAACACATCATAAATTAAAAGCAACCAACAAATAAATAAACATTAGTAAGTTAAAATTATTAACTAATATAATATGAAGTAAAAGGAAAGAAAAACGTGATGCAAACTTTGGAATGAAAGTGAAACAAAAGAATTGAAATGGTAAAAAGGGAGGGCAAATGAACAGCGTAAAGAAATGATAAAAAAAGAAAAGAAAGGAAATGCAGGAATGTGAGTGGTGGACGACGCAAGGCGCACGAGTGACGCGCAAAGGAGAAAGTAGGCACAGGCAAATCACGCCCGAGTCAGGCCCAGTTCAATGCCTAGTCGGGCCGGATCATGGCCCAAAAATGTGATTCGGTCCGACTTAAAGCCGTGACTCAATCTAGAATCAAATTTCAGGCATTGAAACGACATCAGAAGCCATGGAAACAAAATATAAACCATGAAAAATGCAATTGACCATTTAATACATAAAAGGCCAAAAACCTCAATTAAACACATGAAAAATATGATTTAAATAAGTAAAATTAAGTTTAAACTAAGAAATATGAAAATCAAAATTTGAACCCAAGCAAGAAATAATGAATAGTAACTCTCAATTATACATTAAATCTCAATTTTAAAATGGTTTTAATTGGTTTAACATGATTTAATGAATAAAATAAACATAAAAAACAATTAACAATAAATTACAAGCTTAAATTCAATAAATCACATAAATAGAAAAAAATCAAAGAAAATAAAAAAATAAATTGAATATATAGAAAAAATCAAAGAAAATAAATTGAATATTTACTGTAAATCTAATCTAACATTAGATTTAATTGATTTTGGGGTCTCTGAATATTACCTTTGATATTGGCTCCTTCAAAGAATAAGGAAACAAGTGCTTTTGGCTTCACTTTCCCCTTTTTTTGAATCTCTGTTCTTGGTTTTTTTCTTAAAAATAGCATGTGCATCTGTGTTTTTTAGAGAGAGAAAAAGAACATCAGAGAGAGAGAGAGAAAGAGCCTTCCCATAAAAATATATTTTGTTTGGCTTAAATATCCCTCAAAATATTAAATTTTGGAATAGGATGAAGGATAAAAATCTTCCCCCTTTTCATCCTTTGTTTCGCTACCTAGAGTGAGTTTCGAGAGTGAGTCATGGGGCTAGGGGCGAGTCATGGCCTTAACCCATGACTCAAGGGTGTGACTCACGCTCTTTATTCGTTGACTCTTTTTTAAAACCCTTTGAATGCCATTTTGACCCTGCTGACTAAGGGAAAAGAGGAAAAAAAAAGCCCAAAAGAGATCTTTTAAATATTTAAAACCTATAGAACAATTTAAAAAGCATTTTGAAACCATAAAATCTAGAAGAAAGGCTAGCACTTTCATTCATTATCTATTTATGAGAAAAACTTTTCTTATTAGGTAATCCTGATCAAGAGCCATCTCAAGACCCATTGTCTATAACTGCCCTTAACTTTAGAGATGCTAATGCACTAGTGCCTAGGTTAGCCAAAGTTTAGAGTAAAAGATAAAGACGCATACCTGAGGTAGTTGTCCTCTTAATTAGGTAGTTACCATCATCTTCTTAACTTGTTAACTTTCGATTGAAGCAGGTAGCTTATCGTTATCTTGTAGGCACATTAACCCTTTTTGGAGATAAACTATCGACACTAGCTTATTGACATGGTAGCTTCATTCAATGAGCGATCAATGCCATTGACACTAGCTTGTCAACATGTTAGCTTCGTTCAGTGAGTGATTAATGCCAGCTTATCGGCATAAAAAACCAATCGGGAGACTTTACGCTTACTGGGAGACTTGGATGCCTATATAAAGACTTTGAATTCCTCTCAAAGAGGGCTTTAGGCTCATAGGGAAACTTTGAGTGATTTGAAAGATTTATTGCTTGTAGGGAGACTTTGAGTGATTTGAAAGATTTATTACTTGAAGGGAGACTTTGAGTGACTCTAAAGATTTAAGAAAAATTACTTTGAGATTTTGAGTTTTAGGTGCCTTGTTGAGAAGACCTTTTAAGTTTTCAAGTTTTTCAAGTCTTTTATATTTTGGGTTATTATCTTTCTATCCATTACAAGACTTTACAGTTTTGGTGTATTCCAAATCTTAAAATCTTAGTGACTTTAAGATTTTGGACTTTAAATTTGCACTTTAAGATTTTGGATTTTTGGTGTATTTTAAGGCTGAGAGTTTTGTTTTAGCTTGCCCCTTGATGGTCACAGAAAGGCTTTGAATGCCAGGCTTAATTATCATAGAGAGGTTTTGCTACTCACAGATAGTTTTTGATGTTCATAGAGAGACTTTGATGCTTATAGATAAACTTTGATTACCGGCAAAGGTTTTGTTTGTTTGATGTTTATTTGAGTTTATTTATTGCTATTGTTGCTTTTTTCCTCCAGTGTATCAATTTACCATTGTGTGTATTTTGAATTTTTTCAATTTAGAGGTATATTGAATTTGTATAGTTTGAGTGTTTACTGAAAAGATGTGACAATGTTTCATATGTAGAGTTGTTGTGAGAAAATTGAGGTTGATTGCTACGTTCTGTAAACCTATCAGTGATTCCATAACAAGTATGGGCAGTTGACAAAATATTTCATAGTTGGGATAGGGCAAAACATGTGCATTACATGAGATTTTACATTAGCATTTCATTGCATACGTGAAAGCATCATTCACTCATAGCATAATATCATATCACATGTATAAGCCTCGACTAAAAAATGAAAGTGATAGGATATACGTTGAGCATAGTAATGATATGACAGTATGATAAGGCTACTCTTATATGGAGATAGAGTTATAAGAGAAGTGAATCAAGTTCAAGAAAGAATCAAAAGAATGTTATAGTTATAAATAGATAAAGATAGATTGAATTTAAGTGTAATATAGTATAGAAATTTATATGGGATAATGTAAAGAACAAGTGAAGTTAGTAGAGACAATATAGAATGAAGGTTGATTGAGATAGATACATAAGTATAGAAATAGTAGTGATATATATAGGTATAGGTTATAGGTATGAATTTTGAGGATGAAGGAAGAGAGTTATAATGCCCCTAATTATACCCTAGGAGAAATTCTAATCAATTAATGGTGTATTTATAATCGACTGTGTATGTTTATGGATGCCATGGCAAGTCAGGATATAGAAGGAATTATTTCTAAAAGAGGGGTAAAATTATCTTTTTACAATATCATTATGTATTCGTAGTAAACATTGTATCTACATGTTATTTCAAGCTCCAATAATTCCAATAAAGCTTCTTTAGCATAATATTATTCATTTCATGCTTAAAATACTAAGTAACATCAAATGGTCATATGTTAGATCATTATGTACTATTCGGTCACTGTTAAGTTTTTCATTCTAAGCTTAATTCCTACCTTATTCCTTACTCATTTCATGCCCAAACATCATTTTATAGTGTTATCTAAATTTATTTCCCATTTTCCTATGAATTCTCTTTGGTTACATCATAAAAGTTCTCTAATACAACATGTTCACATAGTATTTGAGGTTCTAACTAACCATATTAGGTTTACCTACCATTTTTTATCCATTTCATATCTCATACATAAATAATTATTAATTTGATTTAAATTCCATCTTAGGTCACCATTTGGCCACTTTATACTTCCTTTCTTCTTGATTGTTTTCTTTAGTAATTCTTTGTTATTTCATGTTATTAAATGTTTTACTAACGTCTTACAATTTATTTCACATTTATATCACCATTTCTATAGTTACATAATACAAATTAATGCAATATCAAGGAAATTTAAATAAATTTAAGGGTAAGATGGCATCTACTTACCTCAAATGGGTTAAAAACATCCAATTTGCCTTTCCTCTTCTTGGTCTACTTAGTTTCCATTAAAATTCTCCTTGGACAAATTTCTACTAAGTTATTTCTCTAAATTTTCTTTCTTATTTCTTATAAATTCTTTTACTTGCCTATCTCAAAATAAGCTCTAGAGATTGTATTAAATGGAATTAGGACTATAAGATTATTTAGAGTGAGAGATTAGGTAGGATTACATGAGAGAAGTAAGAAGAAATTTGAAGGAAAGTGTATATGTAGAGGTTAGATGGAAAAAGACATAAATTGGCTGATTTCTCCAGAATTTTTTGATTTTCCCCTTATTTATACTCATCATAATTAGACCAAATCAGGTCCCCAACCAAATGGACCTACCTTTACTTAAATAACCTACTTTTAGCCAAATTAATTCTTCCACTAAATCTTTTGCTCAATTTCTGATTCCAATCACTCCTAACCTAAATTTTTATGGCAATTATACCATTGAATCAATGAAAAATTCTCTTTAACTCGATTAATTAAATTAAACTTGATTTTCTACCATTTTTTGAAACAAATGCTCCACTAATCAAAATGTTCCAAAATTTTACCCCATATGCCTTGACATATGAAGGAGAGTGTGGTTAAAATTTCAAGCTCACTTCGGTATAGTTCTAGCTTTGGGGTATGCTCTAAAATTTTAGCCTGGTCAAATATCCAAAAATTCAAAATCATTAAAAAAAATTAATTTTCACTTCCAAACACTAATTTAGAATATACCTAGTAGATTTAAAAAGTTTGGTATTTTTTAGAGGTCATTTACTATTTTTAGAGTCCCGATCAAACTTATGGTCAACTTTTTAATAGTATCAAAAAAAATCTTCACTGTTTGTTTTAAAGGCCCATTTAAGTTCAATATTTTTATCAAATTATACCTTTAAACTCCGTTGAACACCTATTTTCTTATTCTAAGATTAAGTCCAACTGCCTATCAGGTTACCCATCCTTAAATTTTTTTGGCCTAAGCACTTAACACTTTTACACTTGTAATTTTTTTTGTACTATTCTATTGTTATTACCCTAAAAACTATCCTATGATTATTGATTGTGCTCTACAATGTATCGTATATGTTTGATAAAAATTTTGGGGTATTACATATACTAAGTGACTTCTATGTATGTGTGTGCCAAAAGCTAGAGCATAATTTTTATCTTTCGAAAGCAAATTTTGGATGTAGAGTTGGGAATGAGATTTAACTCAAATTCAAAAATGAATCCATGGCTTCCTACTTAAAGCTTAAAAAGCACCATATGCCTTTTCTTACATACCAAATCTTATTTGAAGGTCATCTTCGCTAGGTTAGATGAGACCAAACCCATATTCAGCAGGTCTTACATTGGTTGTAACATTCGGCTTGGGTGAAGGACTAATAAAAAAAGGTCAGATCACTAAAGAAAAAAATGATCACTATGCTTTCTTAATTGGTAGAAGGACTATTTTCTACATATTTCTTTCTCTCAAAGCATTCTCGCATTTGACCTTGATGATTTTTAGCTAATTAAAGTGCTCTCAAATTTGGTCTTGTTGGATTTCAATTCATTAGTAATTATTTGAGGGTACTAGCTCAAAGTCTCCCTTTTTTCTTTATTGTGGTCTTTATTGAGGTTTTATTCATGATAGTTTTTTATTTCCCTTTTCTTTTTTATCTTTATTTCCTTTTTCTTCTTTTTTTACTTTTCATTTCTTTTTCTTCTTGTTTTAATAGGTTTATTTCATAAAATAACCTTAATTTTTTATGAACAAGATTTATAACAATGATAGCTTTCAATTATGACTATATTTATTAGTATGTTTAATAGTTATTTTGGTGTTAATTTAGTTAATTTTGTGTTTAATTTTATAAGTCTTTGATTTTTGAGTGCTCAATTGAATTTTGGGGTTTTGTAGGTGAGTATTTGAAGAAAGAAGAAATCACCTTGGTAGGTTTGGAAATTAACCCAATTGAGGTCCTTAGAAGAAGAATAAATAACATTTTATTCTAAAGGAAAAAACCTCGATAGGGGTAAAAATCAGCCCTACCTAGATCTTGATCAAAGAAAAGGTAGAGGACATCTCGATAGGGGTAAAAATCACCTTTACTGAGGCATAAAGAAATCTTATAAAGAGAAGATCACCTCAATGGGGGTGAAAATCAACTCTATCAAGGCATTTATCCCAAATTATGATAAAAGTTTAGTTTTCCTAATTTAGGAAGTTGGGTGGCGGTTGGATTTTTCCACTTTAGGGTATTTAAATAAGTTTAACACCAAAATTAAAAGAGAATGAACTTTTTTCAGTTTTTCAAACCTAGTTTGAAGATTACAATTGACTTAGGCTTTGAAGCTGCAAGTTGGGTTCTATGAAGACATCAAGAGGAGCTTTATGACTTTTATGTGTATTTTATCTTTTTATTTTGATTTTTCAATTATTCTATAATTAATAATGAGTAGTTTTTCTTACTTTTGCTAAGTGAAACTTGAACCCTTATTCTTTTATTGTAATGACTATGATATGATCTTAATCTCAATGTAAGTGTGTTATTTCTTAATTCTTAAGCTAATACTTATCTTAGGTTGTGTTGAATTGATGCTTAATTTATGGAATAAATAGTTGATTGTCAATTCAAATGTATGGCCTATGGTTTGCATGTTCTTAGTTTAATTTACTTATGTTGATGCATGACTCGTGTTTTGTGAATTGAGGCAATAATGTGTTATTCAAGAGTATAATTATAACTAAGAATTTTGAATTAAGAATAGGTTGGAATTAGGTTTCTGGAAAAAAGATCTAACGAAAGTTTAGAAATTTATAAATTGGATTGATATGCTAAGTATTAGATTGTTCATAATTTGAGGGTTCGGTGCTTATAATGATATTCTAAATAAGATATTTGATCTTGAACTGATTTTCCATAATCACTTGAGTTACTTTTAATCGAGTCATTATAATAGAAGTTGAGGTGGATAGTCTTTTAGCAAGAGTGCCTTAAATATTGATTGTTAGCATCTTTTATATCTTATTTTGTTTTATTTTTGAAATTAGTTGATTTAGTTTCATTAGTTGCTATGTTTAGTTACTATTTTTTTAGTTAATTAATAATCACTTTAAAACTTGGACATTCTTTCACACATTGCTCGCTAAAATGTCTAAAATACATAATCTTTAGGGTACGATATTTAAGGATTTTAATCTTATTTCCCTAATTTACTTAACTAATTTAGTACACTTGCTAGACATCAATTAAGTTTTTGGTGCCATTGCTGGGGACTGGCATTTCATTTAGTCATTTTATTCTTTTATTCTTTGTAGGTGTCAATAGTGTATGGTAAGAGACAACCCAGTTTTACCTATTGACCTTGAGATTAAAAGAATATTACATAGAATAAGGTGACGACAAAGTAACAACATGAATTCAGAGGATTAACAACATAATGACCATTTCTTTAATGATCTACCACCTTTACTTAGAGTGTAAGTTATTCAAAATCAAGCTCAAAGGAATGGGTTGAGATCGAAAACCATAAGTGTTTATCCACTCTTAGATGGAAAGAGGAGCACTAGACTATCATGCTACCTTAAAATAACCATTTTTAGCTAAAATTTGCTACTATTACTATGGTGTAGAAGAATCAATTCTTAGGATCAGAGATTAAAGATCCAACTCAACATTTGGATATTTTTCTAAAGATAAATGATACAGTGTAAATTCCAAATGTATCTATAGATGCCATTAGAATGAAATTATTTATTTTCACTCTCATTGGTAAGGTAAGGCATTAGTTATAAATGCTGCTAAGTTAGTCTATAAGATCATGAGAGTAAATGAAAGAGAAGTGTCTAGTCTGATTCTTCCTACCAACTAAGATAACCACTATTAGGAATAACATTTATAATTTTTAGTAGTTTTATAAGGAATCATTTCATGAGGCTTAGGAAAGAGTTAGGCAACTTTTAAAAGTCATCCACACTATAAAATTGCTATGCACCAACTAGCGTTAACTTTTTATGTAAGTGTGAATCAATCAACTAGGTCTCTCCTAGATGTAGCTTCAGGTGGAAGTTTCATGAACAAGATACCAAAGGAAGCTTTCCTACTCCTCGATGAGATGACCACGATCAAAGCTCAATGGAAAAATACACGGACTACACAAAAGCAAAAAGTACATAGTGTGGATGATATTGCAATGCTTAGGGCTCAAATGGTGTTATTAAAGAAGGAGTTAAGTGTTTTAAAAGTACACAATGTATTAGTTTTGTCTCAAGGATGTGATACCTTTAGGGGAGCATAATGGCACCTAAAATTAATATTAGAGATAGGGTAGGTACAGTAGTGGAGGATGTGAATGCTAGAAATCTTTATAGTAACATTTACAACCCTAGGTGAAGAAATCATCCTAACTTTTTTGAGAGACAAAGGAATCATACCTTCACCTCAAATTCTCAACCTAGGGCCTTCTTCAATCAAAACACAACCCCTTATGCAAACAATCACCAACCCTATCAAGCATAAGCCCTAACACACTATCCATCCACCTACCAAGGCCTACCTTACCAACCACCAGGATTTCAATCGAGACCTCAAACCCTACAAGATAGGAAACTGAACTTAGAAAAAATGTTTGCTAACTTTATGACTACACAGTCCACATTCATAGCAAGTCAGGATGAGTCCATATTCATGGCAAGTCAAGATGCTAGATGGAAATCTCAATATTTTTGGATGAAAAATTAGGATGCCTCTATTAGAAATCTAGAAAATCATGTTACATTCCCATCTATTACGGATTGCAACCCTAAGGAGAAAGCAAAAGTAATTACCTTAACAAGCATGAAAGAGGTAAAGAGGATTGAAAAAGGTAAGATTTCTTTAAAAATGGTGTAACTGACAATAGAGGTAAGTATTTCTATCTTGAATTCCATTCACTACAAGAAAATTATTAAATAGCAATGAAAATAAAATTTCGTTGCCAATTTTTTTGGGGATTTTTTCTTAGCAATGGAAATGGAAAATTATTATCTTTTTTTGCTAAAAATGATGGGAAATATTAGCACCAAAATTTTACAATGGAATTTAGCAACCGAAATAGAATTCAATTGCTAATTTAGCAATGGAAACAAAATTTTGTTGCTAATTTAGAAAACAAAATAGAAATTAGTAGTTAAATTTGAATTAGCAATGGAAATCAATTTTGATTACTAAATTAGGGATATTTAAGTATTTTCCATGCTTGTTGCCTTAAGCATAAATTAGTCTGCGTCTTCTCTCTTTTAGCTACAGTCACTTCTCCTCACCTCATCACCTTTATTCTCACAATCGATGCTAAATGCCATTGCAGAAAGGCCTTAGCTGCCTTTCATAGACTGCATTTTATCTCTATTTTATAGTCTTTTTTCTTTAAGTTTAACCCTTTTTAGCTTTATCAGTGATCAGGTCAGTAATTTTCTCCTATTGGTTCTTAATTTCGAAGATTTTATCTTATTAACAACAAAAAAGTGGAAAATATTTATCCTTTTGTAATTTTGTTTCTTAAGGTTTTTTAGGTTTTTTTCAACTATTCAATTTTGTGCATGTCGATTTGATTCTTCTGGCTGTGTGATTCTTGAATTTTAATTTAGGTTGGATTTAAGGATCGTAGGGATTCACTTAATTTAATTTGGTTTTTATTTTAAAATTTTATTGCTTTATGCGATATTTTGATTTTCTACAATGTTTATATAGTGTTTTGTTCATTTACAGGTATTTTATAGTAAGATAGAAATGGTTGGTGGGTTTGGTGAATCTACTACCTTACTCCCTAAAAGTTCAAGTTACCCTAGCAGTAATGGCAATGATGTGGGGATTTTGAATGCAATATTTGTTTTAAGTTGCTCAAGAACTGATTGTGACCTTTTGTGGTCATCTTTTCTATTGGCTTTGCCTCTATAGATAGCTACACCACCATTCACATTCACATGAGTGCTTTGCTTAGATAGAAGCCTACCTTTCTTTATTCCGTTATTTTAAAAATTCGCTCTTATATTTTATGCTATTGATGATAATTTAATCCATTTTTTAGGTATGCAGTTGTGACTGGAGCAAAAAAAAGGGATTGGATTTGGAATTTGTGAACAGTTGGCTGATTTCATCAAAGACTAAACATTACAAAAGAAAAGGAAAACAAAATTATAACCTTGAAAGTAACTATTAGTCCTAATAGAATAAGTTATAATGCTAAAAAAAATTAAAATCATCAAAAAATTTCGCACATATTAAAAAGAATAAATGCTCGATTAGCACGTAAATTCCACTTTTTTATAAAAATTTTGATTGAAAAAATATACATAGATATCTTTTTAAGTATCATTAATATTTCGAGGATCAATGCACAATTCGAAAAGCTTGATATCTTGGTACTTATTGAACCCTAGGTAATGCTCTTATATTCCATTCACTTTCTTCCTTTCTTTTTCTCTACATAGTTTATAGAGTTTTCCTTCAATAGTTAATGGTTCTTCTTTTTCCTTTTGTGTTATTGATTATTGGTTCCTTTTTAATATGTTCTTGATTGCATTTGAAATGCTATTGTATTTATTTGAGAATTGGTATTTTGTTGATGGGTTTTGTCAATCCATTTTTTTTAATTAATGGGTTTGATTAATTGTACTTGATATA
The DNA here is from genome assembly GCA_037975025.1 of Excoecaria agallocha. Classification (NCBI taxonomy): domain Eukaryota; kingdom Viridiplantae; phylum Streptophyta; class Magnoliopsida; order Malpighiales; family Euphorbiaceae; genus Excoecaria; species Excoecaria agallocha. The sequence goes on along the minus strand of CM075810.1, from coordinate 50,699,422 downwards.
TTATGATAAGCATAAGTTTCATGCTTTTCTAGGTTCTTCATATTGCTAGAATTTTTGTTAGATTTAGGATACATTTTTCTTTACATTTTATTTTATTTTGGTATTGTAGATCCATAGGAGCTTTTTATCTTGAGAATTTATTTTTGGTTATATATCTTGGGAATTTGCTAACACAATCATATAAGGGCAGAGGGTTTAAATTGATTGCTCGAAATTCCTACTCCGACATGTAAATCAATTGGTTGTTCTTAGTTTTTGAGTAGTGCAAAGAAAAACAAAGTGATTTTTCTTTAATATAAATCTCCTTAATTAATGATTACTATTAATAATTTTATTTTATTAGAGTTGGTAATTGAGCTTTTGAATCATCTTATGAACACTTACCTTTTTGTGACACATGGGTTTTAGAATTCTCGAACAAAGGTTCAAGTAAAATCCACTTAAAATACATTCATAATTTTTTTAAACAATAAAAATAAAAAATCAAAAGTCATATCCAAGATATAAACATTGTTATCCAATCTATGTTTGCAATAATTTCATAATATAGTTTTATTTGATTTGCTAGTTGTTATTATTATTATTATTATTATTATTATTATTATTATTATTATCATCATCATCATCATCATCATCATCATCATCATCATCATCATCATCATCATCATCATCATCATATAGAATGAATGGTGTGCCACTGTTGTTCAGTAGAGCCGTGGTTGGGTTTACTATGCAATTCATCATCTTAAGCCACACATCATGCTTTTGAGGAGGCCTTTAAACTATCAAAAACAACATGAGAATCATGCTTAACATACTATAGTTTATGCTCTGCATAAACAAGATGGATAATCTGGGATTTTTGGCTTTTTGTGATGTAATTCTTTTGTTTAGAGAATTTGACATTAGGCTCTTGTTGATTGACTTCATGTTATTGGCATTACTTGATTAATATATATATATATATATATATATATATATATATATATATATGTATGTATGTATGTATCTTCTTGTTTATTTAATGGATGTGATTTATCAAAATCAAATTGTAGTTTTAAATTTTTTGTTATCGTGCATGTCTTATAGCATATATGGTTCTGGTTATTGTGATTCAAAATCACACAAGTTAGATATTTGTGCATATGGGTGTTTATGATATGCGGTTCTATTACTGAAATTCTTGTTCTTACTTTTGCTAAGCTTAGATGCAATTATTTATTACATGCCTTATGTTTTATCAAATTGTATCATTAATAAATTTGTTTAATTATTTTAGGTAATTATGAATGATACAATTAATTTTGGCAATTCATTTAGTTAAGTAAATTATTTATTAGTTCATGAGTTTGTTTATTTTCTAAACACTTTTAGAAAGATTAAAGTAAGGGATTAGGCCTTGCAGTTTAAAGTTCTCGATACCAGATGGAAAGTTTCCATTGCTTAATTTATCATGTTTTGCCATTCCATCAGCAAAGTAAAACATAAGGGACTATCTGCTTGTTCATGCTCTTCTAGATCTCCATCATAGCATCAAGATTATCTTTGGGCTAGTTGTGAGAAACATTACGATCACTTAGTAGCCATAAGATCCTGTGAATTAACATTGGATTACTATTTAATTTTTGTACATCATCCTCATATAGCCTAAAATATAAATTTGCTTACAAGATTTGGTGCATCATGGTGGTTGTACATTCTCAAAATGGATTTCCTTTGTGTGAAAGTTGTATGCATATTTGCAACTTTATGTTCTCTACTTGTGATATTTAAATTGTCAAGTTGCCAAATTTTTGTTAAAATATATTGAAAAATATCCTTTGTCTTGTATCTTTATTTTGTGTACTTATTCGTTTACTATTTAATTTTTGTTTTATGTGACCATTGTGATTATTGACTTGTTTATATTTAGCAATTATTTATTATTCTTCACACTTGTCATTAACTAAAACATCTCTAAAATTACTTTAACTAAAAGATGATTTGGTTGTTGCTATTGCCATTTATGTGATATTGTTTTTGATATTTATAGTGCTTTATGAATATAAACAAATACCTAGAATCTACATGTATTTTGTATAGGAAATAATAATTAAAAATTATAATAATTTTTAGTGATGGAATAATGATGGACTATACCGTCGTGAATTTTTTTATTGGTGGGTGATTTTAGTAATTGAAATTGTAATTTTTGTTGCTAAAATTAGCAACAAAAATCAATTCCATTGCTAAAAAAATAACAATTTTCAAATTTGAAACAACTCCTTTCATTGCTAATTTTGATTAGCAATGAAAAATCAAAAATTTTTGTTGCTAATTGAGTATTTTCTTGTAGTGATTAATGAAGAGCCTAGTGTTGGTGATCAAAGTAAAGGTAAGGAAAAATTTGGTGTTTCTAGTGTTAATGAGTCTAAATTGCCTTATCCTTTTTTAGCTAGGAAAGAAAAGCATAATGAACAATTAGCCAGATTTCTTGATATGTTTAAGAAGTTGTATATAAATTTACCTTTTGCTGGAGCTTTATTACATATGCCTGAATATGCTATGATCATGAAAGAGCTATATTTTAATAAGAAAATGCTAAAAGGTATGGGTACAATGCAATTATATGAAAATTGTTATGATATTTTGATGAAAAAAATTCTTGCAAAATTAAAAGATCCATAGAGCTTTACTTTACCATGTGAATTAGGAGAAAAATTTGTTAGACATGCTTTATGTGATTTGGGTGCAAGTATAAATTTGATGCCTTTATTTGCAAGAAATTAAATTTGAGAGATATCAAAGAGATCCAAATAACACTAAAATTAGCAGATAGATCTATGAAAAGGCCAAAGGGCATAATTGAAGACTTGTTAGTGAAAGTTGGAAATTTTATCTTTCCAATGGATTTTATGGTAATAGATATGGAAAAAGATAGGAAAGTGCCTTTAATTATAGGAAAACCATTCTTGAACACTATGAAGGCTTTAATAGAGGTGTATGGGCAAATGGTGACCTTGAGATTCAATAATGAGGAGATAGTGATCAACGTCAACAAAATGATGCAGCACCCTTCCTTTGACTTTGAAGAATTTGTTTGTTTCATTAGTGGTGTTTAAGAGTGTGTAGATAAAAAGAAAGAAAAAATGCTATTAGAAGACAAATTGCAATGTTGTTTAATCCATCCAAAAAGTAAAAAGCAAGTAGGAGAAAAAGAAGAGGAGCTATTAAGGGAGCTAAAAAGAGAGCATGATGAGTTTGACATAAAAGAGGAGGATTCGGTACCTCTTAAGGGATAAAAAATATTTACACTTAAAACCTTTCCTTTGCACTTAAAATATGTGTTTTTAGAGGAACATGCGAAATTAGTAATCATTTCTTTTCTTTTGATAGATTTGGAAAAAAGAGATGCTTTTTGAAGTATTAAAAAAGCATAAGAAAGCCACTGGATGGGAGATATCTGACCTTAAAGAAATTAGCCCTAGCTTTTATACACATCGGATTCCTATGGAAAGTGACTTTAAACTAGTAGTGCAATATCAAAGGTGACTAAACCCAATAATGTAAGAAGTTGTAAGAAAAGAAATGCTTAAATTGCTTGATGCAAGTATTATCTACCCTATTTTTTATAGTAGTTGGATTAGTCTAGTTCAATTTATTCATAAAAAGGGGAATATGATTGTAGTGACCGATGAGAAAAATGAACTTATTCCGACAGGCACAGTACTGAATGGAGAGTGTGCATAGACTATAAGAGATTAAATAATGCCACTAGGAAGGATCATATTCCTTTGCCCATTACTGACCAAATACTAGAAAGATTAGTAGAAAATAGATTTTACTATTTTTTAGGTTGTTATTCAGGGGTACATGCAAATACCTATAGCCCCGAAAGACCAAGAAAAAACCAAATTTTATACCTCTATAGCACCTTTACATATAAGCGAATGCCTTTTGGTCTTTACAATGCGCTGCCACCTTTTAAAGGTGTAGGATGGCCATTTTTTATGATTTCATTGAAAAATTCATGGAGTTTTTTATGGATGATTTTACATTAAATGGGCATAATTTTGAAAGTTATCTATCTAATCTTGCTTTGGTTTTAAAAAGTTGTAAAGAGACTAAACTTGCCTTGAATTAGGAAAAATATCATTTCATGGTGAGGGAAGGTATAATTCTAGGGCATAAAATATCTAAGAGAGGAATTGAATTTAATAAGGAAAAAGTAGATGTTATAGATAATTTATCTCCCCTTATAAGTGTTAAGGGCATTAGGAGTTTTCTTGGTCATGTCAGTTTTTATCGTCTATTTATTAAGGATTTTTCTAAATTTGCCAAGCTACTTTCAAATTTATTGCTTAAAGATACTGCATTTAACTTTGATCATTATCATTTGCATGCTTTTAATTTGTTGAAGAAAAAATTTATCTCAGCACCAGTTATAGCATCGCCAAATTGGAGTTTACATTTGAAATTATGTGTGATGCTAGTGATCATATAGTAGGAGTGATTTTGGGCCATAGGATGGAGAAATTTTTTCATACTGTATACTACGCAAGTCACACACTCACTAGTGCACAAATGGATTACACCATAACAAAAAATGAGTTATTGGCGATAGTGTTTTCATTTTAAAAATTCAGGCCATTCTTCTTTGTACCAAAGTGATAGTGTAGTCCGATTATGCGGCTCTTAGGTATCTTTTTGCCAAGAAAGATTCTAAATCGAGGCTAATACAATAGGTATTTCTTCTGCAAGAATTTGATGTAGAGATAAAGGATAAGAAGGAAGCAAAAAATTCTATAGCCGATCATTTATTTAGATTGGATTATGCTTATATGGAAAAGGGAAAATTTTTTATTTATTTCCCAATAGATGTATTTGTGTTTTCTATTCTTGTAAAATTTTAACCCTTCGATTCATTGATATTGCGAATTTTCTTATAGGAGGTTACCTTCTAAAAGACTTTAATTGGCAACTAAAGAAGAAGTTAAAGGTAGATGCAAGGCATTACCTATAAGATGACCCATACTTGTTCAAGCCATGTTTTGATCGGTGCTTCGGAGATGCATTCAAAAGGAGGAGCAAGTAAACATAATGAGACTGTGTCATAGAGGAGAGGTTGGAGGTCACCATAGACCTCGAGGAGTTTCAACAGTGGTCATATGATAATGCTGTTTTATACAAGAAGAAAATGAAGTATTGGCATGACAAGAAGTTAACCCCTAAATAATTTTCTCTAGGGATGCTGGTTTTCTCTACAATAGTAGATTGTGATTATTTCCAATTAAGCCAAAATCTAGATTGCTTGGGCCATATCAAGTAGTTTTTAGCAATAAATTTGGAGTGCTACTATCAAAATTTTAAAGGCTGGTCAAGAATATAAAGTTAATGGACATAGATTAAAGCCTTATAATGCTACTCAAGTGGAGGTTGTTAAAGAAACCTTGGTTTTTCATGACAAGTAAGATGGTTCTAAAAAAGTCTAGCTGAAGAGTTTATAAATTCAGAACTAAATTCTCTAACTTTGCTTAGTTTTGATTGTGTGTTTCTTTAATGTTTTTTTCATCTTTTTTTTATGTGTGATTTTTATTATTTTTGTTCATGAACTTAAGGTGGAGTCGATCAATGTTATGAGTGGATATTGAATGTTATTCAATAGGTATGTATATGTTTCCCTTTATTTTGTTAGTGTTTTTAACTAAAAATGAGGTAAGTGTTCAAGGTTGGTGAAAACTTGGATTTTTAAATGATAATAATTTGGGACTTTGTTTTAGGTTAAATAGTAATTTAGAGGTGAGTTTAGAGTGTGCATGAGGAGAAAATTATGATAGTTGAGGGTAAAATATCAAATTTTAGTTTAAAATCTCTGCCATCGTTCAATTAGATGTGATCACCTTGGTAGGGTTGATTTTTAACCCAATTAAGACAAAGTGAAGTGTTTAATTCCATCACCATATGCTTTCGTAGGGGTGAATTTCACCTCAACCGAGGTAAGGCCTCTCCTCCATACTGAAGGAATCACTTCAGTAAGGGTGAATTTCACCCCCATCAAGGTGCACACCCTACATAAAGCCCCTAACCCTTCTCCAACCAAGACACACCATTTTGGCCAACTTTTCTCTTCCCCAACTGAGATCAACACAACCCAATCAAATCCTTCAAGTCTTGCAATATGTTTTCTTCATTTCTAAACTTTAACTCATCAAGTAAGTGCATAATTTCTTGTTCAATTTCTCATGTTACATGTTTAAATGGCTTTCATTGAATTAAATTGGGGCTTGTTCTTCTTATACATAGGATTTTTAAGGGATTATTAATGTTTAAGTTGCATCAAATTGCACTTAGTTTAATAGGTGATTGAGATTTAGGTTTGATTTAAACTTTTGGCTTGATAATGGTTGAATTGCTTTCGTATTGGCTTAGTTATTTTCTGTCGTGTGTTTGATGAAATGCCTTAATGTCTAAGTTTCATTCTTTTGCTTCAATTCCCTCATTTGAACCATCTTTAACAACCTTTAAATGTCAATGTCTACTTGTCACACTTAATATCTACTCTTTCACTAATTGATCTAATGCATTTGAAATTAATGAATTTGGCTATTTTTAATTATACACTTACTTTTACTATTTTTAATTATATAGTGGCTCCTAAGAGAACATGGAATGATGGCACTTTTAGTTCCTCAGAATTACACATTCCACCACATATAGAGGCAGGGCATGTGACTCTATATGATTATTTTACAAGTGCATAATATGTGAAGCTGATTTACCTAAACAAATTATATTTTGATATTGCTATTGGCAATATATGGGTTGATATTTATTCGCTAATTCAAGACATTAGTTAGGGTGTATTTATCAAGAAGAGGCTCAAAGTGTATCCTTCCCTTGTTAAAGACTTTCTCACCACTTTTAGTTCCCACTTTGAGGATGATGATGATAGTGGCATTGTTCACTTTCAATTGGGTCAGAAGCACTATACCATGGCTTTTAAAGAATTCACATAGCATTTGGGATTTTTGATGGATGGTATAAGAAATTTACCTAATTTCGACCTGAGTGAGAATTAGAAAGTGATCCAAGATCCTATACATCTAATTGTGTACAATTCTAGCAGCACTTAGGCTTAATCTTTGAAAAATCATGAATTAAGGGTGCTTTATTTGTTTTTAGCAATCACTTTCTTCAGTTATACCAGTGGCCTGAGTGGTGTGAGTGTAGGTGAGTTACTTATTTTATAGTGTTTGATCAAGGGAATTCAATTGAATGGTGCATACTTATTATGGTGCAAGATTGAGTATTTGCAAAGAAAGTCAAACTTTGTAAAGATAATAGCTTTGGGATAGATTGCCATAATTATAACAAAAGTTTTCAAGCACTTGGATAAGGGGGACTCTTTTGGTGATTCTCAAATCATGGATTTTAGAATGTTGAAGAACATGAAAGTGTTATGGGATAAGCCACACTAGAGGAATATTTACGTTTGCTTATTGTTGGTCGTACCGATCCACAAGAAGATAAGGAATAACGGTTAGTTGCAGTTGAGGAAGGCCTTTCCCCATAAATGGTAGCCTTTATGAATTAGATGAATGCTCGGTTGGATGTTAGTAGAGAAATCAATAAATTGTAGAAAAGCTTTGAGCACTTCACCGTACACTTTTAAGAGTGGTTTCCACCAACACCACCAGCACTGTCATCTCCACCACCACAGTGACATTTTATTCTTGCTAACTTGCTAAGGATAACAAGGATTTTTGAAGAGGGGTAAAGCTTATCTAAGCTCAATTTTTCTTTTGAGATTCTGGAAGAAGAAAATCTCAACTCACCTTATGTTCATGAATTTTTTATTTTATTTTGTGTTTTTTATTTTTGTTTTTTTATTTAGTTATCTTTTTTTGTGTTTTGGTTGTGTTTGCTTAAATTATAACTTTCAGTTGTGGTATCTTTGTATTATGTTTTAAGTAATAATATGAATGTTTTTAGTGGTGTTTTTATGGTAGGTTTAGTTAGTGAGTGGTTTTTGTTTGTGCTAATGACATAGTTAGTTCAATTATCATTGAGCTTTCATTTAGTTTAGTTTGTCCTAGTTTATTCTCAAAATTGAAATTTTTGAACTTTAACTTATAATGTGTAATAGTCAAAATCTATGTTTTTCATTAAGGTAGGCATGTTGCTTGATGAAATCTTAACTAGGTTAGCATTCAACTTGAACAATATTTGTTCCTTTTCACATGTTGAACACTAGGACTAATTTTGAAATAAAAAGAAAAAACAATGCATAAAGGTAGTTAAGTAAGGAGTTTTAGAACACTAGAACCTTCCTCATCACCCTTTAAAGCATAAAAATAACTCAAACAATATAAAAACTGATCTAGATATATTTTTCTTGTATAGCAATAACTGAGCTTGTTTACCTATCCTGCATGTATATTTTCCCTTATTATCCATTTTGAGCCTAATGAGGCATGCTTAATGCATTTCATATATTTATTTTTCTTGTTACACTTATATGTTAACCATATAGCTTAAAAAGCCTTTATCTCTCCTTTTAAGGATTGGCCACTCTAGGATTGGAATGGATTGATATTTGTTAGGGAATCAAAAAGTATAGTAGAAAGGGTTTTTGGGATATTATTATTAGGGGTTAATGTGAAGTCATAAAAATAATAGAAAATTTACACTTGTGAATGCCTATGTATCATTTGTTGCCAACTATAAAGCTAGCAAGTTCTTAAAAATAGAAAAAGAGAAAAAAAGGAAGTTTGAAATAAAGCTAGCAATCTATGGCAAAGTTTTAAGTGTGGGGTAATTACAAGGGAAATGAATTATGACTTTTAAATTTGGTTAAATTGTGAAATTTGAGAGTTAGTGACTTATTCTCTTAAAAAATCTTGTATATAAAGGGATAAGTGAGCAAGTATGGTTAAATGGTATGCGTTTGAGGTAGTGGAGTGAAGTTTGAAAAATGTTGATCTATTTAATCAGAGAGTGGCTATTCTTTTTACTTACTATTGTTCATTCCTTGTTAACCATCACCATGACCACATTACAACTTAATGAAGTCCTAATGATTCTTTGTTTGTTTTTGAGTTATTTAACAGTGATGACCTTCGGGTTTATATGCTAAAAGAGAGGCTTATGGTGCTATTAGGGTTTTGAATGTGAAACTGTTTGTACATTTAGGTGTACATTAATTCTGAAGTTTGATTATGAAATTGCATTAGTGTTTTGATTTTAAAAAGAACTTAAAATGTTATGGTCTTGCACACACATATGGAAACTGGCTTATATTTTCTTAAGTGAATTTAACTTAGTTGCAATTTTGTTAAGTGCTTTTGTTAATTGTTAAACATGATTTTGAATTGCATGATTTTTTATTGAAGTTTGATTATTTTGAGAAGTTAGTCTGTTCAATTTTGCTCGAAGGCAAGCAAAGACTAAGTATAGGGCATTTGATAGCTTTGAATTTATATTATATTTATTGGTATGTTTACAGTGTGTTTAGAAATTATTTTGGTGTTAATTTAGCTGATTTTGTGTTTAATTTTATAAGTCTTTGATTTTTTAGTGCTTAATTGAATTTTGGTATTTTATAGGTGAGTATTTGAAGAAAGAAGAAATCACATCATTAGGGTTGGAGATCAACCCAACTGAGGTCTTTAGAAGTAGAAGAAGTGGCATTTCATTTCAGAGGTAAATGCCTTGATGGGGGTAAAAATCATCCCTACCGAGGTTTTGATCAAAGAAAAGGCAAAAGACACCTCGGTAAGGGTAAAAATTACCCTTATCAAGGCATAAGGAAATCTTATAAAGAGAAGGTTGCCTCGGTGGGGTGAAAATCAACCCTACCAAGGCATTTGTCCCAGATTGGGATAAAAGTCATGTTTTCCTAAATTAGTAAGTCATGTCGTGGATGAATTCTTTCACTCTAGGGTATTCAAGCAAGTTTAACACCAGAATTAAAAGAGAATGAATTTTCTTTAGTTTTTCAGGCCTAGTTTGAAGAATACAATTGACTTAGAGTTTAAAGCTACAACTTAGGTTCTGCGAAGACATCAATGGAGCTTAAGACTTTATATGTATTGTAACTTTTCATTTTATTTTTTTCAATTGATTCTATGATGAACGGCGAGTAGTTTTTCTTACTTTTGCTGAGGGAAACTTGAACCTTCATTATTTTATTTTAATGACTTTAATATGATCTTAATCTCAATGCAAGTGTGTTATTTCTTGATTCCTGAACTAATTCGTAGGTAATGTTGAATTGATTCTTAATTATTGAATAAATAGTTGATTATCAATTTAAATGTATGGCCTATGATTTTCATGTTCTTAGTTTAAGTTACTTATATTAATGCATAATTATGGTTTGAGAATTGAAGAAGTAATGTGTTATTCAAGAGTAGAATTATAAATAAGAATTTTGAATTAAGAATAGGTCAAAATTAGGTTTCTAAAAAAGGATCTAACAAAAGTTTAGCAATTCATAAATTGGATTGATATGCTAAGTATTAGATTGTTCATAATATGAGGGTTTAGTGCTTAAAATGATATTCTCAATAAGATATCTGAAATTGAACTGGTTTTCCATAATCATTTGTGTTACTTTTAATTTAGTCATTATAATAGAAGTTGAGGTGGATAATCCCTTAGCAAGATAGCAAGAGTGCCTTAAATATTGATTGTTAGCATCTTTTATATCTTTTTTGTTTTAGGTTGAAATTAGTTAATTTAGTTTCATTACTTGATTGTTTAGTTACTATTTTTAGCTAATTAATAATCAATTCAAAACTTGGGAATTCTTTCACACATTGCTCACTATAAAATTTTGAATGCATAATCTTTAGGGTATGATATTTAAGGATCTTAATCTTATTTCCTTATATTAGTTAATTGATCTAGTACACTTGCTAGACACCAATCAACCAAGATTGGTAAAAATTAATCTTCTTCATATTCTTGAAATATGAAAATCGGCTTTATCACACTGGTTATCTTCCTAAGGGGAACCTAAAATTATCTTGGGTTATAGGTTTGTTTTAATATATGTAAAATTAAAATGAGCATGCATTCTAACATGCTTAAAATAAAGGCTTAAAGGGCTAACAAGCCATTATGAAATTAGGATAGAAAGAGTCATTTAAAAAGCTATACAAAGATGGGCTGCCTGAATCATTTTCAAGAATCCTATCTCATCTTAAGGTCCTTTGATGAGTAATAAAAAATGTTCTGATGCTCTTAATGAGTTTTACCCAATCCCCTTGATTGTAAAATAGTTTTTTTCTTACCTTTTTTAAGAAAAAAAACTAGCCTAAATGCTCAAAGTTTAGAAATTGCATGGTCGTAGCCAAGGTTTTATGCAATTCAGCAAATAGAGATAAAGCATGACTATGACCTATCCATTTCATATTTAAATGGAGAAAAAATTTTTGCAATTGAGACTAAACCCATTCATAACTAGAATTAATAAAATGAAGTAAAATTTGAAATTGAAAGTAAATTAAAAGAAACAATTATGTCAAAACTTTGGATATTACTTGGCAAAATAAATTGGACTTAAAGCACATATATTTTATTAATAATACTTCCTATATTTGGGAAAAAAGACAACACCATGGCACTCATCCGAATGCACAAGGAGGCAATAATCTCAGATCTGATTTAGGAAAAGGATTGTTAGAGAGTATGCCCTAGAGCCTATGTAAAAGGGATGAATTTCATATGTATGAATTTATATTCTTAATAAAAGGCATTATTCATTTATTAATGCTATGTTTAAATACATGAGTTTGTAAATCTTAAATTAATAAATGAAGTCCTTGATATTATATACACAGTGCAAAGACAATCATGAAAGTGTTCATGATATGAGGTGTCTATTGCATGCAAGTGTGTTAATATCTAAATACCCTAGTTATAGAATTAACAAGATAGGACATTGTTAATTTGGACAGACAAGCACATGTTATGTTTCTTAAATGGTTCAAGCAGTGGTTCTCATAACTGTGATTATGAAAGATAATTAAAGCTAACATGTGGATGCTTGTTAGAAGAACAAGTTCATTGGAGACCTGCATAGAGAATCCTCACATGGATATTAAATCTATGTCAGTGAGGAATCTCTTCATAGCGGTTGTGCAAGTATCCTTAGACTTAAGATCACCAAAGTTATCTTAAGTAGCAAGTGGTATATTTTGACTCTATAACTGATTACTTCCAACTGGGAGTGAACATAGTTAGGAGATTGGGTATATCATGAACTACTTGAAGATAGTTGAGTGATTGACAAAGGATTCACCATCCCAGATTTAATAAGGGAATTTATCTCGCATGATTCTATAATTGCCTTGTTTAGAGAATCTCTGGCCAGAGTAATATGCAAGCTTTAAAGATCCATTTATGGATTAAAGCAAGCCTATAGGAGCTGGAACATACGATTCAATGAGACAATCAAAGAGTTTGGTTTCTCACAGAATGAAGAAGAACCTTGTGTGTATAAAAGGGTCAGTGGGAGTGTAATTGTCTTCCTAGTTCTATATGTGGATGACATATTGATCATGGGAAACAACATTTATCTTCTCCAATCTGTTAAAATATGGTTATCCAAGTAATTCTCCATGAAAGACCTTAGAGAAGCATCCTATATTCTGGGAATAAGGATCTATAGAGATAGATCCAATAGGTTGCTAGGTCTTTCTCAAAGTACATATATAGATAAAATATTGAAGAGGTTCAATATGGATCTCTCTAAGAAAGGGTTTATACCCATGGTGCATGGGAAACACCTTTCTAAGTCTATGTGTCTGCAGACACTAGAGGATAGAGAGAGCATGAATAGAATACCATATGCATCTGCAATTGGTTCTATCATGTATGCTATGTTATATACACATCCAGATGTAGCATTTGCTTTGAGTGTAACAAGCAGATTCCAATCCAATTTTGTATAAAAACATTGGGCAGCTGTCAAGACTATCTTTAAGTACTTGAGAAGGACTAAGGATATATTCTTGGTATATAGAGAGAGCAGTTTAAAAGTAAATGGGTATACAGATGTCGGCTTCCAATCTGAAAAAGATGATTGTAAATCACAGTCTGGTTATGTGTTCATAATGGGAGGAGGAGCAGTTAGTTGGAAGAGTTTCAAATTAGAAACAACTGCTGATTCCACGACAGAAGCTGAGTACGTTGCTGCTTCGAAAGCAGCCAAAGAAGCAGTCTGGATCAAAAAGTTTATATCTAAACTAAGAGTGGTGCCTAACATTGTTGATTCGATTCCTTTATATTGTGAAAACAATAGAGCCATTGTGCAAGCAAAGGAACCACGATCTCATCAGTGATCCAAACATGTTCTCAGATGCTACCATCTCATAAGGGAAATAGTAGCTAGAAATGATATGAAAATAGAAAGGGTCCCTACAGATGATAATGTGGCGGATCCCCTCACTAAAGCACTTTCCCAGATAAAGCACAATCACCATATAAATAGCATGGGTCTGAGACATATGAGTGGTTGGCTCTAGTGCAAGTGGGAGATTGTTAGAGAGTTTGCCCTAGAGCCCATGTAAAAGGGATGAATTTCATATGTATGAATTTATATTCTTAATAAAAGGCATTATTCATTTATTAATGCTATGTTTAAATACATGAGTTTGTAAATCTTAAATTAATAAATGAAGTCCTTGATATTATAAACACAGTGCAATGACAATCATGAAAGTGTTCATGATATGAGGTGTCTATTGAATGCAAATGTGTTAATATCTAAATATCCCTATTCATAGAATTAATAAGTTAGGACATTGTTAATTCAGACAGACTAGCATATGTTATGTTTCTTAAATGGTTCAAGCAGTGGTTCTCACAACTGTGATTATGGAAGATAATCAAAGCTAACATGTGGATACTTGTTAGAAGAACAAGTTCATTGGAGACCTGCATAGAGAATCCTCACATGGATATTAAATCTATGTCAGTGAGGAATCTCTTCATAGCGGTTGTGCAAGTATCCTTAGACTTGAGATCACCAAAGTTATCTTAAGTAGCAAGTGGTATATTTTAACTCCATAACCGATTACTTCCAATTGGGAGTGAACATAGTTAGGAGATTGGGTATATCATGACCTACTTGAAGATAGTTGAGTGATTGACAAAGGATTCACCATCCTAGATTTAATAAGGGAAGTTATCTTGCATGATTCTATAATTGCCTTGTTTAGAGAATCTCTGGCCAGAGTAATATGCCAAGATGGATAGAGATCCATGGAGGGAATTTTGGGAACAATGGTTAAATTAATAGAACATACATAATTAGATTTATATGAGTTGACAGAAATCCATACTCAGAATCTAATTGAGATGAGAGTGGTGAAAGGAGTAATTGCATGGTAACTGTTTATATGGAAGGGTATAGTCAAACCACTTGACTTTCCTGATATTTAGGTAGTCATGATGCCAAGCTAGAGGCCAATCATGACTTGTATAATAATGTATCAAGAATATGAATGGAGATTGATAAAATGATTTAAAGGAGTTTAAATCATGTGAGTTTTTAATAGAACTCATAATTACAAATTATACTGCTAATATGGATAGGAACCCAATAGGTCACACACATATAGAGAAAAAGGATAAAATAGTAAAATGACAAGGATAATAATATTTTATATTATTATGGGGATAGAGAAGTGAATAAGATAATAATTAATTAAAGAGTTTAATTAATTTTGATCAAGTAAAATTGTTCGCGGAACTTTTGAGAAATGTTCTGTAAAATTGGACCTAATTGAAATAATGTATTTCATAATTAATTATTATTGGACTATAAGTGTTATAAGCCTGATATAATAATTAATAGACCCATTGAAGGAATTATAGAGGCCCAGAGAAGTGAAGTTGGCACAGAAACCCTCCAAAAGAAGGGCCACATGCCAACTCCAAACAGAATGCCTTAGAGGCCTATTTATTAGACCAAAATAAATTAAATATGTTACATAAGTGTTATGGAGCCTACATATTTAATTTAGTTGGATTTGGAATTCATTTGGGTAATTAAATCTAAGTATATGTATAAAGGGCCTAGTTTGTAGGTTTTGTGCATAGTTTTTTTGTGAAAGGGCTTAAATAGGATTTAATTGAGCCCAAACAATTATAAATAATTACAGAAGTCAAATTAATAATTCTCCAGCAATTTTAAAGAGCCTAATATCATTATGAAGTTGGATTTTTAACCTAACTATAAAAATCCAAGTGATGGGGAATTAGGGTTAAGAGTGTGTGAACACTTAAGAAAAGTCTCTTCTCCTTTTCTCTCTACCCTAGCCACCACTCCCAAAGCTAGCCTTTAGGGTTTTCAGCCAACCCTTGTTTTCTACTAATTGTTGGTTCATTCTATTATTCTCTAGTGTGGATTACTCATTGGAGGTGTTCGATTTTGGACACTGTGGTTTGCAACAACCCGGTGCGAAGGAAAATCAACTTTACAACAAAAATCAAAGGTGATTTTTATTATTCTCATTAATATGTATATTGTAAATTCATGGAAAGATCATATATATTGGTTAAAAATTTAAAAATTCCGCTTATGTATGAGATGCATGTAATCGATAATCTCCAACAAGGATAACACCAAGATCATCTTGAATGCATCAAGAAGGTGGTGATCTTTGAGTTGTATTTGAGAGAAGGATAATGCCACAATGATATGGAACACATTAGGTAGGTGTTGATCCTTGGATTTGTAAATTGTAAAAAATAATTATGTCAAAATCTTGGACATAACTCAACAATATAAATTAAACTTAAGGCATAAACTATTATAATAAGAATACTCCTTGAAATAGGCAGAACGACGATGCTGCAATGATCATTGTATTGACATGTAAAATCCTTGATTCTCTTAACTTTGCAATTAGTATGTTACTCATGATGGCCCAAGAGAATTGCTTAGATAAGGATAGTAGAGTACCCTTTCACTTTACCTTCAAGGTTAGGTATATAACAATATACAAGATATTATGTGTGCATAAGGAATTATGCATGAAGAAAAATATAAAAAATTATATAAGTGATGCACACAAGAAATTACACATGTGAGACACATGCAAAAGATTGTATATGAAACATTTACAAAATCCATGCAAAGGGGAATATGTGTGTGATAAACACATGTAAGAGGTTGTATGCATCAAAACACTCATGTTAAAAAAAAGCCATATGCAAATGCAAGAAGTGTAAGAACACATGGAAAATTACAAGAATACATGCATTATATAAGCATACATGTAGAAATATAGAAATGCATGATAGCATGCAAAAAATGCAAGCAATAAAGGAATGTATGCATGAAATGTAGAAATGCAATAATGTATTTTTGATATGCAAAAATGCAAGTATGTATTCATGAAATGCATGGCCTACACCATAGGTGGCTAGGGGACTTTATCTTGGATGTGAGCTAGTTGATGATCAAAGTTATCCCCTTTAGTTTTTTTTTTTGCTTTGCGTCTTGAATAAGTTCTCTTATTATTTTAATTTGATCAATCCGTCACTGCTACACATCTAGCAAAAGAAAATCTATTCCATAAGAATTGTGATGTATTCATCTTATTGAGTGTTGTGCCATGCTAAGCCTGCAACCCCATACATTTGCTTGGAAGCCATACCCCCTGCCTGAAAGGTCTATGGTAACTATGATATATCTCTGCCCCTAGAACTTTTGCTTGCATATAAAGTTATGTATAAATTTTATTATAGAAAATGATTTGAGTATCAGGAACATCCTTTAGGGGTTGTTAGATTGGTATCTTATGGCAGTTCTTTATGCCTGAAATATTTAAATGATGTACTGAATGACCTTTCACTGACATACCTATTTTCTATGGTAGCATTATTTTATTGATTTGTCCTGCCTGGCATTTTCATTGATCCTAAAGAAGCTAACCGGTGGCTATCATCTACTTGACAAGATCAAAAACATTTGCACTAGGCTGACCCTATTTCCCCTTCATTTTCTATGACCAAGATTTCTATTTGATACCTTAGATGGCCAATTTGGATGTCTACTCTTATGCAAGCTATGTAAGGCCACACTTTGAATTGCAACTCACTGCACTAGACAACTTGAAGAACCATAAGTCATAGTAAGAAACCCCTACCTTTTAAAAGTAGCCTTTTATCGACTACGTAGTGTTAGGCTATTATCTCTTCTAGAGAGAGCTACTTATAAGGTTCTGTATACAGAGACTTAAAGAGTCTAATTTTACTATCCCATTTGGGCATAATGTGTGGGTGACTAGCCTTGTAGTTAATTAGAGCAACTTTGCTAGAGTGCTCAAGGTCCCATTTTATTTTGGGCCTTATCTCGAAAGAATTCGATTCCTATCAAAAACTGAAACTCAACTCCTACTGACAACACCGCTCCTACTTTATACACTAGGAAGGATAATGTAGCTTAAGTTAAAGTTTTAGTGATTGCTTTGTAGCCCTATAATACAAATGGCAAGTTCTCATCCCAAACCTTATAGATTTGCATCCTTTCAAGGGGAATCTCCTTTTGCTTTGATGACTCCTTTAGCTAGGGGAAGACTCATAGCATTAATTGCTTTTTAATTTTTTACTTAAAACTGAGCATAATCAAGGGAGTTAATGTCTGAGCGTTAAACTCTATTTCAATAATCCCGACTAGTTCTCTGAGGATTTGATTGCTTGAAAGATTTGACTTTTACATAACATGTGATGGTAGCACCAAACTCTAAACTCTAAAACTATTGAGTGTTCTTTCTCATGACATTTGCTTCTTGGATCCGAAAAGTCTATATCTGTGGGAAGCCATAAGAACTTTTTGATGTATAAATTGCCAAGCCATTCATGTAAGCTATATAGACACCATCATAGGTTTCTTCAATAACCTTCATGGCTTCTTTCTCATCTATGCACCTCAAGCATATACCATATGGACTGTTACTCTATTTAGAACTTGTCTATACTAGTGAGCTATACAAAAAGCTGATGGATCTTTCATGATCTTTTTTAAAATCTTCCTCTAAGGATATCGGTATTTCCTAAAAAGGTCTGAGTGTTACAATACTATGATTTCTTATTAATATTCTGCACGGCTTTAAAGCATAATCTGTCTAAACTATTTGGATTCAAGATCACCCTTGCTGGAATGTTCGCCACATAAATTAAGGTTGTAAAAGTGCATGCTAACCACTTTTGATCCATGGGTCTAAACCTAAAAGGAAAATTGGTTGTGCAATCTTTTTGAGCACCTATCACAGGATAACAGGTACTTTTCTCTAATGGAGCATTCATCGTAAGCCTATAACTCTTAGAAAAAAGTTTTTGGACATTGTTACTACATTTTCCCTTAGGATCTAAGAGTACTTCTGATCCATATATATAGACTTCATGTGTAATCCTACTATTGATGGCTTTGGATAATTTCACCATCAAATGAGACAAAGATCACTCCCTACTTTTACCAAAGATGCGGAGTGATGCCATGCAATTTAGCATAGATATTTAGTGTGATATTGCATTATTGATTTAGTTATTTTATGTATTTTGTTATATTTTAGGTTATTTTATATCTTATTTGTTTTATAGGTTAAATGTGCCTAATTGGCTCAAATAAAGTACAATTGAAGGGATTTTTGTTGAAGAATAAAAGAAAAAGGTCTTTAAGGAATTTAAGAGCCTATGCCGACTTGTGCTATATTGAAATGAATCATGAAACAGTTGAGGATATGATGACTCATTCCAGGTGTGATGAATTATTATAGAGCCCTGGTGTGCCAACTAGTCTAAATCGACATAAGGTGTGCTAATTTGTGGCAAAGGCCAACAAATGTAACTTTTCATGCAACTCTTCAAAATTTCAACTTTTTTTTCTAGAAAGGCACCAATTGGGACATCTTTGGGCCTATAAATACATGAAGATAACCATATTTTAGAGATAAGAGAAACTACCTTTTACCTTTAATATCTAATTAGAAAGATTATGAGAAAAACAAATACTTCAAGGAAGAGGAAGGATCAAAATCGATCAATCATCACTCAAGTAGTTTTTTGAAGAAGAACTAAGGAGTCTGCTACCATTTCTTCCTTCTATTTTCTCTTTATACATTACTTGATATTAATTCTTTTCCTTGTGTCTTTTATTTTCCCAATATGTATTTAGGCTAACTTTATTTCGTTCGAATTGCATGTATGATTTGATCATCATTAATATAATATTTTGTTTGATGTATGAATGAATTCAGTTTGATTGGCTTATTCATTTATTATGTATGCTTGATCACAATATATAATATGTTAATCAATTTGTTACAATGAGAATTGGGATATTTTGGTGGAAAGGTAATTAAACTTACTTAAAGTTAGAAATCTCTTAAGAGACAAGGGTTTTATTTTGAGGGGCTTAAGAATAGGCATAGAACTTTATGGTTCTAATTTATCTCCATAATGATATGAGAGTGCTTATGAACTCTAGATGAGGATGCCTTTATTTTACAATGAGAGTTGCATTTAGGGATAATAGGCCTTATTCTCCATTCATTACATGTTTATATATGTTGTTTGAATAAGATTAATTGATGTCTTGTAATTCTAATGCTGATATTGATTGTTTGAAGCTATATTTTATAGTAGATTATTAGATTAGCAAGTAAGAATTTAGTACGATTAATCCCATTTTATTTATCATTGCCTAAACATCCTTGTATCTAACAAGTTAATACAAGATAACACTTAGCCATAAATTGATTCCTAGAGCTCGACACCCTTCTCACCATATCTAAGTCTTATAGACAAGGGTATGGAGAAAGTACACCATATCAAATTTTTTGGCATCATTGCTAAGGAGTAAAAAAATCAGTATTTTTTTTATTAACTTAGGAAGGAAAAAATTTGATTTAGGCCTTTTATTTATTTTAGTTTGTAGTAGTTATTTTGATTTTCTATTTTCTTTAATGTGTAGTAGCAGTAGTAGAGATAATCTTCTTCTATTTAATCCTAAAATTGATAGAACTTTTCATGCTTTGCACAGAGATTGCAGATAGCAACAAGAAGATGTGGACCAGAGTTCAAACATCATGCTAAACAAGATAGGCGTACTTTGGAAGATTTTGCTATGCCTAATATTTCAAAAAGTTTTGGGGGAATTGTGGCACTTACAATTGCCAATAATAACTTTAAGATCAAGCCTATTATAATGGCAATGGTCCAAAATAAATAGTTTGGTGGTCTCCAAGGAAAAGATCCATATTCTCATATATTAGCCTTTTTTAATGTGAGTGCAACATTCAAAATAAATGGAGTCACGAATGATGCAATTAGACTTCGGTCATTCCCTTTTTTAGTTATAAACAAGGTATAATTATGGCTAGCTAGTTTGCCTAATGAGTCTATTACAACATGGGATCAATTGAAGCAAGCATTTTTAAATAAATATTTTCCACCTCACAAGATGGCCAAATTCAGAAATGAGATTACAACTTTTGGGCAACATTTAAATGAGATAATATATGCTACATATGAGAGATTTAAAGAACTCTAAAGGAAATATGCTCATCATGGCTTGCCCGAATTGGATGATTCCTTAAATCTTTTGTCATGGATGGACGAATGAAAAAAATATAGTCGATACAGCCTCAAGTGGTAAATGGATGGATAAAACAATAAGAGAAGTGATCATTTTGCTTAAGGAATTAGCATCGCAAGGGTACATGGGAGATGAACCAACTATGGCTAAAGCAAGAGGAGTCTTGGAGCTTGATACCATCAACTTATTGACAACAAAGGTAGATTCACTCAGGAAATTAGTAAGTAAATCTCAAGTTAATTCTATTAATAATTCAAGTGTTATTTATGAGTTGTGTGGAGGATCCAATGTATAATGAGTAATAATGAAGAAGCCAATTATATTTAAGGCAATTTCAATCAAAGGAGAGGATTAAATTCTAATTCTTATTATCCTTAATGGAGGAACCACCCTAGATTTTCTTGGTTTAACACTTTATCACAACTCAATCCTCCAAGTAAGGCCATGCCTAGACCATAAAACCTACTTGATTTTCCTATGAAGCCACCTTTCAATCCCTCATAATCAAAATCCCATCTAAAATCTCTTATTGAACAATTTATTAGCCAATAAATTGCCATAAATAAAAACAATGATGAGTTGTTCTAGCAAGTCAATGCAAAGCTTGAACAAGTTGCTTCCCTTAATAGGATATTAGAAACCTAAATTGCCCAACAAGCCTCTACAAGTTCTCAGTTGACGTAGAAGCTACCTAGCCAACCCACATTCCCACTTAAAGAGACTTGTCAAGCAATTACACTAAGAAATGGTAAGGAGGCAAAAGGTAAGAATGTATTAATTCAAGATGATGAGTCTAAAGGTAAATCTAATGAGTCTCTTATGAATGATGTGATTGATGTTGATAATGGCATAGTTAAGCATAAAAAAGATGAAAAGATAGATAACCAAGCTAATAAGAAGGATGAGCCTAAAGTAGATCTTAAAGATTTTTCTTTTTTCTTAAAGATTTTTAAGGTATAATTTGGATAAGTGATTTGGCAAGTTTTTAAACTACCTTAAGGATATAACTATAACTATTCCATTTATGGATGCTATAAGAGATATACCTTCACAGGGAAAATTTTTAAAAGATATTACACGATATAAAAGTAAGATAGAAGAGTGTGGTTTAATTTAATTAGCAGAGAAAACCAAAGTTATATATTCTAAGTCCCCACCTGAGCAAAAATATTTGGGTTATTTCATAGTTCCTTATATTATAGGTGGTGTGCATTTTGAAAAAGCTCTATGTGATGTTGGCGCTAGTGTTAGTCTTATGCCTTATTCTATCTATAAGAGGTTGGATTTAGGTGAACTTAAGCCTACTAGCATGTGTTTCTTTATAGTTAAAAAAACTATTACTCATCCTCTAGGTATTATTGAAAATTTTCCCACTAAGGTAGCTAAATTTGTCATTCCTACAAAGTTTTTAGTTTTACATATGGAAGAGGACTTAAAAATTTCTATATTATTTAGGAGACCTTTCTTTATTATAGCTAGTGATATTATTGATATGAAAAAGGCAAGATTACCTTAGAAGTGAATAATAAAAGTGTGGAATTTGATGTTTTTAAAATGATGAGATCTTTACTAGTAGAAAGTGTTAGTAGAATTGATTCTTCAGAATTATTGATGAGTGTGTTAAGGAAGTTTTGAATGATTTTTTGAGGCAAAAGCCTATTGAGCCGTATGCAAGTGAGGAGGCTAACATGAATATATTGGAGGCCTAACAATTTCCTTTTCGTAGGCCCTCAAGGTTTGAACCTTTCCATCAAAATGATGAGATGCTATTGAAGGGAGTATTAGAAGTTGAGATATTTAATGTTTGGGGGATGAATTTCACAGGTCCTTTTCCTAGTTCTTTAGGTTATAAGTATATCTTGATTATGGTGGATTATGTATTTAAATGGATGCAATACTACTCTCGTTAATGATGCCAAAGTAGTTAGGAAGATACTTAAGAATATCATTTTCCCTAGGTTTGGTACTCATAAAGCTATTATTAGTAATGGAGGTTTCCATTTTTGCAATAGTATTATTGACAAGTTATTGAAGAAGCATGGAGTGACACACAAGGTGGTTACTCCATATCATCCTCAAACTAGTGGTCAAGTAGAAGTGAGCAATAAAGAATTGAAGTGGATTTTAGGAAAATAGTTTCTTTATCTATGAAGGATTGAGCATTGAAGTTAGATGATGCTCTTTGCATTAAAGTTAGATGATGCTCTTTAGGCATATAAGATAGCCTTCAAAACACCCATAGGTCTTTCCCTTTATCAACTTATCTATGGTAAGTGTTGTAACTTACTAGTTGAGCTTGAACATAAGGCCTCTTAGGCAACAAGGGCTCTAAATTTTGATATGAAACAAATTGGTAGGAAGAGGTTACTTCAATTAAATGAGTTAGAAGAGTTAAGGATGAATGCGTATGAGAATGCTAAGTTGCATAAGGATCTTACTATGATGTGGCATGATAACATATTCTTAAGAAGGAGTTCAAGAAAGGTGATTTAGTGCTTTCTTTATAACTTAAGGTTGAGGTTTTTTTCTAGGAAGCTTAAACTTAGATGGCTAATCCTTTCAAAGTTGTTAAAGTATATGAGTTTGGAGTAATAGATATTGAGAATGATAAAGGAGAAGTGTTCAAAGTAAATGGTAATAACCTTAAGCTTTATTTTGTTAGTGAGTCTATGGGTGAAGTGAATTTGATTTCTCTCTCAACTACAAAAAAGGTCATTTCTCAATTTTCTTAATGCTTGTTTTTAGTTTTTACACAAGCTACTTTTGTTTTCCTTTATATAAGCTTGTTTATTGTAGTTTTAATATGCTTATAAGTATGTTTGTTGTTTATTTTTGTGTTTTTATTTCATATTTACACATTCTTTTGATAGTCTAATGTTTTTTTCTTCAAATTTTTAGAATTTTGTATTTTTAAGTTTTGGGTAGGGTGCGACGAGTTGTAACTCCTGTATTGACTCATTACAAAGAGTTAGTGTGCTGACCTGAGGGGTCATGCTGACTTCTATACCAAGTCATCTGAGTCAGTTATGTATCAAGTTGCCATTTGTTATGCCATTTGATGAAGAATCACTTGTGTGATGAGTTGTAACTCCTATGATGACTCGTTCTAGAGAGCAATTATGCCAAGTAATCTTATATGTGCTGACTCATAATAGCATCAAATGTGGCCAAACTTTTCTCTGCTTTAAGCCTTTTAAATACCATATTTTAGTTTTTGTTTTCAGCGTTTATTTCTCGTCATTATTTTTAGTTTCTTTTTCCAAGTATTTTGAAAATGTGTGAGGAACCCTAAAGGGGTGTGTCTTTTGCCATTAAAAGTCATATCTCTTTTTATTTTTCTCATCCCTTTTAAGAAACTTTCTTTCCCTATAAATATTAGTCTTTATTTTAGTAACCTTTTGTATTTCGCAAAAAAGTCATTTCCCTTTAAATACTAGTCTTTTCCTTCTTCTTCTTCGCTTTATTTTAGTTTTCTCTTACTTGTTTCTCTTAAGCCTACATTTTCAAGTTCTTATTTTCTTATGTCTCCCTTTTATGTGTTCATCACCAAGTGTGTTTCTTCATTTTTCTTTTGAGTTTTTCTTCATTTCATCACTTAAGATGCCAAGAATAAGAGGTTAAACATCTTTAAGGCCTCAAAAGGAAGATTATAATTTAATATACAAGGCCTCTTTTGCCATTGTATCACATGAGGAAGGTGTTAGGTTTGTTCCTCTTAAACAAAAAGGAATAGTGGCTAGTAAGTATCTTTTTAATAGCCTTTTGAATGATTTGGGTATGCTTGAAACTCTAAATAATCTTTTACTTTCATATGAACTTGCTAGATTTATTTCTATGAAAGAACCTACTTATATTCACTTGGTTTTAGAGTTTTTCACTAATTTAGAAGTGAATGAAAATGATTTTAGAGTGCTTGAATTTTTGTTGCTAAGAGATAAGCATAACTTACTTATTCCTTTATGCATAGGGTGTTTGGCTTTATGAGGGATGGTTTGTATGCTCCTCCTAATGATTTTGATGTGCATGAATTTTAAACTTTCTTGACTAATTTAAGAACCCTATTTCAGCCTAAAAGGGTAAAGTTATGTTCATTAATGATTTAAAATTCTAACTTTTGCATAAAGTTTTTTGCATGTGTCCTTTTTAACAAATCTAAATTCAATAGGGTCACACTTCAAAATTTGTTCCTTATATGGTGCATTCACAATAACAAACAAGTTTGTTGGGCTTATTAGATCTTTAATCAATTGCTTACATGTAATGTTATGAAAGATAGCCTTATTACCTATGATCATATGGTGACCATCATTGCTAAAGTATTGGATTACGATTTGACTAACTTCACTCTTGTTCTTGAGTGTACATATTTTACAAATTAGACATTGATTTAAGGTGAACTGGTAGATGCATCTATACCACCACCACTACCTTCAGAGAGGGTACAAAAAGAAGAGGAGGTGAGTGAAGAGTAGGAAGGATAGGATTTTGGTGTTCCTCATGCGAAGGTGACTTATGATGTATTAGCCATTCTTCCAACCCAATACTATGAATGTGCTAGTAGGTCTACCTATGATCCTTCTTATAGACAAACTCATGGTGCCTCTAGTGGATCTTCAAGGATGTGGAAGCAAGTTTTGGAAGGATAGCAAGCCATGCAAATACAATTAAATTCAATGGAGACAATGCAAAAAACTTTACAAGAAGGCAAAAGAGGTTGGAACACAAAGTGGATACTTTTATAGCATAAGCAACCTATATTGTTAGCTCTCCACCCCCTTTTTCCTTTAAATGATTAGGGAAGCATTTATTTTTCTTTTCTTTTTTATTGTTTTGGGTTCACATTAGGGATAATGTGAGGTTTAAGTGTGTGGGAAGGATGTTTGTTTATGTTTGTTTGTTTTTATGTTTATGATTTTTGCATGTGTTGTGTATTTAGTTTGCTATGCTAAGTTTATGCATGCTTTTTCATTTATCTTTTATCTTTATTTCCATGTAGTTTTTATAAGTTTATCTTAGCATGATGAAGTGCAATTTATTATTATGTCATTAGCTTATTTTTTATGTTTAAAATCGGTAAAATCTTAAGTTTCATGTAGTATAGTTTTTAAGTTTTCCTTACTATCTTTTGTTGTTATTTTCAAAATCTTAGGATGTTTAGTTAGTTTTCTAGCTATACTTGAAAATTAGGATGGCATGATTCAAGTCCAGTGTTTTAAGAGCTTTGATCATCTTAAAGAACCTATAGCCATAATAACTCATTGCTCACTTCTTCAATAATGGATAAGGACCTAAAAGAAAAAAAGAAGAAAGAAAAATTAAGTCATCATCATAGGATAGAGCACAAAATGCACCTATTAATCTTCATTGAAAAAAGAAAAAAATGAAAAAAAAATGGAATGGTGCATAAAACACACCCACAAAACCATAAAAATTGCCTTATTATTAGAAAAAATTTATAAGTGTCTAAAAATGTCATGAGAATTGGGATTTGATGTGTGATCTTTGCTTGTCCTAATGGCTATGGTTGTTGTTAAATATCTTAGTTTGAAGATTATCCATCTTAGTTGAATATTTTGGTTAGATTATTGACTCTAAGTTCTTGATTTTGATTTTAATAACTTAAGATAGTAGGTTAAATTTATTATCTATGATATGAAACTTGTCTACTCTATCATTATTGAGCATTAAGGAGTAGTTATTTGGCTAACTTATTTTAAGTATTTTCTCATGTTAAAGATGATTCTTAGGAACATTATTTTTTACTTGGAAGGTAAATGAATTTTGTTAGTTCTCTCACTTAGATTCTTGTATTCTTGTATTGAAGGCAAGCAAGGTATAAGTGTGGGGAAATTTTATATAATGCAATTTAGAATAGTTAATTAGCGTGATATTACATTGTTTCTTTAGTTATTTTATGTATTTTGTTATGTTTTAGGTTACTTTTTATGTCTTCTTTGTTTTATAGGTTAAATGTGCCTAATTAGGTAAAATGAATTACAATTGATGTGATTTTTGTTGAAGAATAGAAGATAAAGGTCTTTAAAGAATTCAAGAGCCTATGCTAACTCGTAACATGTGTGTCAACTAGTCACAAGGACTAAGTGTGCCAACTCATGCTATGTTGAAATGACTCATAAAGCAGTTGAGGATATGATGACTTATTTCTAGGTGTGCTAACTCATTACAGAGCCTTGACATGTCGACTAGTCTAACTTGGCATAGGGTGTGCCAACTTATAACAAAGGCCAACAATTGTAACTTTTCATGCAACTCTTTAGAATTTCAACCCTTTTTTTGAAAAAGGCACCAATTGGGACACATTTATGCCTATAAATACATGAAAATAACTATATTTTATAGATGGAATAAAATACCTTTTAACTTTAATATCCAATTAGAAAGACTAGGAGGAAGAAGAATACTCCAAGGAATATGAATGATCAAACTAGGTCAATTATCACTCAAGTAGTTTTCTGAAGAAGCATTGAGGAGTCTCCTACCATTTCTTTCTTCTCTTTTCACTTTAGATTTTACTTGATATTAATTCTTTTCCTTGTGTATTTTATTTTCCCAATATGCATTTAGGCTAACTATATTTTGTTAAAATTACCAGTATGACTTGATCTTTATTAATATAATATTTTGTTTGAAGTATGAATGAATTAAGTTTGATTGGGTTCTTAATTTATTGTGCATTCTTGATCACCATATGTAATATTTTAATCAATTTGTTCATAATGAGAATTGGGATATTTTGGTGGAAAGGTAATTAAACTTAAAGTTAAAAATCTCTTAGGAGACAAGGGTTTCACTTTAAGGGGCTTAAGAATAGGCATAGAACTTCATAGTTCTGATCTATCTCTATAATGACATGAGAGTGCTTATGGACTCTAGATGATGATGCCCTTATTTGACAATAAGAGTTTTATCTAAGGATAATATGCCTTATTCTCCATTCATTACATGCTTATATTTGTTGTTTTCATCTTTTATAAGATCAATTGATGTCTTGTAATTCTAATGCTTATATTGATTGTTTAAAGTTATAGTTTAGAGTAGATTATTGTATTAGTAAGTAAGAATTTAGTATAATTAATGCCATTTTTCTTATCATTGCCTAGTCATTCTAATATCTAACTAGCTAATAAAAGATAACACTTAGCCGTAAATTAATTCATAGAGTTGGACACCCTTCTCACTCTATCTAAGTCCTAGAGACTAGGGTATAAAGATAATACACCATAGTATGAAGTGCTGCTTTTACTTCCTCAACATTTAACTTGCCTATGGAGAAAATGTTCATTAATTAATGCTATTATCCTTCTGAGGAATCCCCATTTCAGAGATCTATTTCCAAGTTGGTCTTTAGGTAAGCTTCCTTTAGGTGATTTCTCTTTAGTTTTTTTTACCTTGCCATCTTTTTAAGCTTTCTTATTGCTATAAAAGCAGACCATCTATCTTTGTCGTGCTTCCACCAAAGATAACCACTTCTTTAACAGGCTGCATACACCATCTAATGCCTCTAAGGACCTAGAAAGAAATTTTATTTTTTCTTTTTCACTCCATTTTAAGTTATATCCCCTTTTCGAATAACTTATATCCATCAAAAATTACTTTTTTTTATCTCTAAGACCCTAACTTTTATCTCGAGGTATGAGGTGACTGCTAAAGGAGAGGTTACTTAAGCCTTGTCTTCAACAATAACCCTTTATTTCTTTGGGTGCCTATAGTCCTTAAAAACATCGCAAAAGTGTTTTTACTTCATTTGTTCCAAGTAACATAGCTTTATGTTAATTGACCCATACTAGATTCCATTTATGACATTCATCAAGAACAAGCTTCTAGTCACTAAGAGGTGGCTCTCCTTAATGGTGTATAATTGTTGGCATAATGTCTTCGTGGGCATGATTAAAACATTAGAAAAAGCATATGATGTTTGAGGAGTTGCCTTTGACACTTGAGAATTTAGCTCCAGCATATACCCTTATGTATGCAATAAGTTTCTTCATGTATCTTAATCATATGTTATTGCCTAGCCTATGTATGCATTATTACTTACATGCATAATATGGCAATAATAGCAATCATAACCAGACATGTAATACGAAAACACATGTTATATTCAATCTCAAGGGATGACATCTTATGTACATCCTACTTCTATTATCAATTTGCCCTTACAGATTTTATTGATTGAATATTTTCTCATCCCTTAATTTTTGCCTAGGATAACTATTTTGGGTTTTCACCCTAGCGGTGTGCTCGATTTTAGCAAGGTTTCCTTTTTTGATTTTCAACATGTAGGGCTATATTTTTATTTTTATTTTCTTTTGATT
Source organism: Excoecaria agallocha (assembly GCA_037975025.1). Lineage (NCBI taxonomy): Eukaryota > Viridiplantae > Streptophyta > Magnoliopsida > Malpighiales > Euphorbiaceae > Excoecaria > Excoecaria agallocha. The sequence goes on along the minus strand of CM075810.1, from coordinate 50,670,493 downwards.
TTGATTTTAATTTTTTCTTTTTTTTTTATTTTTTCCATTGAACCCTTTTCAGTCTGTTGGCATTACTTAACTAAATCCTTTTTTTATTATTGCTAGTGAGAACTAGCTAACCTTTCTAATTGTAGCATTTTTAGCACAAAGGGTTTGGATTTGGTTTATGTAGTATGGACCACTTGGCTTAGGTTATTTCTTCCAAACGATGGCCTTTAACCCACTATTTTAGAAGATTAAGCGAACTTGTCTCTTTTTTTGCGAACCTAGCTGGGATACTCTCTTTTAAATTTTAGAAGGCCCCATTTTGCTTCGACTTTGATAGTTAAGCTCTTGAAGTAATGATTAATAGTTAAAGTTCAATCTTGATTAGCTATGTCATGCTCATCCTCAAATGTCAAGGAGAAAGGAATGATCATTTAAACTTCACTTGCTGTCTTATTTCTTCGTTCATATTGGTCGTGTAAGCTTTTTTACGTGTTTTTTTCCACCTTCATTTTCCTTTCTTTATTTTGATTAGTTTCTATCAACTATTTTTTACACAATGCTTCACTTAAGATAATAAGCCAAGGCTACAATTTATGGATCATTCTCTGGTCCTTCCTTAAGGCATATTTAAGAAAGTAAGTTCCAACCTTATAAGGCTAAAACCAGAGATAGTTTTGGGAAGTCACTCTTATTTATACCCTTGGTTAATGTTATATAAATGAGTTTTTAAGATTAATTATTTTATCCATTTTCTCAGGCGAGTTATTATGCTAGCAAAATAAAGGCGGACTCAAGCACATTAGAAAGGCTGTAAAGCATGCATATTGAAAGCAATAGAAGCATGGCATAGTTTGAATTTAAAAATATAAGAATAAATGTAAAGATAAATCATACATAAATCAGAAAATTAATTAAGTTTGTTTAGATGAGGACATTGGTCCTCGCATGTTTGTTTACAGAAAGGCAGAGTTTCGGATGTATATTTTTAAGTAAAAATTGAGATAGTTGATCCCTCACGACTTTAGGAAAAGAATTGCGTTAATTAATTTTAGATAAAAAATCTTTTGTATTTATAAAAGAAAATTCCTAATTTTACATGTTATTTTGTAGGTATAAATCATGACATTTGTCCCTTTACTATAGAAAAATTTTGCTCAAACTTGTATATAATTATTTCATGATTTTTTTGATTATCACTCAAAAAAATCATTTATTTGCATTAAATAAAGGTATGAAAGAATAATAATACAAGATAAACAACATACAAAAATTGAGCTATTAATTGAGTTGAGAATATTGATTTTCTCATGCATACTTATGAAAGTCCTTTGTTATTTTTGGGATACAAGATGGACATTGATCCCTTTTATTAGAAAAAGCTTGATTAACTAAGTAAAAATAGTTTTGGTGTTATTTTTAATTTAAGCGTGTAAAAAATCTTTATTATTATATGTTTTGCAAGAAAATAAACAAAATCAAAACAATAATTATACAAGCCCAAAAAATAATAAATGAGAGAATGAATAAATTCTAAGTTATTTTGCTTCATCATATTTTCCGACCCAGAATGGTGAAAATGCATATTAAAATATGACAGAAAAAATAATTAGTCAATAATGAATTATATCAAATAGCAAATATTAATTAATTAATTAATTAATTAATTCCAATAATTTAATATATCAAATAATCTTAAATAATAAATTGGGCAAGGCTAGTAAAATGTATGATGCAATCCGAAATTCATGCAACATGCATTAACATGTGTATGCTAAAACAATTAAATAAAAATAGTAGATAATATAATATACAATTAAATGAAATAAATTGGTAAATAATAAATAATAGATATTTAGTTATTTTAAATAAATTAGAAATAAAATAGATAAAATATATAAATTGCATGATGCATCTAGAATTCATGCAGCATTTATTGGCATGCACATGCTAAAGCATTTAAATGAATAAAATTATTAACTAAACGTATAATGAGAAAAATTAATAAATAAAATGGATGTAATAATATTGACATTATAATAATATAATAAAAATATATAAATAGTAATAGCAATAGCAATAATGATAAAAGTAAATGGTAATAATAGTGACAATAATAATAATAAAGATAAAAATAGTTGAATTAAGAGAATTAAGTATTTGAATATACATGTAAATAAAACCATAAAAAAATAATCATAAATACCAATTAATTATAAAAAAGCATAACATAAATAAAATAGGGATCAATGAAAATATAACAAAATTAGCAATATAAAACTAATCAATTAAACAATATACTATGTATATAAAAAAAACAAAATAATAAAAACAATTTCAATCTAATATAATATAAGAATAAACAATATTTTAAATATATTGTAAAATAAGATTAAATTAACAAACAAGTACATAATAATTATAAGTTTTAATTAATTAGGCCAAATAAACAAATATAAATATTAAAAAGAATATTAATAAAGCTAATAAATAACGATATAAAAATATTATATTAACAAAATAAACAACATTATAAAACACATCATAAATTAAAAGCAACCAACAAATAAATAAAATTTAGTAAGTTTAAATTATAAACTAATATAATATAAAGTAAAAGGAAAGAAAAACGTGATACAGGCTTTGGAATGAAAGTAAAACAAAAGAATTAAAATGGTAAAATAGAGGTTTAGGGCCAATGAATAGTGTAAAAGAAATAATAAAAAAAGAAAAGAAAGGAAATGCGGGAACGTGAGTGGTGGACGACGCATGGCGAGTATGTGATGTGCAAAAGAGAAAGAAGGCAAGGGCGAACCAGGCCCACATTCAAGGCCGAGTCATTGTCCAAGGGCGTGACTCCGTTCGACTCAAGGATGTGATTTAGCTCAGAATTGAATTCCAAGCACCGAAACGATGCTAGAAGCCATGGAAAGCAATTATAAAACACGAAAAGTGCAATTTTAACCATTTTAATACAAGGCCAAAAAAACTCAATTGAAAATATAAAAAATATGATTTAAATAAGGAAAATCAAGATTAAACTAAGAAATATGAAAATCCAAACTTGAACCCAAGCAAGAAGACACTGAATAAAAACTCTCAATTATATATTAAATCTCAATTTTAACATGGTTTTAATTGGTTAACATGGTTTAATGAATGAAATAAACATAAAAATCAATTAACAATAAATTTAGAAACTTAAATTCAACAAATCATATAAATAGAAAAAAAATCAAAGAAAATAAAAAAAATAAATTTAATATTTACTGTAATATAATGTAATACTAAATTTAATTGATTTTAGGGGCTCTTGATATTACCTTCATTGTTAGTTTCTTCAAAGAACAAGGAAACAAGTGCTTTTGGCTTTACTTTCCCTCTTTTTTTTTTTTTTATCTCTATTCTTGGTTTTCTCTTAAAAATTGTGGGTGTGTGAATTTTTTAGTGAGAGACAAGAACAATGTTAGAGACAGAGAGAGAAAGAGCCCTCCCTATAAAAATCTAATTTTTTTTTTGTCTTAAATATCCCCCAAAACATGAAATTTTTGAGTAGGATGAAGGATGAAAATGTTCCCCCTTCTCATCCATTGTTTCACTACCTAGAGTGAGTTTCAAGAGTGAGTCATAGGGCTGGGGCAAGTCATGACCTTGACCTATGACTCAAAGGTGTGACTCACTCCTTTTGACCATTGCCTATTTTTTTAAAGCCCTCTGAAACCCATTTTGACGTCATTGATAGAGGGAAAAGAGGAAAAAAAAACCCCAAAAGAGATTTATTAAACATTTAAAACCCATAAGATAGCTCAAAAAATATTTTGAAACCATAAAATCCAGGAGAATGCATAGCACTTCCATTCCTTGTCTATTTATAAGAAACACTTTCTTTATTAGGTAATCTTGATCAAGAGCAGCCTCAGGACCTAGTGTCTACACATATCTCATATAATTATGGCCTGACTTTATTTACATTTGGATCCAATTCCTTTATATGTGTGACATATTGAACTTTTGAACATGTTGGCAGTACACTATGAATTCTTATTACACATAGAAGTATTTTACTATGATTTGAACTTTTTAAATCATTATTCATTCTCAATGAATAAATTTACTATGTATAAATCTAAAGAGACTTCTAGTCAAGTATACTTAAATGTTATAAGGTTAGTGGTTTGACCATTTTACCCTTCCATATACAGTTACAATGCACTAGACTTTTTTCACCAAACTTTATCACATTCAAATTAGAGTATAAAATCTATATCAACATTGGCTTAAAAAATTGTATAAGATCAAGCCTTGAATTATTTGTTCTCATATTTATAATATTTTTCAAATAATGGCTTTTCATGAATCTAATTCATGATTACATTTTGCTCTCGCAAGAAACTCTTGGATAAAAAAGTGATATGGGAAATCGAGATGAATCCCCTATAAACACTAAGTTTTATAAATCTCTAGTTCAAATGATACCTAATAATGATAGTTCTCATCATGAGAACAGAAGTCTAAAAGGGCCAAAAACGATTGGGCCCACCAAAAGTTTTAATCCATAAAGATGATTTTAAAAATTGGGATTTAAGCATTTCATGGCTCTGACTTTGCTTTTCACTAGGGTCAATTTCACCTACGATCACTGAACTTATGAATTATCATTCAAAAGTAATTGACTTATTTTTTGTGACTTAAATGTCACTGAACTTATCATCTTTTTATAAAAAAATCATTTTGATCGGACAAACATGGAGATAAAGGTGAGCAAATTTCAGTTCAAACCAAACCAAACCGATTGATTTTTTAATTTGGTTCGATTTTTTGTTTTCAAATTTTTAAAAAATTTGATTTTTGGTTTGGTTTTTGAAGAAAAAAACCGTAGAAAAATTGAATCGAACCGAAATTCTATATAATTATATAATTTTTTGGATTTTTTAATTGAATATTTTATACATGTAAATTATCTTATTTTGGGTTGTAAATTATATGAGTACATTTATCAATTATTAATATCTATTTTTTAGGTGATAATTTTGGAATTTTGACTATTAAATTGAAAATCGATTAAATGAAAAAAATATTTAACAATTTTGTTGTATTATTTATTATATATTTTGGGATTGTATCTTTAATTTGGACTTTTATTTTGTACATTTTAGATGTTTTTAATTTAGTATAATATGATTTATAATTTTGTATAATTTTTAGACATAATTTTTTTTATTTTTTTAAAATAGTTTTAATTGTTGATTTTTTTGTTAGTTGAACCAAATCGATCAAAAACTTTGGTTCTGTTTGAATTTGATTATTCTAAAATTTGGTTCAGTTCTGTTGATTAAAATCTTAAAAGTTTGATTTTTGATTATTTCGGTTAGGTTATTAAACCAAATCGACCATTGCACAGGGCTACATGGAGATGGATTTATTGTCACATCATCAACTATGACATACTAGTTATGGACACACATGCATTGCTGATGTGTCAAATATGACACATTAGCTGATGATGGTGATTTGGATGTTGATGTGTCAAATATGACACATTAGCTTATGATGTGGCAATAAATCCATCACCATGAGTATCTAGTCAAGATGACTTTTCTATAAAAAGTTTATAAATTCAATGACATTTAAGTAATGAAAAATAAATCAATTATTTGTAGGTGATAAATTGTAAGTCCAGTGACCATGGCTGAAATTGATGCAAATATAAAACGTGTCATGTGTGTCTAGGCATATGATGTGGCATGTAATGTTATCAATCTGGCAACAATCCTCGTCGAAAATTGGTGAACATGACTTTTATGCAAAAATATGATAAGTTCAGTTTCTTTTATTTTAAAAAAAAATCAGTTACTTTTGGGTTATAAGTAATAAGTCCAGTGACCGTAGGTGAAATTGACCCTTTTCACTATCATGTTTATACGTTCACGGTTAAGAAAATGATTTCATGCTCGAAAAGTGAAAAAGGCAAAGTCATGGCCTTGACCTTTTTATTTATTGTCATGACATCATAAATTCTAAAATAAGTGCTCGCAAGCTACATTTTTTAATTTCCTTTCAAATTAATTTTCTCCAAATTAAGATTAAACTAGGAATTCTAATTCAATCTTAAAAGTTAGCCTTGATGCTGTGCTTTCATTTAAAATATTAAAGAGCTCGGGCTTGAACGGATAGAAAATCTCATTTGAACATAAACTAGGATTGACTCCCTAATATATATATATATATATATATATATATATATATATATATATATATATATATATATATATATATATATATATATATATTATTTTTAATATATCATCATTTGCACTTAAACTAGGATTGACTCCCTACATAAATGAGTCTTCAAATCATTTTAAAGGATTTTTAATATCAAAAGGTTTTGGAATTTTTCTTAATATGAATTTTAAAAAATCTAAGTTGAAGTTTTGTCCAATAACAACTAGTTAATTTCTAATTGGTTAACCACTAAATGCGGTTGGTTAACCATTAACAATTGTTTAACAATTAAAAAAATTAGACATATATAATTACCCAATATTTCATAAAAAAAAATACATCCATTAAATTAAAATATAAATTCTATAAATTTTAAATACAAAAATACAAATACAAATAAAAATATATAAAATTTAAAGTCAATATAAAAAAAATTTCATTTAAGACTAAAAAATATAAATAATAATTCATCACTCATCATCATTGATGAGTGCATCATCTTAGTGATTAATCATAAAATATATGAATATTTGCATAGAGTAAAATGGTAATTTCAATTAAAATGTAAAAGTTACATTTATATACCATCTATATATAGATATATATTAGATCTAGCAAACGGGTTGGCCAGATTTAGGTTTGGATAACTTTGGGTTAGTTGTTTTCAGGGTTCGGATTTTTTATCATCATTTTTTGGATCTTATTTTTAGATTGAGTTCGAATCGAATCTCAAATTATAGTTAGGATTGGAAAATCGAATCAAAACTAAAAATCAAATCACAAGCAATTCAATATATTTGGTTCGATTTTTTCTGTGTCTTGTGTCGAGTTTGACTTTTTTGGTCTCCTTACACTATAAAAATGCAAATTAGTGAGGACTTTTCATTTTTTTATAGTTAAAAGAACTTAATAAGGACAAAAATTTTGTAACAAAAGTCATCATAGCATAATTTAGTGAGGATGAAAGTTGTCATTAAAACTTTAGTGAGAATAACTTCCTTGCTAAATTTTAGCATGCATTTTTGTGACAAATATTGATATGGAACCTGAAGGCTAAAGAACATGAAATCCCTAAAACACACAATATGGCATGAACACGCACAAGAATTAAGTCCTCAATCTAAAGAACCCCCAAGCAATATATGAATGGAAATGCTTATAATAGATTGATTTAAATAAAAAAAATAGAATTTGCCACAAAGTAAATACCTTGATAAGAAATCTAAGTTCTTGATGGAACAGAAGAAGACAAGCAATCCTCCTCTTGAAGAAATCAACCATGCCAAAGTGAAAACTCTAAATTTAAAAAAAAAACTTAATCATCTCTCAAACAATAAGTTTAATGTGGTATTTATAGTCACTTGAAGAAGATCCTAAATCTAATTGAATAACTATTTGGTCAATATTCCTATTCCTATTAGGATTGACAATTAAACCTAATTTCCTCCTTAAGACAACCAAACAAGACCAAATGAATGGGCCTCCCAACAAGTGGCATGTGGCCCATTTAAATAAAGCCTTCTTATTACAATTAAGTCAAGCCTTCATCATCCCGCTCTCTACCACGAGCGCAATGAGTACCGCTAGCATGACAAAACCATTTGGCTCTCCATAATTTCCACCATTTGTTTCAAATAAGTATTTAGTACCTCATTAAACTTTTTAGCTCTCAATCTTGTCATGGGTCCATCTAGGAGAGCTAACTCATCTTCATGCTTATTCCTAAATTGATGTCCTTTAACCGTACTAGCATCATCCCCTCTTACTTTAAGAGGATTCATCCTCAAATCTAAATCAAAGTCAAAAGGAGATAAATTAGAAACATTAAAAGTAAGACTAACATTATACTCATAGGCAAATCAATTTTATATGCATTGTGATTGTTGTGTTCCAACACTTGAAATGGTCCATCACCCCTTACATCAAGTTTTGACTTCCTTTGCTGTGAAAAACTTTCTTTTTGTACATGCACCTAACCCCAGTCACCCTGTTCAAAGATAACCTATTTTTTTCTTTTATTGGCCTTTTATGCATATATACGATTCCTCTTTTTGATTTGTTCATGTGCCTTCTCATGTATTGTTTTAACCAATTAAGCCCTCTTTTTGCCATCTAAGATAGCAAGCTTATTCAAATGTAAAGACATAAAATCTAAAATAGTTAATGGATTAAAACCATACACAATTTCAAATAGAGAATAACCTCTAGAAGAATGTATAGTATGATTATATGCAAATTTAGTGAATGGAAAACATTTTTTAAAGTTTTCAAATTCTTTTAACAAAAGCATGCAAAATGGTTTCTAAAATCCTATTTACTACTTTAGTTTGGCTATTAGTCTGCAGATGACATGTAGTAGAAAATAAAAGCTTAGTACTTAACTTTTCCTATAAAACTCTCAAAAAATGACTTAAGAACTTAGCATCTCTATTAGACAAAATGGTTCTTAGCACTCTATGAAGCTGAACCACCTCCCTAAAGAAAAGATCATCAATGTTTGTTGCATCATCTATTTTATGGCAAGCAATGAAATGAGACATTTTACTAAATCTATCCATTACAATAAATATGTTCTCTCTTCCTTTTCTAGTCCTAGGTAATCCCAAAATAAAATCCAAGGAAATGTTAGTCCAAGGTTCACAAGGTACAAGTAATGGTGTATATAGTCCATGAGGCATAGATCTAGATTTAGATTGCTTACATGTAATGCACTTGCTACAAATTCTCTCCATATCTCTTCTCATGTTTGGCCAATAGAAATGTTCACTAAGCATGTCTAATGTCTTTTGCACACCAAAATACCCCATTAACCCTTTACTATATGACTCATAAACAAGTAACTCCTTAATAGAACATATTGGAATACAAAGTTTTTTCCCCTGAAAAGATATCCTTTATGTCTATAGTACTTTTCAAATGCAGCATGTTCACAAGCATGATACATAGTTGCAAAATCAGCATCACCCATATATAATTTCTTCAAATGCTCAAATCAATGTAATTTAGATGTAAGCATAGAAATTAAAGCATACCTTCTAGAAAGTGCATCAGCCACTATATTTTTCTTATCTTGCTTGTATTTGAACACATACGAAAATGTCTCTTAGAATTCTACCCAACTTGCATGCCTCTTGCTTAACTTACCCTATCCCTTCAAATACTTGAGAGACTGGTGATCACTATGTATCATAAACTCCTTAGGAAGCAAGTAGTGCTCCCACACCTCAAGAGCTCTCACCAACACATATAGCTCTTTATATCTTAGGTAGAATATTTCAACAATGGCCCGCTCAACTTCTCACTAAAATATGTTATAGGATGATTTTCTTGCATTAAAATAGCACCTATACCAATCCCGAAAGCATCACATTCAATCTCAAAAGTTTTAGAAAAATTAGGTAATTGCAAAATAGGAGCAATATAAAATTTTTCTTTCAAAGTATTAAATGTATTTTCCTGCTCTTTTTCCCATTTAAACCTAACATTCTTTTTAACTACTTCATTTAGTTGTGCGACAATAGTAAAGAAATCTCTAACAAATCACTTATAGAAACCAGCTAAGCCATGAAAACTCCTCACTTCACTCACATTCATAGGTGTTAGCCATTACTGAATAGCCTTCACCTTTTTAGAATCAACTTCCACTCCTTTAGCATTCACCATAAAACATATAAAGATAATTTTACACATGTGAAATGAACACCTTCTTAAGGTTTAAACACAATTTTTCCCTTCTCAGCACATCCATAACAACTTTAACATGCACGATATGTTTATCTAAGTTATTGCTATAAATTAAGATGTTATCAAAGTAAACAACCATAAATTTTCCAAGGAACCCACATAAGACATGATTCATTAAACGCATGAAAGTACTAGGAGCATTAGATAAATCAAAAGGCATTACTAACCACTCATACAATCCATATTTAGTCTTAAATGCAATTTTCTACTTATCTCCCTTTTTCATCCTAATTTGATGATAGCCACTTTTAAGTCAATTTTAGTAAAGAAATAAGCACTATGCAATTCATCTAGCATATCATCTAATGTAGGAATAGGGTGGCAATACTTTACATTAATTTTGTTAACCGTTCTACAATCCACACACATTTTCCATGTTCCATCCTTTTTAGGTACCAATAAGATTGGTACAACACATGGACTTATGATTTCTCTCATATACCCTTTTTGTAGCAATTCATCCATTTGCCTTTGCAACTCTTTTATCCCTTGGGATTGCTTTGGTAAGCTAGATGGTTAGGTATTCGAGATCCAGGTACGAAGTTAATTTAAAGCTCAATCCCTTTCACATGTGGTAATCAATATGCGATTTCTTCTAAAAAGACATGATCATATTCCTAAAATAAGGTCACAAATACACTAGGCAAATTGAGTTTATGGTCAATGTTAGTAAACAAAGTTTCCTTAAACCGAATCAAAACTAGACCTTTCTTGCCTAAGTATGCACTTTTTATTTCTCTTTCTTTTAAATAAAAATATGATTGTTTCTTAACTTTTTCACTCCTTTAATTTTCTTTTTTTTTTATTTTGATCATGCCTGCGGTAGATGTCGTGCTCTCTATAGAAGACTCACTCACTAACTTCTTCTCTCCTGCACATCCTACTTTCTTTTCCTCACTTTTACATTAACTCACCATTGGGCCCTTATTTTTATTCTTTTCTCTCATTGCCTTTTTTCCACTTCTTTCTTTTTCATCTCACTAGCCATATTCCCACTTGCATTTTGTTAAAGTCTCAATTGTAAAAGGTAAGTTTCTTTGGGTTATAAAGGTGCTAGAATGACTTTATGCCCATTGTGCACCAAGGAATCCCTATTCTTATACCCATAATGCATAACACACCTATCAAATTGCCAAGGTTTACCTAAAAAGATATGACCAGATTGCATTGGCACTACATGATAAATAATTTCATCTGTATATCTACCAGTAGAAAATGCAATTAGAGCCTGCTTGGTCACTTTTACTTCACCACTATCATTCAACCATTGTAATCTATATGGGTTAGGATGCCTATTACATTTCAGCCCTAATTTCTCTACTAAAGTAGAACTAGCTACATTAGTACAACTACCCCCCATCTATAATTAGACTACAGACTTTCCTACCTACCAAACATGTTGTGTGAAATATATGTTATCTTTGTTCTAGGCCATCTTCCATAACAATTACATTCAGAACCTGCATAGTGACTAAGGCTTCCTTATTAACAAGATATTCAACACACTTATCATTATCAAAATAATCTTCTAAAGTTGGAAAACTTAATTCACTATCATTAGACTTATTCCCATTATCAGACTAAAAAATAATCTCTCTTAATAAACATAGTTTTCTATTTGGACATTCGGATGCATAATGACAATGCCCATGACACTTAAAACATTTAATATCCCAATGTTTAGTAAGTTTAAGTGATAGATCAGTAGTACCTTTTTCAATTGAAGTACTATTTTCCTTATTTTTATTTATCTCAAAGCATTTCTCTTTGGAAGCCGAATGGTGTTCCTTCTTCTCTTCTTCATTCTTACTCCATTTCAGATTCCATTTGTTGCTAGAATTTGGAAATGATCTTTCGACCCTCCTTTGTTTTTATTGCTTTTCCACCTTCATAGCAATATTCACTAAGTTATCCATCTCTCCATAGTGTTCCAATTCCATTACACTAGCAATTTCCCTATTTAGACCTCGAATGAACCAAGCTATTATCACCTCTTCTTTTTCTTCTTCTTCTTCAATATTTTCTTTAATCAAAAGCATCTCCATCTCCTTGTGATAATCCTCTACTGATCTAGATCATTGGGTGAGTCTATGTAATTACTGGTACAATTCTCTATAATAGAAAGATGGCACAAACCTTCTTTTCATCATCTTCTTCATTTCATCCTAAATAGATATGGGTGGATCTCTATTCCTTCTTCTATTTTTCACTAACTCATTCAACCAAACTAACGTATAATCACTAAACTCTACTGCAGCTAACTTCACCTTTTTTTCCTCTGCGTAATTATGGCAATCAAAAATGATATCTACCCTTCTTTCCTATTTTAGATAAACTTCAGCATTATTACTACCTTTCAAATATGGAATATTCATTTTTATAAAACTAAGGTTAGTATCACTCTTCTCCGTTCTTTCATCTCTTCTTACTCTACCCTGCACAGATTGTACTTTCTCATCATCTTCCCAATCACCTAAATCAACCTCTTTATTAATCCACCTACCTCTTTTGGTTGTTCTCTTAGAATTATATGTACTCACTTCTAACTTTTCTTCCATTCCATCCATCCTAGTACTCATCTTCTTGATCTCATTAATAAATGCCTTATAAAATACTTTAAAATCAGATATGTTTTCATCTTCCTCATGGAACATTTTTGTTTTGTTACTATTTTAAGTCATGGTGTAAACCTACTAAAGATGTTAGATAAAAAAGTAGCCTCACAACACTCCCTCATATGTTTACTCTTAAAAGATAACACTTCACTCATGTTTTAATTAAATTTGGCTTTTACACTCTTTTAAGCTCACACTTTTAAGCTTTCTACCACTCAAACTTGTTGTCCTCAATTGCACTTTAGAACTCAAACTCAAGTGAAAGTGATTCACAAGCAATAAATAAAGTGATGAATGTAATGAAAATACTTACAAACAAAGATAGGCTTAAAATTAGAAATAAAATTACCAAAATGAAGAAAGTTGAAATGAGCATAAATGATGAAGATATGTATGCTATCCAAATTATATAATTGTAATTAACAAGGATCAATTTGTTAACTATAATGTAAATGGAAGCAAAAGATGTAATGACACCAATGAAAGCAACTTAGAATGTGGAAAACTGACAGAACTAAAGTAAAATGTAGAAATTGAAATTTCCCTAATTGAAAATTCAACTTGATATAGATATGTTATGACACTAAGACCAAAGTAAAGAAACCAAAATAAAAGATTAGGATGCAGCAACACTTACTGTAGCGAGTGCAACACCAATTTACGGATGCGACAAGAGGCAGAATCACAATATCTAAATCAGGCCAAGATGTGGAAATGATGAGTTTTTCCAAAGAGTTTTATTCCTATTTGTTCACACCAATTAGAGGAAATTCACAATTAAAATAATTCTCTTTTGCAATTTTTTTTCTTTTTTCCAGATGAACAGCATATGAATAGTGATAACAAATATTTTTTTCTTTTTTCGAATGAACAGTATTGTTGTATCATAAACAGTAACAAATAAATTTTTTTATCTAATGAAAATTAAACAAGATAAATAAAAAATTTATCCTAGTCCAAGGATTGATACAAAATGGTGCAGAACCGCAAAGCTAAAGAATTAGAAACCCCTAAAACATAAAATATGGCATGAACACAAATAAAAAGTAAATCCTCAATCTAAAGAAACCGAAAATAATATACAAATGGAAAAACTAATAATAGATTGATTTAAATACAAGAAAAGAATTCACCACAAAGTAAATACCTTGATAGGAAATCTAAGTTCTTGATGTAAAAGAAGAAGATAAGTAATCATCTACTTAAAGAAATCAACCAAGCCAAAGAGAAAACTCTCAATTTAAAAAAACTTAATCATCTCTCATACAACAAGTTCAATGTGGTATTTATGTCCACTTAAAGAAAATCCTACCCCTAATTGAATAACTATTAGGTCAAAATTTCTATTCCTATTAGGATTGACAATTAACCTAATTTCCTACTTAAGATAACTAAACAAGAGCAAATGAATGGGCCTCCACATACCCTAAAATGCTTCTAATCCCCTTGACATTAGTTGAGGGTAGAAGTTTCTCTATCACATCTACTTTGGCTCTATCCATCTCTATCTCTTTTTCTAAAATTTTATGTCCCAATACTATTCCCTCATTCAACATGAAATAACATTTTTCTCAATTTAACACTAGGTTGGTTTTCTCACACCTCTCTAACATTAAATAAAGATTCTTAAGATAGATCTCAAAATTTCTCCCATAAATGGTGAAGCTATCCATAAAGACCTCCATAAATTTCTTTTTGAAGTTATAGAATATTGCCATCATACACTGCTAAAATGTTGCGGTGTATTGCATAATCCAAAGGGCATTCTCATATAAGTAAATATGTCGTAAGGGTCGGTGAAGGTTATTTTCTCTTGGTCCTCGAGTGCAATGGGGATTTGTAAATATCCTAAATACTCATCTAAAAAATAATAAAACTTATTACCCGCTAGCCTCTCGAGCATTTGATCAATAAATGGCAAAGGAAAATGATCTTTCATAGTGGCACTATTTAACCTTCTATAATCTATGCAGACTCTCTAACCCGTAACTGTACGTGTTAAAATAAGTTCATCTAACTCATTCTTGACCACTGTCATCCCTTCTTTCTTAGGAACAACTGCACTGGGTTCACCCATTTACTATCTGGGATGGGATAGATAATACTTGAATTGAGGAGTTTGATTACCTCCTTTTTTACTACCTTTTGCATTTTGGGATTAATTTGCCTTTGAGGTTGAACCATTGGTTTGCATTCTTCTTTCATTAGGATCCGGTGAGTGTAGCAGCTCAGATTGATAAGCTAGTTGAAGCCTCATTCCCATCTCCTTAAGGTCTCCTAGATTCAATTTCTTGCATATAGAATATGGAAATAAGTTAATACTAGCTTCAAGGTCACACAAGGTATTTTCAACAAAAGTTTCACCAATTTCATAGGTTAAAGTGAAACTATCTGGATCTTTCAATCTTTTTAGGATCTTATTCATGATAATAGCATTATAATTTTCTGTTAGTTGTATAATCCCACACCCTTCTAATTTTTTTTTGTTAGAACAAAGTTTTTTGATGAATTTAACATAATTAGGCATATGAGCTAGGGCTTTTGTGAAAGGAAAATTGATATGTAATTTCATAAACATTTTTGATATTTTTAGCAAAGGTTATTAATGAAGTCAAAGGAATTAGTGAAATATTTACTTTGTAAACTCCCTTTCTATTCTTATATTGCTAGTAATAAAGATAAAAAGAAAGAAAGAAAGAAAGAAAGAAATAAAATAAAAAGAAATAAAATATTGAAATAAAGCTAGCATATATGGCCAACTTTTAAGTGTGGGGTTTTTATAAGAAAAGGAAACTTTGGCTTCTCAAAAAGTGATTGAATTGAGAAATTATAGAGGAATTTTAGTTTGTGCTTAATATTTAGCAATTTAGTATGGTAAAAGGGGTTTGTACTTTGTAGTTTTTAATTTTTGGATTTTGGTATATTTAGGCAATAGAGTGGCTATTCTTTTTTATTAACTTTTGCCCATTCATTGATAACCAATACCTTAACCCAATTATAACCCAAACAAGACCTATGTGATTTTAAGTTTTTCTTTTGAGTTGTTTAGTAGAGATGATCTTCGGGTTACGATGCCAAAGGAGAGGCCTATGGTGTTTTTAGAGTTTCAAGTGTAAAACCATTTGTACACTTATTTTTATATTCATTCTGAGCTTGGCTAAGCTTGGCTATGAATATACTGTTTTGATTTTTGAAAATACTTAATATGTTTTAGTCTTGCACACAAATAAGGAAACTAATTCTTATCATATTGTTTGAATTTATTTTAGTTAGAATTATGTTAAGTTCTCTTATTAATTGCTAAAGCTTGGTTTTGAATTGCATAATTCTTTGTTAAAGTTTGATTATTTTGAGTAGTTGGTTTGTTTAAATTTTCTTAGGGGCAAGAAAAGTCTAAGTGTAGGGTATTTAATAATTGTGAATTATATTAGATTTTTAGTGTGTTTTATGTGTTTAAATTAGTTAATTGAGTATTGATTTAGTTGAATTTATGTTGAATTAGTTAAAATATTTGTTTTAGTATTTTTCAGGTTTAAATTAAAGAGAAAAATGGCTAAATTAAAGAAAGGAGAAGTTTAAGGGCAAATCCATAATTTCAGGAAAACTTGTTAAATGATAATGAGATATAGAAGTTGATCACTCGAATGAGTGATGAAGCTCACTTGACTAAATGAGATAGGCATTCTCCTAAGTGATGAAATCACTCACCTAAAGAACAAAGACACTCAACCATAAAGACGGCTTTAATTGTCCAGAAAGGAATCACTCTCCTGAGTGAGATAGGCATTCACCCAAGATAAAGTCACTCTTATAAGTGATTTTGATCACTCCCATAAGTGTTTCATGGGAAAATAAAGATAAAAGTCTTCATGTTTAAGTCAAACTCTTCTTCCACTCAGTTTAGGAAGTTTCAAAGAGCAGAACTCTTATTTGAAGCCTATAAAAGGAAGTTTATAACGCAAGAACAATAGGGAGAACCACTCAATTATGAATTTAACTTAGTTTTTATGTTAATTTTCTATTAGTTTTTAAGGACCAAAAGCTTAGAGTTTGAAGTTATTCTTTGATTTTCTATAAAGGGTTATCAAGGGAGCTTCTCTACTTTATGTTTTAAATATTTTTCTTAATTTTGCTTGATTTTTCAATATGAAGTGTGAATAGTTCTTTTTACTTTTGCTAAAGGATACTTGAATCCTTGACTTTATTTTGTAATGACTTAATTTGTGCTTAATGCAATGCAAGTTGGGTATTACTTGGTTTTGGGAAAAATCTTCTTTTTGGTCATCTATACTTTGATTATTAACTAATTTTAACCATGGTTGATGATTGATTTATGCATGACTATTAGTTTGCATGTTCTTAGGTTGGTTTATTGGTATTAATATATGATTATATTCTAAGTTTAGGTGTAATTATGTGTTGGTAATAGTAAATTAAGACTAATAAGAGTTAAAACCAAGAATAGGTGAAAGTTGAATTTGCTTGCGAAAGAGTTTAATAGACATCTAGGAGGTTAAAATCATATTTTTATGCTAAGTGTTGGATTATTCCTAACAAGAAAGGTTTAATACTTAGATGATATTCTTGTTTTAAGATATCTTGCCTATTTTATTTGATTTCTTTATGATCACTTGTATTCTCTTTTGATTTAGTCATTGCAATTTAAGTTGAGGTGGATAGTCCTTTAGTGAAAGTTGTCTTTAATATTGATTTTTACCTATTTTAATTACTTGTTTTTATTTAAGTTTTAGTTCAGTTTTTTAAGTCTTTATTTACTTGCTTTAGTTTATTACTTTTAGGTACTTAAATTTATATCTTTAATTTAGTAAAACCTTAATCATTGCAACCTTGGGATTTCTCTTCTCTCTCACACATAATTTTCATTCTAAAGTCAAAAATCTTTCACACTTACACAAGTTTCCCTTAGATTCGATTATTTTAGAGGCTCCTGATTAATTTTTTATATTACAAATTGATCTAGTATACTTACTAGATATCGATCATTTTACAAACATCATAACTTATTTCATCAATTAGCCCTCTCAGGTTTCCTTGATTGAGTATTTTCTCTTAACCTCTAATTTTTGCCTAGGTGCCTTTTTCAATTTCACCCCAATAAGGTAACCAATTTAGCAAGGTCATCATTTTTTAGGTTTTCGACCGTAGGGCATTTCATTCTTTTTTTTTTCTCATTTAGTCTTAGCATAGAGCCTTTTTAATTTATCTATGCTCACCAGCTCTCTGAACTCATGCCATCACTATCTGAAAAAATGGTTTATCTCTTAGATAACAACTTCTTGAGCATAAAAGGTCCTTTCCATATGGGCATAAACTTGCCTCAAATATCATGCATTTCTGGCCTTATCAATTTAAACACTAGATCTCCTTCTTTCAAAAGATGCTTCTTAACCTTTTTGCCAAATGATCAAGCCAGCCTCTTCAGGTATATTGATTATGATAAAATACCCTCATTTTATCCCATCAAGTAAGTTAAGCTATGACAAACTTTATTTAGCCATTCTGTTTTTGGAATCTCAGCTTCTAAAGCTACCCTCAGGATTGATGCTTATTTTGATCAGCAATACTACTTTCGTCCCATAAACCAAGGAGAATGATGTAGCTCCTATTAAAGTCCTAGTTGTGGTCCTATAATCCCATAGTACAAAGGGTAGCTTATCGGCCCAATCTTTATAAGTTCAAACCATGCTGATAAGAATTATTTTGACATTCTTAGTGGTCACCTTGACTGGTCCATTTGCCTAGGGTTTATAAGGAGAGTACTTATGGTGTTTAACTCCAAACTTAATGAGCATCTACCTTCGTTTTACTGGAGAACTATGACCCATTATCAGGCCTTATATGATGAGGCAAATCATATTTATATATCAAGTTCCTTTCAATGAATTTATCCATATCCCTTGCATCTATATTTTTGAAGGATTCAACTTCTACCCACTTCTTAAAGAAAATAATGGCCACTATAATGAACCTGTGTCCATTTAAAGTAAGTGGTTGGATCATACCCATGATGTCTATGCCTTAGGTGATGAATGGCCATGATGATGTAAGATTGCATAGCTTTGAAATAGATAAATGCCTCAATTCTGCATACTATTGATATAGTTAGCACTCTCAACCATACTTGGATTAATCATTATCCATTGTGAGACAAAAGAATATTAATGCATAATCTTCTTAGCTAAGGATAAATCATTCATATAGGCTTCACACACCTCCTTCATGTACTTCCTCTATGACTTTTCTTGCCTATTTTTCATCCAAAAACATTAACTAGACCCTATCAAGCTATCTCTTGTAAAGTACTCCTCCCACAGAAATAAATTAGGCTGATAGCATATGAGTTATTCTCTAGTTCTTTTCAGTAGCTTCCTTAATAAATACAGAAATATTCATAAGTTTGGTTGAGTTTTGGGTTGATTGTTCAAAAAGGATAGTAATTTTAATGAATTATGTTCAATTATTGTAGTTAGTTTGTTTTGAGGTTGATTAGTAATTTAGAGGATAATTAAGAGTGGGAATGAGGTAAAATAAATTAGGATTATGTTAAATACAGGAAACATAAGAGTAAAATGAAGAAAACTGGAATTTTCTTTTGACTTTTAGGCTACCCGATAGTGTCTCCTTGGAAGAGGGGAATTCCCCTCCATTGAGGGACCTCTTATGTTTGTCTTATGTTTGTGTAGTTTTTGTTCTCTTTTTAGTCTAGAGAGTGCCCCCTCGAAAGAGGGGAATTTTGCTCTATTGAGGGACCTAGTCTTTAAAATACTCCCTCCGCTGAGCTCCAACCCGTCTCACTCCATTTTTAGCACTATTTTTGCTTTCCTCTCCTAAGCTATAATCCCCTCCACCGAGGCTTTTGATTTAAGTTTCATCCTTACTTATTTTCTCCATCTCTAATAAACAAGTGAATTTGTTTAATTTAATGTTTGAACTCACATGTATTATTCATTGGCTTTCAATTAAAATTGGTTTATTGTTCTTTAGTTTGAGTTTGATTAGAGTATTAAATTAAGCTAAATCCTTGTTTCATTTACATTTCTTTTACATCTAGCTTAGGTCTTATGGTTTGGTTTTGGAGTTTTTTTCACTTGTGGCTTAATTTTGGGTTGAGATTGTTCTCACATTTGTTTAGCTTATCTATGCACACAAGGTGTTTGATAAAATGCTTAAGTGAATAAATGCATTATTTTGCTTCATTTTTCTTAGTCTAAATCATGTTTACTTACTCTCAATTATCATTGTTTTCTCTCCCCTCTTAATTTATACTTCATGAATCTTTTATATTGTGTATTTTACATAGATGGACTTATGCTACAAATGATTTATTTTTTAGGATGAATGCTAGAGTTTTCACTAGTTAATGTATACTTTTGATCTTTCATCTTGTGTAGTGGCTCCCAAATGGACAAGGACAACTGGTGCTTCTGCTTCATCAGGAATCTATATCCCTTCTTACGTAAGTGAGGATTGTCACAACCTGTATGAATACTTTTCAATAGTCACCTATGTGAATCTAGTATATTTTGCACAATCTCTATCTAGACATTGTAGCAGGTGGCTTATGGTAAAAAAATTATACTATTAGTTCACAACATTGGATGGAATACTCTTATTAAAAAGTAAACACCTGTATATGCCTCACTTACCAAAGATTTCCTCACATCTTTTCAGTTGCTACTTTGAAGATAAGCATGATAATGGCATTATTCGGTTCAAGTTTGGGTGGAAACCTTACAACATGTCTTTTTTAGATATTTCAAAAAATTAAGTTTCCTAATAGAGGGTATAAAAGAATTGCCTATTTTTACTACAAGTTAGAACTAGAAAGTGATTAGGAGATCCTACTGACCTCATTCTACACAACTTTAACAAGACCAAAGCTCAAGCTTTGCATGATCATGCATTACAAATCCTTAATTGGCTTTTATCAATTAATTTTTATAATTGTCTTGAAGGACTAGGTGCAATGATAAAGGCTAGGTGATGATATTAAGGTGTATTATTGAAGGTGTCAAAGTAAATGGTGCTTTCATCTTTGGCATAAGATTGAAGATTTACAACGAAAGCCAAATGTTGTCAAGTAGATTTTTATGGGTTGGATCACCACAATCATAGCCAAAAAGGTTAAACAAATGGATATGTGGGATCCTCTTATTGAACCTTAGTATATTAATTTCACCATGTTTAAAAAGATGAAGGTGTTGTGGGATAAGCCATGATGACATTAGATGGAAAGAAAAGAATACTTAAGGTTAATTACACTTAGTCAAATCGAGAGGAAGATCCAAATGCACCAGTAGTTGAAGTAGCTTTTTAACCCCAAATGTGGAATTTCACGAATCAGGTCAATGGGAGATTAGATAATTTGAAAAAGGGCTTGAAGCACCTTACCACATTATTCGAGCAATTTACCACCAATTTTTGGGAGCATTTCCTACCAGTACCATAACCACCACCGCAGTAGATAGAGCTTAGTTTTGTTGGGGATAACAAACTTTTGAGAGGGGGGTAGCACTTACTTAAGCTAAGATAAATTTTTCTTAAGAGATTCAGGAAGTAGACAATCTCACACTCCCTTTTTGTGTAAAATTTTTTTTATTTTAATTGGTAGTTTACTTTTTTTATTTTGTTGTTTTTATTTTAATTATCTATTTTTACCTTTATTTTCTATGTTTGGTTTGTAACATTAAATAACCTTGTAATTTGATTTAGTATTAATAATAGTGCTTTTTGTTTACTTGTTTGTTCATTATTTGTTGGGTTATGCTAGTGATATAGTTAATCCAATTATTACTTAGTTTGCACTAAATATAATTTGCCTTAGTTTTCCTCAAAACTGAACATGTTGAAATTTAACGTGGAATGTGGATGATTGAATTTTTTTGTGTAGCATTAAGGCAAGCATGTTTAATGATAAAATTTAAGCTATTTTCGTATTCAACTTGAATTATATTTGTTAGTTTCAACTTTTAAAACATTAAGACTAGATTTTGAACAATAAGAAAAACTAGTGCATTGAATAGTTAAGTAAGGAATTTTAAGACACAAGAACCTTCCTCATCATCCTACAAAGCATAGAAACAATTCAAACAAGTTAGAAAATGATCTCAGAATTTTAAGACATAAGAACCTTCCTCATCATCCTTCAAAGCATAGAAACAATTCAAACAAGTTAGAAAATGATATAGGAAAATATTCTTGTTTAGCCATATCTTAGCTTATTTACCTACCCTATGTGCTTATTTATCCCTTGTTAGCCCTTTTGAGCCTAATGAGGTGTGCTTAATGAATGCCATATTTGTGTTTATTGTTACCCTTATTAATTTATCATATAAATTAAAAAGCATTTATCTTCCCTTTTTAGAATTGGCAACTCTAGGATTGGGATGGATATTTTTGTTAGCTATTTTGAAGAGTGTAATGAGAAAATATTTTTGATATCATGGGTAGGGATTGTTAATAAGTCAAGTAAATATTGGAAAATTGAACTTGTAACTACCCATGTTGTCTTCTATTGCCATCAATGAAGTTAGCATTGAAAAAAAGAAAAGAAAAAGAAGGAAAATTTCAAATAAAGCTTGCAGTATATGGCAAAGTTTTAAGTGTGGGGTGGTTTTGAGGGAAAAAAGAATTGTGACCTCATAAAAATTGATGAACTATGAAAGTAGGAGGAATCCTAGTGTTATTTCTTCTAAAAAAGTGCTTTGCGTTTAGGAGGATAATGTAATCAAGTATGGTGAAGGGTTATGTTTTGCTTGATTTGGGAAATTTAGAAACGTTAGCCTATTCCATTAAAAAGTGGTCATTCTTTGCTGTTTATCTTTTACCTATTCTTTGTATATCATTGCCTTAACCCCATTACAACCCAATAAAGACCTAGTGATTCGATGTTTATTTTTGAGTTGTTTAGAGAAGATGATTTTTGGGTTCTGATGCTAAAGGAGAAGCCTATAATATATCTAAAGTTTCGAGTGCCAAACCACTTGTACATTTAGGTGTACATCAATTTTAGAGCTTAATTATGAAGTGCATTAGTGTTTTGATTTTTGAAATGCTTAAAATGTTTTGGGCTTGCACACACAAATGGAAACTAGCTTATATCTTCTTGATTAAAACTAATCTAGCAGTTATTTTGTTAAGTGCTCTGATTAAATTGCTAAGCATGATTTTGAGTTTCATAATTATTGGTTGAAGTTCGATTGTTTTAAGAAGTTTGTTTGTTCAAATTTACTCGAAGGCGAGCAAAGACTAAGTATGGGATATTTGATAATTGTAAATTATAACTATAACATTGGTGTGATTATTTTATTATTTTAGTTTTAATTTAGTTAATTTTAGGTTTAATTTCTTAATTTCTGTATTTGTGGGCTTAATTACAAAATTTGATATTTTTAGGTACTCAATTAAAGAAAAAGAAAAGTTGCATGGCCAAAGGAGGAAAATCAACAAGTTGTGTTTTTTAAAGATCTTTTCACGTGGTACAGGAATATTTCCCTATGTGGAGGGGAATTATAAGTGTCAGGTAAAAGTAGTCCATTGGTGGAGGAAATTTAAGGAAAAATAGAAAATATACAATAAAAGCAACTCTCATCGGTGGAGGGAGAATTCCCTCTCTCAAGGTAGCCTAAAAGACTCAAACTTTTCAATTCTACTCGATGGATGGAAAATTCCCTCTACCAAGGTAAAGAGTTTCAAACACGATCAAGTTTTGATTTTTCCTAAAACATAAAGTAAAATTGCAACAGGATTTTTTCGTCTTTGGAGACTTTTAAACATACCAAAAAGACCAGTATAAAAGGAGCACCAAATTCTAAAGAAAAAAGAGATAATTTTTTTAGATTTAACCTAGTTTTAAAGGAGACAAAAACTAGGGTTTGAAAGCTGCAGATTTGAGGTTCTGAGGAGACTTCAAGGGAACCAACATCCTTATGTTTACTTTAATCTTTAATTTTATTTTATCTGTTGTTTTTAATATATTTAGTGAGTAATTTTCTTTACTTTTGCTAAGGGAAAATTAAACCCTCATACGTTTATCTGTAATGACTTTGTTTTGAGCTTTAATGTAATGCAAGTGTTTTATTTCTTAGTACTTAAGCTAATTCTTATCTTGATTTAAAATTTAATTGATGATTAATGTATCGAATAAATGGTTAATTTCAGTTTCATGTATGACTTATGATTTGTATATTCTTGATTTAATTTACTCATATTAATACATATTGGTGTTCTAAAAATTGGAACTGTGTTGTGTTAATTTGAGAGCAGAATTTTGACTAAGAAAGTTTAACTAAGAGTAAACTTGAGTTAAATCTTTTGAAAAAGGATTTAATTAAGGTTTAGGAGCTTATAAATTAGACTTTCATGCTAAGTGTTAGATTATTTTAATACAAGAATTTGATGCTGAAAATGATATTCTGAATAAGATATATATTTTTATACTGTTTTCCATAATTACTTGTGTTAATTTAATTGAGTTATTGCAATAAGAGTTGAGGTGGATAGTTCTTTTAGCAGAAGTGTTTTTATTATTGAACTTTACTATCATTATTAATCTTGTTTTATTCTTAGTTTTATTGTCTTTAGTTTAATTTCAGTATTTAGTTATTGTTTAATTTTGCTTAGTTAATTCATTATCACTAAAATCTTGGAAATTATTTCACACATCACTCATTTATAATCTAAAATACATAATTTCAATCAATCTCTTAGATTCGATATTCTTGTGATCATAATTATATTTCCCTATATTCCTAGCTGATCTAGTACACTTGCTAGACATCGATCACTTTCTCATTTATTGTAAATAAAGGATTTTTTGAAAGTTTAACTAAAAATTCATAAATGATTTTGTACAAGCTATAAATTGATTTTTCCATAATAAAAGGGACCAATGTCCTAATTTACACCTACAACATAACATGTAAAATTGAGAATTTTTCTTTATAAAAACAAAAGATTTTCTATTTAAAATTGACTAACATAATTCCTTCTTTCAAAACAATAAGAGATCAATTATCCCATTTTTTATCCAAAATATTGCCTTTTGTAAATACATATGCAAGGACTAATGTTCTCATCTAAATGAATTCAACTAATTCCCCAATTTATGTATAATTTATCTTTACATTTATTCTTATATTCTTCAGTGCTTTCATAAGAATCCTTTATAGATTTCTAACATGCTTGAATGCACTTTATTTTTCTAGCATAATATCTCATATGAGAAAAGAGATGAAATAAATTAATCATTAAAACTTATTTATACAATATTAAACCAAAGGTATAAATAGGAGTGAATTCGAAACTATCTCTAGTTTTGGCTTCATAAGGTTAGAACTCATTTTTCAATATTTTATTGGATGGAGACTCCATAATACCTACCTTGTGGTTCTAAGCAAACACTCTTACAGGTTGATTACTTGCAAATGAATGGACATACCGCGAGATGTTATCTCATCCCTTTTTTAGGCTTAAGGGATTGTGAATTGGGTTGAATCCCTATCCATTGCAAAGCAATCGGCCTTTATGAGTTAAATGAATCTTGATTAGGTCTCAAGTCCTAAAAGTAGGCTTTCGAGAGCAAACCAGATGCCTACGAGGTTCGGCATGGATCATAGTGGCAACTCCACTAGGGAGCATGATATTTTTCTCTAAAAGTACCTTTGGATTATTTAATATAAATAAGTTTAGAGATTATGATATTTTATCTCTTTTCGAAATAAATTGTATTCCATTTATGCTAAGGCTTTAGAATTATTTTAGGCATCCCTCTTTTAGCCTCAATGCAATCCCAAAGAACAACGCCACTTGTACTTATATAGGGAAGTGTTAAGAAGGACCACAAGCCTAAGCCTCATACCTTTTAGTTTATCAAATGGTGATCCAATCGATTGTCATACTCGTGATGAGATAGATCCATTAGTAGGGACAACACTTGGATAGCCCTAAAGCTATTTCACTAGATCAAAAGCCTATGTAATGGTATAGGCACTTCTATTCTGTATATTTTTTCTTTTGTTGCTACCTAATTTCACCTTCGGAATCAAGGGATCATTGAGCTCGATAGAGGAAACCTCAAACTTTTAATAGTTTAGCCTCACTTTTAGGGTTCTCGAGTTGAGGCTCTCCTGCCTAAACTGATCGGTTGCTTCACAGTAGGATAGAGACTAAACTTGACTCTCTAAATATTAAACCTCGAAGGGTATGAGATGGCACATCAAGGTATCCTTAGCTCATCACTAATAATCAATATCCAGGAGACATCTATTGGGCACCACAATTCTGATTTTAAGGAGTCACCACACAATAAAACATTGTGAAAAATGGTGTTCCAACTTTGTAAGGCCAAAAACCAGATATGGTTCTAAACTCCACTATTATTTTTACCTTTGATAAATATGAAATAATGGCTTTCAAATTAATCGTGTCATTCCTTTTATTACATGTAAGATTAAGGTAAATCTAGAAATTAAAGGTGTATCCAATCACATGAGAAAGTGATAAATCATGGCATAAAATCGAATGATAAAAACGTCGATAAATCAGGCAGTTTGTTGCAACCTTTTAGGTTCATTATGGGTTGTGAAGAAGCATTTCATTTCGAGAGTTTAAAGATAAGGAATTGCCAAACGAAGTTTTATTTAGAAAACATCCCATATTATTTAATTATTTACAATAATCATTTACATTATGAAAAGGTAATTTTTATGTGTGAGTTTTCTAGGAAAAATTGTAGACATTTGTTCAATTTTATTAATGAAATATCCCAATTCTTTACTATAAATATTTTTGTGATATTTTCCATTTGTAATAGAAAAAAAACCTTTTTTATAATAAAGAGAAAGAGTCATGGAGTTACCTATAATGGTTGCCCAGCTGTACTCACAAGAGAGTTTTTTGCAAAAATAATAACAATAACAACAATGATGACAACTACAACAACAACAACAACAACAACAACAACAACAACAATAACAACAACAACAACAACAACAACAACAACAACAACAACAACAACAACAACAACAATAATAATAATAATAATAATAATAATAATAATAATAATAATAATAATAATAATAATAATAATAATAATAATAATAATAATAATAATAAAGGAGAAAGAAGAAAATCAAGATGAGATAAATCAAAAGGAAAGACAAAAACCCAACACATATGTTGGAAATACATTAATGCCTATTAGGTGACAGACGATTGACACTTTTATTTAAAAAATGAGAAAACATAATTTGGATCATACATCACATGATGCACGAGTGTACACCAGGTGATACACGATCATATTGAGCTGGCATAGTATAGTTTTCTTCCTTTTTTTTAAATAAAGTTCCTATTGATAACGGATCTAAATGGGACCAAAAAGGAATATCAAATATGAGGGAAATGACTTTTAAACCAAATTTACTCGAGAAAACACAAACAAAGTAATGATAATAATATTTTACAAATATAACCTAATAATTTCTATCACACAATAATATATTCCCGAAAAGGGTTTCATAACCTAAATCTAAATAGAATCGAATACACGAAAAACACATGGTAAATAAAATTAATGAATAAAACTTATAAAATTTAAAGTGATAATTGTACAAATATGCTGTTAGAAAATTAGGTTAAGAAAAGGAAACTTTTTATATTACCTTCAGTGTACTTACTCGATTATATCATCAGATGTCAGATTTGTGAACCCTTCATATGTCAAAAAAATAAAAAATAGTTGGAAAAGTGCAAAGAGATAGTGACAAAATCAACCTTTTGAATTTGGAACTCTTTTAAAACTTTTATGATAATAACACTGCCTTCTAAAATCAAATTTTCCAACCCCTTGTAAAGTAATCAGTAAATTCCATATATAAGGAAGGTTGCATAGCCGTAAAAGCTCATATGCATGGGTGTACAAGTCCATAAGTCAATCTACTTATTGATTTACTTCGAAAAATTTCACCTATTTTTATGTTGCATGGCCATACACTCAGAATTACATGAGCATGCAACTCAAGTGCCTTAAACAACTCAACTAAAAAGGCAAGATTATCATGATGTAAGGCTATAAAATCCTTATGCAAGGCCATGTAAACTCAAAAATGGAGAAAATAAAGAAATTTGGTCGAATACTATTGATATTCTCTTTGTACAATGGTATAAAAGCCTATATGCATGGGTGTGTAAGGCTTAGAACTTGCCTAAATTGACATTTAAGCTCTCAGTGAAGGATATTACTCAGTTTTTAACCCTATGATCCTTTCAATAGCTCAAAATAGCCATAAAAAAATTTCAAAATATTTTTGAAAAAAAGGTTTCAATATAAAAAGACCTCACTATCCTTGATTTACTATCTTTTAAAAAGTAGTTTTCGTTATTAAGTAACACTAACAATAGCCTCCTCAAGATCGAGTATTTACAGCAGGCCCTAGTTTTGGAGAGATTAGTACACAAAGGGAGTCTAGGATAGACAAAGTTCAGAGTAAAAGAGAAAGAGACTTACTTGAGGAGGAAATCTCCCTATTACTTCTTACAAAGGCAAAATTGGTGATCGATGCCAGCCTGTGGTGCATCTTTTGGTTCAAAGGTGATTTTGCTTTTGCGGCTATACCCCAACTTAGAGGCAATTCCACTCTATAGTTGTACCTTAAATGTAAGGCCCCTAACATAACCCTAATTTAATTTGCATATTTGTATGATTAAGTTAAAGGGATAAATTAGCATGCTATTGTGTTATTTGCATGAAAATAACATATAAGAATATGGTTTAATAGTAATTGAGGATGTAATTGAAGTAAATAGGTGTTAATTTGGGGTTAATTTATAATTGTGGCATTTTGGTGGACAATTGTGAATAAAAGCATTTAATTCAAGGTTAATTTGAAAGAATGATTAAATTGATAGGTTGAATTAAGAAGAAGAGTTAGTGGAGGGGTTAAAGTCATTCATGCAAAGATTTGCTAGGTTTTCATGTAACATGCAAAATGATGAGGGAGTTAAAGGGAGATTTTGCCACTTATATAAATAGAAGGAAGTTAGTGGAATTTGGAGGTGTCATGTGTTAGTGAGAATCGGCAGTGAAGAGTGCAAAAACCAGAAAAAAAAATAGATCATCTTCTTCTTCCTTCTTATTTCCAATGTTATATCTCAAATGCATTTAGGATGATGTTTGTTGTTTAAGCAAGAGTAAAATGCAGTAAATTAAGGTAATCAAACTCTTAATTTAACCCTCCATCATCTTTTTCTTCTTTTCAAGTTAACTTAGAACAATGTATTTACTGGAAATTTAAATGATGATGGTGATGGAATTTGTGAAGGAGAAGAGGACGGAAGAAGGAACAAAGGAAAAGGAATTGATAGAGGTTGAAGACATTGGGTTTATCAGCCAAGGTATGGGAATTTAAGCTGTTCATATTGCATGTGAAGTTGATTTCTGGAATTGAGTAGGATTTACAGAACTTAATTTACGTTTTTCTGGAATTTTAATGATGTGAGGTTGAAGAAGAAGACTATTTCTTGCCGAGTCGTGAACATTAGTCCGACTCGTGAAGCTCTTCACGAGTCGTGAAGTGCAGTTTTTCTTCTTCACTCATGAAGCTCTTCATGAGTCGTGAAGTATAGATCTTCTTCTTCACTCGTGAGCTTCTTCACGAGTCGTGAGATTTGCCTTATTTGCTTCACTCGTGAAGCCCTTCACTAGTCGAACTCCCCTTCACGATTGAATGACCTGTCTGGAATGTTTTGCTCATAAGTTGAGTTATAGAATAGAAAATTGAATGATTTTTTTTGCATTGAAAATTAGACTTCCATACCTATATTTCATATGAAGAAACCTAAGTTTAAATCTATCTCTAAGTACATGTAATCTAGGGTTGAATCCAGACTTGTTTTAGACTGCTCAATATAACAGAAATTGCAATATTGTGCAAATCATTGCTACACTTGATTATATGATCTTTAAATTGATTGAGACAGATAGTTGCTTATGTGATAGTAAAGTTAATTGAATAAGACATGTAGTATGACTATCAATGAAGGATTTATATGATTACAGATGCATTCAATTATGTATATGAATAAAGACTAGTGATGAAATATCTAACCTATACATGTGATTAGTCTTGTGCATGATGGTCATATGCTAAATTGATATATATACACATGTAAATCCTATGACATAAAAGTGCACATATTGACATGTATCTATGTTATAAAATAGGGATTATAATAGTATGACCTTGGCATGTGTATGTGCCCATATGAAAACATGTTGATATGTTGTCTAGCACATGACTTGAATGATGATAAAGGTATATATATGTGTTGGAAACATGCTCATAAGAATAAATCAACTATATACGAATGTACCCACAGGTATGTACATTTATGATTATGTATATGAGTATATGAGTATGTAATTGCCTTATGAGATAGAAGATGAATTAGCATGACTATGAGTATGTGAAATGCTTAATGAAAACATGATCGAGTATATGATATGATGATTATATGTCATGCCTATATGTTATGATGCAAATTATATAGTCATACAGATTTGAATAAGCCAGATGTATAACTTGGCATGTGAACTGTGCATATATCTGATTATGCACCATAGAATTCATAGTTATATAAGACTGTATATGTGCACAGCATTATACTATGAATACAATATTAATATGTGAATTGAACACGAATATAGTTCTGCCTGCAATACAGTTTTAGATGTGGATAGATAGGCGCCTATAGGGAAATTACAGCTGCCATAGTTTGGCCCGCTCGGGTCCATAGTATATGTATGATCCCGTTTGGATCATGATCAGGCCCGTTTGGGTTGATAGGCTACCCCGTTTGGGTATGCTTGACCGGTCCATAGTATAGTTTGGCCCCGTTTGGGTCTATAGATTTGATATCTTCGGATATCCTTCTTTGATACCGATGTGTATCCATAGTGCCCGTTATCCACCGATAAAGCTAAGGCAGGGTAAACGTTATTCATAGTAATGATAAAGAAATTAAACAATTAAAGTGATTTGACTAAAGATTGATATTGTGGATCATAATGTTGTTTTACCACAGGAATTATGTTTTATTTGAATATGTTTACATGGGAAATTGTTGTCTATATGAATTATGAATATGAGCATAATTGTTACTCTTCTGGGTACAATGATTAGGAACATAGAAGAATATGTTATGCTTTAAAGTATTTGGTATTAAAGACATGATATGTTGCATATGTTATTAATTGTATACATTGTATATGTATGTTTGATGACTTGTGTGTGTGGTCATCCATCTATAGATATTCCCCACTAAGCTTTATAGCTTAGCACGGGTTATTTTATCCGCGTAGGTTCAAATAGCAAGACTTTTGTTGAGGGACGTTCTCTGCATCAGGAAGGGCCAACCATCGACTTATAACCTTGATGTAGGATATTTTGTAATACAATTATCATATGTTTTGTATTAAGGCCAGTTATCTTATGATATGTATAAAACCTATGTGGAATATTGTAACTCACTAGTAGTAAAGCTAAGACAGGTGTGTGTGCATGTGATATACATAAAGTAATATTCATATAATCTAGTATGCATGTTAATAGTTTTGAAATGGAAAACAGGAATAGACTTGTAGCACGAATATAGGCATATGAAACCATGTGGCATGATTAATGGCTAAATGATGATTAAATGAACATATAGCATAAGCATGATTAATAGTATTCATGATACATGTTTAATGGGGTATTTGCATAGGGGGTGCTACAATTTGTGGTATCAGAGCCCTAGGTTTAGCCTTTTCTGGGTAAAAATGAACCTAAGATTCTATAGTATGATGTAGTGTTTTGTTGGCTTGATGCAGAAGTCCTTGTTTTTCTTATGGATTAAAGATGGAGAACTCTAGAGATACTCTTGAGGAATCTGCTGAAAGTAACAGGCCGGTTAGAACTAATCCTTCCAATATTGGACCTTCATCCTCCAATCCAAATGAGGTCCCAACAGCCGTCCCTACAGAAGCATTGTTAAAAATATCACAGGATATGGCTCAAGTTCTTCAAAGAATGACAACACCTAAAGCTCCAATTTCTGAAATTAGAAAGCATGGTGCTGAAGAATTTTTAGGCACTAATCTGGAACAATCTGAAGAAGCTGAATTTTGGCTGGAAAGGCTAGAGAGAATTTTTGATGAAATCGGTTGTCCAGTGAGTCATAAGGCATCTTGTGCTGTGTCTTTGTTATAGGGTGCAGCTTATGACTGGTGGAAGTTGGTATTGAAGCAACCTCAGTTACCAGATCCCCTTGCATGGGAATTTTTCACAGCTGAATTCAAGAAAAAGTATGTTACTGAGGAGTATAAGCAAGACAAGTTAAAGCAATTCCTCCACTTGAAATAGAGAGTTATGTCTGTGGCTGAGTATGAGAAAGAATTCAGTCACCTGTGCAAATATGCTCCTGATGAGATGTTAACTGATGCTTTTAAATGTAGACAGTTTGAAGATGGATTGAATGATCGTATCCGAGAAAAGTTGATTGGGTCTACATCTTTGCAAGTGGTTAACTTCACTCAACTGGTTACAGCAGCCTTGCGAGTTGAAAAGAATGAAATGGCAAAAAGGGAGAGAGAATAGAGAAGAGGTGGGTCCAAGGGTGGATCTTTTACAGGAAAGAGAGCTAGAGGAGCACAAGGAAATCAGCCAGCTGAATCTGGCTATAGTTCTGCAAAAAGGGACAGGAGACAAGAATCTTCTACAATGTCTAAACAGGGAAAACAAGCTTCAGGGAATCAGAGTGGGGGGCAACCTCCAGTGTGTCCCCATTGTTCTAGGAAACATTGGGGTAGTTGCAAGAAATTGTCTGGGGCATGTTTCAAATGTGGTGGTACCGATCACTTCATGGCTAGTTGTCTATCGAAGAGGGAACAGGATGTGGGACAGCAAGGCAGTAGAGAAACTTTTAAAGCACCATCTTCAGGTAGAGGCAGGGGAAAAGGACGTAGGGGATCGAGTTATCAGGGATCACAGTCCAGGAACATTTCTGAATCAGTTGACAGGCCCACAGCTCCAGTTGTTCCTATTCGGGCTTATGCAATGAAAGCTAGAGAGGATCAGATAGCTCTAGAAGTCATAGCTGGTACATTCTTTCTTTTTGATTCTGATATGCATGCACTTATTGATCCTGGTTCCACTCATTCTTATATTTGCACTGGGGATATGGGTAGAAATGAGTCTACTGTTCATGAACTAGAATATGATATTTTATGTAACCAACCCTTTGGGTCACAATGTTGTTGTTAATAGAGTGCATAAATAGTTGTTGGAATTTAATGGTTACATGCATCACATACATGAGCGGAATTTTAAAATTTTTAACCATTAGATCTGATCTTGCCATGAATACACAATATAACTATATGAGAATAAGAAAAATCACCTTTGATTTTTGTTGAACAGTTGATTTTACTTTGCACTGGGTTGTCGCAAACCACAGTGTCCAAAATCGAACACCTCCAATGAGTAATCCACACTAGAGAGGGGTAAATTGAACCAACAAATTGGTGTTCAACTAGGGCTGGCCAAAATCCAAGAGGCTAGCAATGGAAGTGGCGTAAAAAGGGAGAGAGAATTAAGAGAAAAAGACTTTCCTTTTGTTTTAATCACTTAAACCTAATTCTCATTAGTTGGCCTTTTATAGTTAGGTTAAAATTCCAACTCCTTAATGAGATTGGGCTCTTTAAAATTGCTGGAGAATTATTAATTGGGCTTCTGGAATTAATTATAATCATTTGGGCTTAATTAAATCCAAATTAAATCTTTTCATAAAAGACCATGCCACAAAATCACACAAACTAGGCCCTTTGTGCATCTAATTGGATTTTAAATATTCAATTGGATTCCAAATCCAACCAAATTAAAATATGTCGAGTTCCATAACACTTATGTAACATATATAAATTAATTTGGTCCAAGAAAAAGCCCTCTAAGCCCTTCTGTATGGAGTTGGCGTGTAGCCCTCTTCTGAAGGGCTTCCTCCAACTTCTTCATTCCTTTGGCCCTTTATAATTTCTCCAATGGTCCTATTAATTATTATATCAGTCCTATAACACTTATAGTAGTCTTATAACACTTATAAGACAATAATAATTAATCATGAAATACATTATTTCATTTAGGTCCAATTTACAGAACATTTCTTAAAAGTTCTGCGGACAATTTTATTTGATCATAATTAATTAAACTCTTTAATTAATTATTATCATATTCTCCTCTCTACCTTTATAATAATATCAAATATTATTATCCTTGTCATTTTACCATTTTACCCTTTTCTCTATATGTGTGTGACCTATAGTGTTCCTCTCCATGTTGGCAGTATAATATGTAATTGTGAGTTCTATTCAAAACTCACATGATTTAAACTCCTTTAAATCATTTTATCAATCTCTATTGATATTTTGATACATCATTATACAAGTCATGATTGGCCTCTAGCTAGGCATCATGACTACCCAAATGTCAGGAAAGTCATGTGGTTTGATTGTACCCTTCCATAGAAACAGTTACCGTGCAATTACTCCTTTCACCACTCTTATCTCAATTAGATTATGAGTATGGATTTCTGTCA
This sequence comes from Excoecaria agallocha, assembly GCA_037975025.1. Classification (NCBI taxonomy): domain Eukaryota; kingdom Viridiplantae; phylum Streptophyta; class Magnoliopsida; order Malpighiales; family Euphorbiaceae; genus Excoecaria; species Excoecaria agallocha. Next base: position 50,636,282 of record CM075810.1, on the reverse strand, counting down.
ACTCATATAAATCTAATTATGTATGTTCTATTAATTTAACCATTGTTCCTAAAATGCCCTTCATGGATCTCCATCCATCTCGGCATATTACTCTGGCCAGAGATTCACTGAACAAGGTAATTATAGAATCATGTGAGATAACTTCCCTTGTTAAATCTGGGATGGTGAATCCTTTGTCAATCACTCAACTATCTTCAAGTAGGTGATGATATACCCAATCTCCTAACTATGTTCACTCCCAGTTGGAAGTAATCAGTTATGGAGTCAAAGTATACCACTTGCTACTTAAGATAACTTTGGTGATCTCAAGTCTAAGGATACTTGCACAACTGCTATAAAGAGATTCCTCACTGACATAGATTTAATATCCATATGAGGATTCTCTTTGTCGGTCTCCAATGAACTTGTTCCTTTAACAAACATTCACATGTTAGCTTTGATTATCATCCATAATCACAATTATGAGAACCATTGCTTGAACCATTCAAGAAGCATAACATGTGCTAGTCTGTCCGAATTAACAATGTCCTATCTTGTTAATTCTATGACTAGGGATATTTAGATATTAACATATTTGCATGCAATAGACATCTCACATCATGAACACCTTCATGATTGCCTTTGTACTGTGTTTATAATATCTAGGACTTCATTTATTAATTTAAGATTTACAAACTCATGTATTCAAACACAACATTAATAAATGAATGATGCCTTTTATTAAGAATATAAATTTCATACATATGAAAAACATCCCTATTACATGGGCTCTAGGGCATACTCTCTAACAATCTCCCACTTGCACTAGAGCCAATCACTCATATGTCTCAGACCCATGCTATTTATATGGTGATCATGCTTTATCTGGGAAAGTGTTTTAGTGAGGGGATCCGCCACATTGTCATCTGTGGGAACCCTTTCTATTTTCACATCATTTCTAGCCTACTATTTCCCTTATGAGATGGTAGCGTCTGAGAACATGCTTGGATCGCTGATGAGACCATGGTTCCTTTGTTTGCGCAATGGCTCCATTGTTGTCACAATATAAAGGAATCGGATCAACAATGCTAGGCACCACTCCTAGTTTGGTTATGAACTTTTTAATCCAGACTGCTTCTTTGGCTGCTTCTGAAGCAGCAATGTACTCAGCTTCCGTCGTGGAATCAGCAGTTGTTTCTTGTTTGGAACTTTTCCAACTAACTGCTCCTCCCATTATGAACACATAACCAGATTGTGATTTACAATCATCTTTGTTAGATTGGAAGTTGGCATCTGTATACCCGTTTACTTCCAAACTGCCCTCTCTATATACCAAGAATATATCCTTAGTCCTTCTCAAGTACTTAAGAATATTCTTGACAGCTACCCAATGTTCCTCTCCAAAATTAGATTGGAATCTGCTTGTGACACTCAAAGCAAATGCTACATCTGGACGTGTACATAACATAGCATACATGATAGAACCAATTGCAAATGCATATGGTATTCTATTCATGCTCTCTCTGTCCTCCAGTGTCTGTTGACACATAGACTTAGAAAGGTGTTTCCCATGCACCATAGGAATATAGGATGCTTCTCCAAGGTCTTTCATGGAGAATTGCTTGGATAACCATATTTTAACAGATTGGAGAAGAGAAATGTCATTTCCCATGATCAATATGTCATCTACATATAGAACTAGGAAGACAATTGCACTCCCACTGACCCTTTTATACACACAAGGTTCATCTCCATTCTGTGAGAAACCAAACTCTTTTATTGTCTCATTGAATCGTATGTTCCAGCTCCTAGAGGCTTGCTTCAATCCATAAATGGATCTTTGAAGTTTGCATACCTTTTCGCCATTTCCTGATGTGAATCCTTCTGGTTGTGTCATATACACATCCTCGGTAAGATTTCCATTAAGGAAAGCTGTCTTCACATCCATCTGCCAAATCTCATAATCATAATGAGCTGCAATGGCTAAAAGTATTCTTATAGACTTAAGCATCGCTACAGGAGAAAAAGTTTCGTCATAGTCAATACCTTCTTTTTGATGATAACCTTTTGCTACTAAGCGAGCTTTATAGGTAACTATATTACCTTCCATGTCAGTCTTCTTTTTGAAGACCCATTTGCACCCTATGGGTTTTATCCCTTCAGGTGGTTGAGTTAAAGTCCATACTTTATTCTCATACATGGAGTCCATTTCGGACTGCATAGCCTTAAGCCATAAATCACGTTCTGAACTGTTCAAAACTTCTTGATAGCTTGTAGGCTCATTGTCCTCTACTACAGTTATGCCTCTATCTGAATCAATGTGAAATCTATATCTCACAGGGATAGAACGCATCCTAGTAGATCTTCTAGGATTTTGTGTATAATCAGGTTCAACTGTGATTTCATCATTATGAAATTCAGTTTCGGGTTCAATCGATTGATCATCTTCTATTTATGGGTCTTGAACTTCACCAAGCTCAATTTTACTCCCACTATCCTCTCGTAGGAGAAATTCTCTTTCCAAGAAGACAGCATGCCTTGAAACAAACACCTTTTGTTCTAAGGGATGATAGAAATAATATCCAAACGTTTCTTTTGGATATCCCACAAATAAACATTTGTCAGACTTAATATCCAGTTTGTCTGACATTGTCCTCTTCACATAAGTAGGACAACCCCATACTTTCATATGAGAAAGCATGGGTTTCTTGTTATTCCACATCTCATATGGAGTAACATCAACCGATTTACTAGGAACTCTATTTAACACATAAATAGCAGTTTCTAGTGCATATCCCCAAAAGGACTTAGGCAAGTCCGCTCGGCTCATCATTGATCGAACCATATCTAATAGTGTTCGATTCCTCCTTTCGGATACACCATTGTGTTGTGGTGTATATGGAGGAGTCCATTGAGATAAAATCCCATTATCTCTAAGATAATCCTGAAACTCTTGACTTAAGTATTCTCCACCTCGATCTGATCTAAGTGTTTTAATACTTTTGCCAAGTTGTTTCTCTACTTCATTTATGAATTCTTTGAACTTTTCAAATGCTTCAGACTTATATTTCATTAGATAGATGTATCCAAACCTGGAATAATCATCTATGAAAGTAATGAAGTAGGAGTAACCTCCTCTAGAATGTGTAGTCATTGGACCACATACATCTGAATGTACTAAGTCCAAAACCATTTTAGCTCGTTCTCCTTTACCAACAAAGGGAGCTTTTGTCATTTTTCCCAATAAACAAGATTCGCATGTATCAAATGATTCATAATTAAATGATCCCAAATCACCTGACTTGTGCAATTTGGTCATGCATTTTTCATTTATGTGGCCTAAACGACAATGCCATAAGTATGAGGTATTTAGATTATCATGTTTCATTCTCTTGGTATCCACATTATGTACTTCTTTAATTAAATCAAGAACAAATATACCATTCTCAATGATAGCTTTTGCATAAAATATATTGTTCTTAAAAATGTGACAACATTTGTCCTTTAAAGAAATATCATAATCGTTCATCAAACAACTGAAAGAAATAATACTCTTGGACAAAGCTGGAACATAATAACAATTATTTAATTTCAGTACTAATCCACTAGGAAGAGGCAAATAGTAAGTCCCCACAACTGTTGTAGAGATGTTTTGTCCAGTAGCTGACTGCAAACATATCTCTGCCTTTCCAACTCTTCTAAAGCTTCTAAGCCCCTGTAGATCATTACATAAATGAGATCCACATCCGGTATCTAATACCCAAGATTGTTTTGAAGCAATAGAATAAGTATTAATTTCAATCATATGAATACCTGAAGTAGAAGCATCAGCTTGCTTCTTCTCCTTGAGAGAATCTAGATAGGCCTTGCAGTTACGCTTTCAATGACCATCCTTTCCACAATGGAAGCAAGTTCCTTTGGGATTCTCTTTCTTGGCAACCTTCTTCTTAGAGATCCCACCATTCTTTGGCTGCGCCTTGGTTATCTTCTTCTTCTTCTGCTTCTTGCCTTTAGCAGAAGTGACAACCATGACACTTTTTGGATCCTTCGTAAATGATCCATCAGCTGTCTTAAGCATATTGATTAACTCAGGAATGGATACTTGGATCTTGTTCATGTTGAAGTTAAGCACGAAAGGTGCATAACTTGGAGCCAACGAGTACAAGATTAAATCTATGTATAGATCATTATCCATAACATAGCCAAGTCCACTCAAATGCTCAATATACCCATACATCTTCAATGCATGAGTAGCAGCTGAAGTGCCTTCCACCATTTTGCAGCTAAATAGAGCTCGAGCAATCTCATATTGCTCAGTTCTAGCCTGAGAAGAATAAAGCTCCTCTAGATGCAAAACGATGGTTCTAGCATCCATCATTTCATGTTGCTTCTGAAGCTCCGAGGACATAGCACCCAGCATCAGACATGCTGCTGTTTCACTATCCTCCATGTATTTTCGATAAATGCCTTTGATCTCATCAATGGAATCATCTGATGGACGTGGTGGTGGATCTTTATCCAAGACATAATGGATCTTTTCAGCTCTGAGAACAATTCTCACTTGCCTGATCCAGTCAGAATAGTTGTTGCCAACCAGCTTGTTATCTAAGATTGATCGTATGTTAATGTTTGATGTGCTTATGATGATGACCTAGATGTGAAAAAGAAAAGATATGAGAGTATGTTCATATATATATGCATTAATAAGGTCTTTAATTAATCCATTTACTCCCACTATTTTATTGTGAATTAATAGCCCTCACTATATAATCCGAGAAAACCCGATGGTTTTCTTAGTGGGCCAATATCCAATCCTTGATATGTAATTTGACCTTGACTGTGGTCAACAAGCCAAATTCCATACCCTTGAAAGGTAGGTATCTTTATACCAATTGTGTCTCTACACAACTATTGGATCATTAGGTTATCAACTCTTGATGCATGCATATCATATATGCATTCCCTAATCTTACCTCTAGAACCATTAGCCTTGACTGTGGTCAACAAACTAATAGGCTAGCTAAGATGACCATTTAATTAGATTTGAACATATTCGATATAATGTGAGCTTGACTGTGGTCAATAACCCACACTATAAAGAACTCTGGTTCTTCTCAAATTAATGGAAGGCTTATATACCTTAGTATTTGTTTGAGGGTTTTAGTTAATTAAGTCTAATCATACATGGTTGGCATACATTGGTATGCATCCTATATCTATCACATAAATATAAGCATACAAATATGGTATAGTTATGGACTTCACTACATTGATTTCCCCGAGTCAAGAGGGAAATCAAAAGGTCACACCTAGGTAGTATGCATGATTCAAACAAGAAAATAATTACATTATCTTCAAGCTTGTTAGATCTCCATCCGGCCCATCTTGCTCCTTGATATTGGTCTCCATCTCTATTTCTAATTCTAATCTAAGTAATCTAATTACATATTACAATTTGAAATGAAATACAAACCAAAAACAAGTGGCCGGGACATGAAAGTCCTCATTGGGCCAAAACATGCATTATGCTTAATCACATTGGGCTTTGTCCATAACTAACCATCATGCCAATCATTCACCCTTATATGCCTCTCTAATGCATAAATAAATGGATTACTAACTTTGTTTCAACCTTTGAAACTATATTTTGAGTTATTTAATGATGTGATCAAATTAGGAAACCTTTTCCATTTTGGAAACTTTCATTTTAGGAAACCTTTTTGGATGAATGTGTTCTTGCCTTAATAATCAATCCAATTGATTATTAATTAATTATAAATTGATTATTTAATTAATTAATCATATTAAATAATTAAAAGAATCAATTTTAGGCTTAAAATAAGTGTAGGCCGAAACCCACAGAAGAAAAACCCTAAGTGTGTTCACACACAAAATAGTTTTGTGTCATTTGGACCATTTGGGCCTTTTGGAATGACCCAAGCCCACTCCAGCCCTTAAAACCCATTAATAAACTTAATTAATGTTTATAATATTTAATTTAAATCAGCTCCTTGGGCCCACCAAGTCATTCACTAATTTAAACCAAGTCCGTAAACATAATTAAGCCCATTAAGTGGTTTTAATGAATTAAAATTAATCAAATTAATTTAAGGCCCATTTTAATTAATCCAATTAATTAAAAACACTTTAATATATCATATATATCAGATTTAGAAGATCAAAAGTCGTTCTAACCAAGAACACATCAAGAACACACGAAGAACACCAATTTATCGAACTTTTCGACAAAACTAGTTTTCATGCAAAACTTGTTCGATTTTAATTCCGTTCGATCCTACGGCTTAATATCACATATTAAACACATAAAATATCATATAAATGATTTTTAAATGGATCCATAAGAAATTAAATTAGAACAGCCCCTACATTACCTAGGGTTTCACGCCAAACCCTAATGAGTTTCACGCCAAACCCTTATGTTAATCATTCAAAAATTTCGTTTTTGTTTCCACCATATTTATTTGATCACACATACAACCAGAAATCAATATTTCTCATTCATGAACAATCAAATCTAATATTTTAAAGTTCATGAAATAAATAACTCAAAACAAAACAAAACTTATTCCGTAGAAAAAAATAGAATTGTATATCCATGGCAAAACCTGGCTCTGATACCATATTGGAATTTAATGGTTACATGCATCACATACATGAGCGGAATTTTAAATTTTTTAACCATTAGATCTGATCTTGCCATGAATACACAATATAACTATATGAGAATAAGAAAAATCACCTTTGATTTTTGTTGAACAGTTGATTTTACTTCGCACCGGGTTGTCGTAAACCACAGTGTCCAAAATCGAACACCTCCAATGAGTAATCCACACTAGAGAGGGGTAAATTGAACCAAAAAATTGGTGTTTAACTAGGGCTGGCCGAAATCCAAGAGGCTAGCAATGGAAGTGGTGCAAAAAGGGAGAGAGAATTAAGAGAAAAAGACTTTCCTTTTGTTTTAATCACTTAACCCTAATTCTCATTAGTTGGCCTTTTATAGTTAGGTTAAAATTCCAACTCCTTAATGAGATTGGGCTCTTTAAAATTGCTGGAGAATTATTAATTGGGATTCTGGAATTAATTATAATCATTTGGGCTTAATTAAATCCAAATTAAATCTTTTCATAAAAGACCATGCACAAAATCCACAAATTAGGCCCTTTGTGCATCTAATTGGATTTAAATATCCAAATGGATTCCAAATCCAACCAAATTAAATATGTGAGTTCCATAACACTTATGTAACATATATAAATTAATTTGGTCCAAGAAAAAGCCCTCTAAGCCCTTCTGTATGGAGTTGGCGTGTAGCCCTCTTCTGAAGGGCTTCCTCTAACTTCTTCATTCCTTTGGCCCTTTATAATTTCTCCAATGGTCCTATTAATTCTTATATCAGTCCTATAACACTTATAGTAGTCTTATAACAATTATAAGACAATAATAATTAATCATGAAATACATTATTTCATTTAGGTCCAATTTACAGAACATTTCTGTCAACTCATATAAATCTAATTATGTATGTTCTATTAATTTAACCATTGTTCCTAAAATGCCCTTCATAGATCTCCATCCATCTCGGCATATTACTCTGGCCAGAGATTCACTGAACAAGGTAATTATAGAATCATGTGAGATAACTTCCCTTGTTAAATCTGGGATGGTGAATCCTTTGTCAATCACTCAACTATCTTCAAGTAGGTCATGATATACCCAATCTCCTAACTATGTTCACTCCCAGTTGGAAGTAATCAGTTATGGAGTCAAAGTATACCACTTGCTACTTAAGATAACTTTGGTGATCTCAAGTCTAAGGATACTTGCACAACTGCTATGGAGAGATTCCTCACTGACATAGATTTAATATCCATATGAGGATTCTCTTTGCAGGTCTCCAATGAACTTGTTCCTTTAACAAGCATCCACATGTTAGCTTTGATTATCATCCATAATCACAATTATGAGAACCATTGCTTGAACCATTCAAGAAGCATAACATGTGCTAGTCTGTCCGAATTAACAATGTCCTATCTTGTTAATTCTATGACTAGGGATATTTAGATATTAACATATTTGCATGCAATAGACATCTCACATCATGAACACCTTCATGATTGCCTTTGCACTGTGTTTATAATATCTAGGACTTCATTTATTAATTTAAGATTTACAAACTCATGTATTCAAACACAGCATTAATAAATGAATGATGCCTTTTATTAAGAATATAAATTTCATACATATGAAAAACATCCCTATTACATGGGCTCTAGGGCATACTCTCTAACAACAGTGTCCTATTATAATTCAAGGGAAAGAATTCCTTGCTGATCTTATCGAGTTACCATTCCGGGAGTTTGATATTATACTTGGTATGGATTGGCTGTCTAGACATCATGCAGTGATTGATTGTGAAGCTAAAACTATAACTCTCATTGGTTTTGATGGTGAAGAAACTTTAGTATAGGGCATTCGATCTGAACCTATAGCTAATGTAATATCAGCTATGCAAGCTAAGAGATTTTTGAGAAAAGGGTGTGAAGCTTTCTTAGCACTTGTGCTTGATTCAAAAATATAAAATGTGAATCTTCAAGAGATTCCAGTGGTGAAAGAGTTTCCTGATGTGTTCCCTGAAGACATACCTAGTCTTCCACCTGAAAGGGAAGTTGAATTGTCTATAGACATTCTACCTGGTACAGCTCCTATTTCGAAGGCACCATACAGGATGGCTCCTTTGGAATTGAAAGAACTAAAAGCTCAGCTACAGGAGTTACTTGACAAAGGCTTCATTAGGCCTAGTACATCACCTTGGGGTGCACCGATTTTATTTGTGAAGAAAAAGGATGGGTCTATGAGGATGTGCATAGACTACAGATAGTTAAATAGGGTAACAATAAAAAAATAAGTATCCTTTACCAAGAATTGAAGATTTATTTGATCAGTTGAAGGGTGCTGGAGTGTTTTCCAAGATTGATTTGCGCTCGGGTTATTATCAACTTCGGGTTAAAGATGTAGATGTTTCCAAAACAGCCTTTAGAACCCGATATGGGCATTATGAGTTTCTGGTGATGCCTTTTGGGTTAACAAATCCACCGGCTGCGTTTATGGATCTTATGAATAGGGTGTTTAGACCCTACATGGATCAGTTTGTTGTTGTGTTCATAGATGACATTTTGGTGTATTCGAGGAATGAAGCTGAACATGCTGAGCATTTGAGAATTGTTTTACAGATTCTGAGGGAGAATCAGCTGTGTGCTAAGCTGAGCAAATGTGATTTTTGGCTTAAGGAAATTTCTTTCCTTGGTCATGTAGTATCTTCTGAAGGCATTAGGGTGGATCCAGCTAAAATTGAGGCTATAGTGAATTGGAAGCCGCCTCGAAATGTGACAGAAGTGAAAAGTTTTCTAGGCTTAGCAGGTTATTACCATCGCTTTGTGAAAGGCTTTTCAGTTATAGCCGCACCACTCACTAAACTTCTAAGAAAGGGTATAAAGTTTGAGTGGACTGACCGATGTCAAGCAAGTTTTGATCAGTTGAAGAAATTTTTGACAGAGGCTCCAGTTTTGACACAGCCAGTTACAGGAAAGGAGTATGCTATGTATAGTGATACTTCTAGAGTTGGCTTGGGTTGTGTGTTAATGCAAGATGGCAAAGTAATTGTCTATGCATCTAGACAGTTGAAGCCACATGAACAAAACTATCCAACCCATGACCTAGAGTTAGCAACAGTAGTGTTTGCCTTGAAAATTTGGCGACATTATTTGTATGGGGAAAAGTGCAGAATCTATACAGATCACAAGAGTCTCAAATATTTGCTCACTCAAAAGGAACTTAACTTGAGACAGCGAAGATGGTTAGAACTGTTTAAAGATTATGATTGTATAGTGGATTACCATCCAGGCAAAGCTAATGTTGCAGCTGATGCCTTGAGCCGTAAGATGATGGCTGCTATGATTGCACATCACTGTAGATGGAAAATTGCTTATGATGGCACTTGAATAGCACAGTTGAAAGCTAGACCTTGTTTGAGGCAAACAGTTATTGATGCACAGAAACATGATGAAAAGTTGCAACAGATTTTGAAGTCTTTGCATGAAGGGACCCAGTCTGAGTACTCAATGAAAGAAGATGGGGGTGTGTATTATCAGAATCGATTGTATGTTCCTGATGACAAAGAATTAAAGAGAACAGTATTGAAAGAGGCTCACAATACAGTATTTACTATGCACCTTGGTGGGAACAAGATGTACCAGGATTTGAAACAAAGTTATTGGTGGCCTGGCATGAAGAAAGATGTGGTAGCCTATATTTCCAAATGTTTGACCTGTCAGCAGGTAAAAGCAGAGCACCAGTTACCCTCTGGTTTATTGAACCCCATTCCAATTCCACAATGGAAATGGGAGGATATCACTATGGATTTTGTAACAGGATTGCCCTTTACACAGAAAAAGCATGATGCTGTTTGGGTTATAGTTGACAAGCTGACTAAATCAGCTCATTTCATACCAGTTCGGATGGACTACCCTATGGATAAGTTGGCAGAACTTTATGTAAATGAGATTGTTAGACTGCATGGCATTCCGATGTCAATAATCTCTGATCGAGATCCAAGATTCACATCAAGATTTTGGCAGAGTTTGCAACAAGCTTTGGGAACTCAGCTTCGTTACAGTACAACATTCCACCCTCAGACGGATGGGAAATCTGAACGGGTTATTCAGATTCAAGAGGATATGATGAGAGGATGTGTTTTGGAGTTTGCAGGAAGTTGGGATAGCTATCTACCTTTAATGGAGTTCGCCTGCAATAACAGTTATCAAAGGAGCATCGAGATGGCACCATATGAGGCCTTGTATGGCCAAAAATGTAGAACTCCTGTTTATTGGACTGAATTGTTTGAGCGCAAAGTTATTGGTCCAGATATTGTCAAAGACACAGAAGAAAAGGTGCAAGTTATCAGGCAGAGATTGAAGGAAGCTAGTGATAGACAGAAGTCTTATGCTGATTTGAAGAGAAGAGATATTGAATATCAAGTGGGTGACAAAGTGTTTCTGAAAGTGTCCCCTTGGAGAAAAGTATTGAGATTTGGGAAAAAGGGTAAGCTAAGTCCGAGGTTTATAGGCCCATATGAAATTCTTCAAAGAGTTGGGCCAGTGGCATATAGATTGGCTCTCCCTATGGAACTAGTCAAACTTCATGATGTGTTTTATGTTTCTATGCTTTGAAGGTATCGATCAGATGAATCCCATGTGATACCAGTTCAATACGTGCAAGTACAGCCAGATTTCACTTATGATGAAGAACCTATAGCAATTCTGGCTAGAGAAGTTAGATAGCTTAGAAATAAGCAAATTCCACTAGTTAAAGTACTCTGGCAACATCATGATATACAAGAAGTTACTTGGGAGCTAGAAGCAGCTATGAAGGAACAACATCCTCACTTATTCCAAACAGGTATGAATTTCGAGGACGAAATTCTTAAGGGGGAGAGAATTGTAAGGCCCCTAACATGACCCTAATTTAATTTGCATATTTGTATGATTAAGTTAAAGGGATAAATTAGCATGCTATTGTGTTATTTGCATGAAAATAACATATAAGAATATGGTTTAATAGTAATTGAGGATGTAATTGAAGTAAATAGGTGTTAATTTGGGGTTAATTTATAATTGTGGCATTTTGGTGGCCAATTGTGAATAAAAGCATTTAATTCAAGGTTAATTTGAAAGAATGATTAAATTGATAGGTTGAATTAAGAAGAAGAGTTAGTGAAGGGGTTAAAGTCATTCATGCAAAGATTTGCTAGGTTTTCATGTAACATGCAAAATGATGAGGGAGTTAATGGGAGATTTTGCCACTTATATAAATAGAAGGAAGTTAGTGGAATTTGGAGGTGTCAAGTGTTAGTGAGAATCGGCAGTGAAGAGTGCAAAAACCAGAAAAAAAAATAGATCATCTTCTTCTTCCTTCTTATTTCCAATGTTTTATCTCAAATGCATTTAGGATGATGTTTGTTGTTTAAGCAAGAGTAAAATGCAGTAAATTAAGGTAATCAAACTCTTAATTTAACCCTCCATCATCTTTTTCTTCTTTTCAAGTTAACTTAGAACAATGTATTTACTGGAAATTTAAATGATGATGGTGATGGAATTTGTGAAGGAGAAGAGGAAGGAAGAAGGAACAAAGGAAAAGGAATTGATAGAGGTTGAAGACATTGGGTTTATCAGCCAAGGTATGGGAATTTAGGCTGTTCATATTGCATGTGAAGTTGATTTCTGGAATTGAGTAGGATTTACAGAACTTAATTTACGTTTTTTCTGGAATTTTAACGATGTGAGGTTGAAGAAGAAGACTATTTCTTGCCGAGTCGTGAATGACTTCACGAGTCGTGAACATTAGTCCGACTCGTGAAGCTCTTCACGAGTCGTGAAGTGCAGTTTTTCTTCTTCACTCATGAAGCTCTTCACGAGTCATGAAGTATAGATCTTCTTCTTCACTCGTGAGCTTCTTCACGAGTCGTGAGATTTGCCTTATTTGCTTCACTCGTGAAGCCCTTCACTAGTCGAACTCCCCTTCACGATTGAATGACCTGTCTAGAATGTTTTGCTCATAAGTTAAGCTATAGAATAGAAAATTGAATGATTCTTTTTGCATTGAAAATTAGACTTCCATACCTATATTTCATATGAAGAAACCTAAGTTTAAATCTATCTCTAAGTACATGTAATCTAGGGTTGAATCCAGACTTGTTTTAGACTGCTCAATATAACAGAAATTGCAATATTGTGCAAATCATTGCTACACTTGATTATATGATCTTTAAATTGATTGAGACAGATAGTTGCTTATGTGATAGTAAAGTTAATTGAATAAGACAAGTAGTATGACTATCAATGAAGGATTTATATGATTACAGATGCATTCAATTATGTATATGAATAAAGACTAGTGATGAAATATCTAACCTATACATATGATTAGTCTTGTGCATGATGGTCATATGCTAAATTGATATATATACACATGTAAATCCTATGACATAAAAGTGCACATATTGACATGTATCTATGCTATAAAATAGGGATTATAATAGTATGACCTTGGCATGTGTATGTGCCCATATGAAAACATGTTGATATGTTGTATAGCATATGACTTGAATGATGATAAAGGTATATATATGTGTTGGAAACATGCTCATAAGAATAAATCAACTATATACGAATGTACCCACAGGTATGTACATTTATGATTATGTATATGAGTATATGAGCATGTAATTGCCTTATAAGATAGAAGATGAATTAGCATGACTATGAGCATGTGAAATACTTAATGAAAACATGATCGAGTATATGATATGATGATTATATGTCATGCCTATATGTTATGATGCAAATTATATAGTCATACAGATTTGAATAAGCCAGATGTATAACTTGGCATGTGAACTATGCATATATCTGATTATGCACCATAGAATTCATAGTTATATAAGACTATGTATATGTGCACAGCATTATACTATGAATACAATATTAATATGTGAATTAAACACGAATATAGTTCTGCCTGCGATACAGTTTTAGATGTGGATAGATAGGTGCCTATAGGGAAATTGCAGCTGCCACAGTTTGGCCTGCTCAGGTCCATAGTATATGTATGATCCCGTTTGGATCATGATCAGGCCCGTTTGGGTTGATAGGCTACCCCGTTTGGGTATGCTTGACCGGTCCATAGTATAGTTTGGCCCCTTTTGGGTCTATAGATTTGATATCTTCGGATATCCTTCTTTGATACCGATGTGTATCCATAGTTCCCGTTATCCACCGATAAAGCTAAGGCAGGGTAAACGTTATTCATAGTAATGATAAAGAAATTAAACAATTAAAGTGATTTGACTAAAGATTGATATTGTGGATCATAATGTTGTTTTACCACAGGAATTATGTTTTATTTGAATATGTTTACATGGGAAATTGCTGTCTATATGAATTATGAATATGAGCATAATTGTTACTCTTCTGGGTACAATGATTAGGAACATAGAAGAATATGTTATGCTTTAAAGTATTTGGTATTAAAGACATGATATGTTGCATATGTTATTAATTGTATACATTGTATATGTATGTTTGATGACCTGTGTGTGTGGTCATCCATCTGTAGATATTCCCCACTAAGCTTTATAGCTTAGCATGGGTTATTTTATCCGCGTAGGTTCAAATAGCAAGACTTTTGTTGAGGGACGTTCTTTGCATCAGGAAGGGCCAACCATCGACTTATAACCTTGATGTAGGATATTTTGTAATACAATTATCATATGTTTTGTATTAAGGCCAGTTATCTTATGATATGTATAAAACCTATGTGGAATATTGTAACTCACTAGTAGTAAAGCTAAGACAGGTGTGTGTGCATGTGATATACATAAAGTAATATTCATATAATCTAGTATGCATGTTAATAGTTTTGAAATGGAAAATAGGAATAGACTTGTAGCACGAATATAGGCATATGAAACCATATGGCATGATTAATGGCTAAATGATGATTAAATGAACATATAGCATAAGCATGATTAATAGTATTCATGATACATGTTTAATGGGGTATTTGCATAGGGGGTGCTACATTAAAGGCGATTCCATTATATTGCTATACCTTATCTTTGAAGGCAATCCCACTTTGTGGCTATACCTTGGCTTGAAAGCAATACCACTCTATGGATATACATTTGCTTGAAGGCAATCCCATTCTATGGCTATACCTTGGCTTTAAAGGCGATCCCATTCTATGGCTATATCTTGGCTTTAAAGTGATCTAACTCTATGGCTATACCATAGCTTTAAAAGTGATCCCACTCTGTGGCTATATCTTGGCTTGAAGGTAATGCCACTCTATAGATATACCTTAGTTTTTGCAAAAATATTATATGTGTTAGGGTTACTTGGAGCTAGAGTTGATCACATAACCACTTAGCCTCTGCAGCAAAAAGAGTGTCATCGTAAGCAACGGTCATGAGGCTGTATTGGTTAATGTTGCATAGTTAGTCACATCTTATTTTTCCTACATTTGCAGTGTTGAAAAGGTTAGGTGGGGATTTGTTGCCACTTGTATAGATTCCTTATTGCAATATGATATATGGATTTTGTTAAGTCCATTGTATGTTATCATTATGATATATAGTTTATTATTAGTCAATTATTTCTTCCATGTAATGAATCATTTCGAAATTGAGATTAACCTATTAAAAACAAACAATACACATTGCAGCATAATGCAATATATATACTAGTAAAATAAGCTAGTTGTACCAATCACAATAAATAAATAATATTCTAGCAATAGATTTAAAAGAAAATCCCAAATAAATTTAAAACAAAACCAACATAAAATAAATAATATAATTTTAAAATAAACAACCCAAATGTATATAAGCTATATATGGTGTGAAAGTAAGTGAAGTACTATCATCTCCCTGAAGTTAGGGGCCAAATACTAGCTATAGTCAGTAGGGCCCTCTGATGAAGAACGAGAACGATGTTTGTACCATGGTGAGCTTGATTCCTAAGCAAATATGCCTAGTTATATGGTCCATGAGGGGTCAACAATGATAGGATAGAGAAACTCACTAAGATAACCTGCGAGATGATTTATCTCCTCCCGAATACCAGCCATCTCAGCTATATATGCCATGAAACAGCCTACAACATTCCCATCATACCTATCATATAGGCTCTAAAATTGGTGTCAAGTCTCTCAATCCTCTTCTCATTCTTATCTCTAGCCCCCTTGACAATTTCATTAGCCATTAGGAATGCGATCTCTAATGTTGTTATCTTTTTTTGGGCATTTTGCACACTCTTATTAGTGTTCTAGATCATTGTCTCCATCCTTGCCATGTCGACCATCAACTATAGGTGGCGGGCATTAATATCATCAAATCTCTTCAAGTACATCTCATGCTGCCTAGCTTGTTCTTGGTGAATCACTTGTATATCTACAACCATAGCAGCCTATGTCATAATAATATCTTGAATAGCCTGTAATATGGAATCCCATAAGGCTATAGGTGCCTTTAGCTGAGTTGGAGGTGGCACTGAGGATTAAGTTGCACCATGATAACCATAATCTATGGGTGGCAACTCCTACTAAAAGCTAGGAAAGGCCTATATAGTGGGTGATGTAGCTGGCTCTTGATGGGTTTTTCCTATAATGTAATTAGTGAAAAGAACCCCTTCCTCTTTGAATTTTAGTCCTAGGACATCCTCTATCGACTAATCAACATCGGGCTCCTACTCAGGATGTGGTGGTTGTGGCTTATGATCTAGTATCTCCCTACCTAGGTTAAAGGCCGTATCCATCTCCTCCAAGGTCTTCAACTTGATCCCATATGGACTAGCATCATCCTCTCTGGCCATACACATGTTATAAGCTACCTCTCTATCCAAGTAGATACCTTTACTAGCAAACGAACTCATCGTAGCCTCTGGTATGCCCTCCACTAAGAGCAATATAGTGACCAATCCCCTCTATGACTATCGCCTTACCTATGTTGCACTATTTCTTTTGCAATTGCTTCAAAATGGTATGGCTCAAGTCTATATGACTTTCACTCATCATGCCCTATAAATTTGTAGATTTTTGCCACATTAATAGCACCAGGACTACCTATCCTCCCTAAATATAAGCAAGAGAAAACTTTATGTAGGCAGTGCAGTAACTGTGATCACAACATGGTAGATTTAGCTATCCTCTGCACATATAAAACTCTGAGGTATGCAATAGTCTCCCACATATAGGCTAGAGTGGATCTTTCTAGCCTGACTACATTTTCCCCTATAGACAACCTCAAGATTTCAGCAAAGTGCTTGTGTGTTATGGACAATGGGTGGCTTGGGATGTGGTAGGTAATGACACCCACCTCATTATCTGGCCATTAGTCTCCCAAGTAGAAAAATGTGGCCAAGAACTGCCTAGTCATCTTAGGATAAGTCTTGTAAGGCCCTGTATAAAAATGCATCCATCTTGCTCGCACTATTAGGTAGTTAGCCTCTTCTAGTAATCCAAACAAATTCAATAATCCCCTTGATAAGAATCGACTAGGTAGCATATGGACTTCTACCATGGTTCGATAGCGGGTAACCTACTCTAGCATAATCCATATGGAAAAATAAGGATCCGTGTCCTACAAAATATAAAGGTTCATATTTAATCATGTGTATTGCCTAAGGCGTGTCATTTATATGCTATCTCCTTTTGTGCTTTAATTTTGACAACATAATGGCTTAGAAATCTAGGCCCAATCCTGCATGAAATTTGTTCACAATAAGCTATAACACCTAAGTAACTCCTAGTTCATCTGAACCCACCATCGAACATCTTGCAATCATGCCAAATTTTACAAGAGCA
The DNA here is from genome assembly GCA_037975025.1 of Excoecaria agallocha. Lineage (NCBI taxonomy): Eukaryota > Viridiplantae > Streptophyta > Magnoliopsida > Malpighiales > Euphorbiaceae > Excoecaria > Excoecaria agallocha. Next base: position 50,618,867 of record CM075810.1, on the reverse strand, counting down.
ATATGTATAAGAAAAATGCTAATTCGAGATATTAGGAATCATGTTATCGCAATTATGTATACTACCATTGCTATTTTCATTACTATTACTTTTATTTACATATGAATAATCATCATCAATATGTGTGTTCTTTTCAGAGAATAAACTAGTTTATTTTAAGGAAGTAAATTTTATTATCTATTATTATTCCTTACCCTTTTTTTTCATCACCTTTATTATTATTATTATTATTATTATTATTATTATTATTGTTATTATTATTATTATTATTATTATTATTAATATTAAAATTATTATTATTATTATTAATGATTTTATATATTTACCCACTATCGCATAAAAAATCCTAAATACTTTCTATTATTTCACATTTTCATCATCATCGTGTTATATGCAACAACAACAATTAACATATACCTACTATTATATTTATTAATATTGTATTATCATTTCATGTATACATATATATTGTAAGGACCCAATCATGACCCTAAGCAAATTATGGTTAATTAATGAGGACTATCATTAATTAAGGCAAAATTGGATTATTTTGTAATTATCAAGGTTAAGACCCAAGAGGGGTATTTTGGTAATTTCAACATGTAATTATATGAGCTAAGTTAAATTATAATTAAAGGAAATAATATAATTGAAGTGAATTAGAAAGTCTTGGGGTTAAGTTGGAAGAAATTGAAAGATTAGGGGTTTATTTGTGTATAAGGGTATAGTAGGAATTTTTCTTGGTGAGATATTTATCCCACTCAATAAATTAGGATTTTTAGGAGTGATGGGGATCATTATTTTGGAAGATCTCTCTCTCTCTCTCTCTTTCTCTCTCTATGGTGCCGGTTTAGTGGAGAATGGAGCTAGGGTTTGTGAGTTAGCATCAAATGTAATGTTTTCCCTTGAAAATCTCTTCCTTCTCTTCTTTTTAATTTATGATTTTGATGATGAGGGATTACAATATCATGTTGTTGTCACCATGTGTAAGGAGAAGAGAGAAGCAAACAAATCAAGTGAAAGAGAAGAAGGAATCATGAGTAAAGGAGTTAGATTTGAAGCTTCATTAAGGTATGGAACTGTTATGTTGATTTTATTGTTAGAGAATAGTTTTTGCTAGTTGAAAAAGGATGTATAGAAATTTAGGGTTATGTTTTCTGGGTTTTTAATTGGGGTTTTCAGATGAGAATGGAAGATTGTCTGCTTAGGGTGCCGAGTCGTGAACTTCTTCACGAGTCGTGAACTTATTCACGAGTCGTGAATTTCTTCACGAGTTTTGCACCATTTGTCCTAGGTTACTCGTGAATGTGTTATCCTTCTCTGGTTACTAACTCGTGAATCCCTTCATAAGTCGTGAAATGTACCCCTTCTTCTTCACTCGTGAACCCTTTCACAAGTCGTGAAATATACCCCATCTTCTTCACCCATAAGCCCCTTCACGAGTCGTGAAAGTTATCCATTTTTCTTCACTCATGAACCTCATCATGAGTCGTGAAACTCATTCCTTTACTTCACTTGTGAAACCCCTTCATGAGTCAAAGGTATCTTTAGACCTACCTAGACTGTTTTGCTTATAAGTTGAGCTAGAGAACTCCAAATTAAATGATTCTTGCTGCGTTTGAAATTAGACTTCCATACCTATATTTCATATGAAGAAACAAAGTCCTAAATCCATTTCTAAATAGGCCATATTTCAGCTTGAATTCACAAATAGTTTGCTGCCTAATTACTGGGAGCAGCCCTCGGTGTTTTGTAAATATCTAAAAATATAGAAATGATATTGTAGCACCCTCAATGCAAATACCCTATTACACATGTATCATGAATACTACAAATCATGCTTATACTTCATATTCATTTAACTATCATTTAGCCATATGGTTTCATATGATTATATTCGTGCTACAAGTCTATTCCTATTTTTCATTTCATACCTAGTATCATGCATACTAAACTATATGAATATTACTTCATGTATATCACATACACACATGTTCTTTCGTAGCTTTACTACTAGTGAGTTACAATATTCCACATAGGTTATATACATATCATAAGATAACTGGCCATTATACAAAACAGATGATAGTTGTAATACAAAACATCCTACATCAAGGTTATAAGTCGATGGTTGGCCCTTCCTGATGCAGAGATCGTCCCTCAACAAAAGTCTTGCTAACTGTACCTATACGGATAAATAACCCATGCTAAGCTATAAAGCTTAGTGGGGAATAATTAAAGATGGATGACCACTCACATAGGTCATCAAAACATACATATACAATATATAAATACTATAAACAACATGTACCACATATCATAGCAATAATAACATATACTTTTATGCATAAAGCATATTCTCAAGTATATAAACCTTGTACCCAAGAGAGTAACACATATTTCATTTTCATAATTCATATAGATGACCATTTTTCATGTGAACATATTCAAATGAAACATAATCCCTGTGGGTAAATCAATAATGTAATCCACACCATAAATCTTTAGTCAAATAACTTTAACTGTTTAATTTTGATCATTACTATGAATAATGTTTTGCCTGCCTTAACATTATCAGTGGATAATGGGAACTATGGATACACATCGGTATCAAAAGAAGGATATCCGAAGATATCGGATCTATAGACCCAAACGGGGCCAAACTGTATTGTAGACCGGTCAAGCAGACCCAAATGGGGTCACCTATCAACCCAAATGGGGCTGATCATGATCCAAACGGGATCATATATACTATGGACCCAATTGGGCCAAACTATGGCAGCTGCAATTTCCCTATAGGTGCCTATCTATCCACATTTAAAACTCTATCGCAGGCAGAACTATAATCGTGTTCAATTACATATTAATACTGTATTCATAGTATACTGTTGCACATATACAGAGTCTTGTAAAACTATGAGTTCTCTGGTGCATAATCAGATATATGCACATTTCATATGCCAAGTTATACATCTGGCTATTCAAATCTGTATGACTTTACAATTTGTATCATAACATGTAAGCATGACATATAATCATCATATCATATACTTGATCATGCTCTCATTAAGCATTTCACATGTTCATAGTCATGCCAAAACCTTTCCTATCTCATAGGGCAATTACATGCTCATATACTCATATATATAATCATAAATTTACATACCTGTGTGTACATTCGCATATAGTTGACTTATTCTAATGAGCATGTTACCAATATATATATATATATATATACCTTTATCATCTTTCAAATCATGTGTTGTACAAAATATCAACATATTTCCATATGGGTATATACACATGCCAAGGTCATACTATTATAGTTCCTATTTCATAGCATAGGTACATGTCAAAATGTGTACTATCATGTCATAGGATTACTTGTGTATATATATATATATATCAATTTGGCATGTGACAATCATGCACAAGACTATTTACATGTATAGGTTAGATATTTCATCAGTAGTCTTTATTCATATACACAAATGAATGCATATGTATGCATATAAATCCTTTATTGATAGTCATATTACATGCCTTATCTTTACTATCAAATAAACAACTATTTGTCTCAATTACTTAAAAATCATATTATCAAGTGCAACAAAAATCTGCACATTAATGTAAATTCTGTTTCTGGGAGCAGTCTAGGAAACTAGTCCGGATTCAACCATAGATTAAATGCACTTAGAGACAAATTTAAGATTAGGTTTCTTCATATGAAATATAGATATGGAAGTCTAGTTTTCAATGCAAAAATAATCACTCAGTTTTCTTTTCTGTAGCTCAATTTATGAGCAAAACAATCCAGGTAGGTCATTTAGTCGTGAAGGAGTGTTCGACTTGTGAAGAGTTTCACGAGTGAAGAAAAAAGGGCAAATCTCACATCTCGTGAAGGAGTTCACGAGTGGAGAAGAAAAGCTATACATCACGACTCGTGAAGAGGTTCACGAGTCGAACTAATGTTCACGACTCATGAAGAGCTTCATGAGTGAACCCAACATTCCCAGAGGAAGAAGAAAATGCACGACTCGTGAAGAGCATCATGAGTCGGACAAAAGTTCATGACTCGTGAAGACATTCACGACTTGGCAAGGACAATCTTATTCAACCTCATATCGTTAAAATCTAGCAAAATGTTACTTTGAATTTTGTAAATCCTACCCAGTTCCAGCAATCAATTTCACATGCATTGTGAATAGCCTAAATTCCCATACCTTGGCTGACAAATCCTATATCTTCAACCTCTAGCAATGTCCTTTCCTTTGCTCCTTCTTCCCTCCACTTCTCCTTCACAAATATCATCATCATCAACTTTTAAATTTCTAGCATATGTACATTTTCCTCAGTTAACTTAAAAAGAAGAAGAAGAAGAAGATGGAGATGATGAAGGGTTAAATTAAAAGTTTAATTACCTTAGTTTACTACACTAAACTCATGATTAACCCTCAAACATTATCACCTAATTGCTTGAGATGATTGAATGAAAATTAAAGAAAGAAGAGATAAACAATTTTCTTGTTTTCTCCCTTCAAATGTCGATCTCGAGGTCTCAACCAGCCACCTCACATTCCACTAACTTCTTATCTTTATATCAATAAGAAAAATTCTCTCTATGGTCCCTTGAAAGTTTGCATGCCACACAAATGCCATAAACCTTTATGCATGTTAGACTTTAACCCCTCCACTAACTCTTTTTCAAAAATCAACCTATCAATTTATTCATCCTTTCAAATTAACTTTGAATTAAATGTTTCTATTCACAATTGGCCACTAAAATGCCAAAAATACAAATTTACCCCAAATTAATACCTTTTTACTTCAATTGCACCCTCAATTGATATTAAACCATACTCTTTATTTTATTTTCATGCAATTAACATAATAACATGATAATTTACCCCCTTACTTAAACACAAAAATATGCAAATTAAATTAAGGTCATGTTAGGGGCCTTAAAATTCTCTCCCCCTTAAGAATTTCGTCCCCGAAATTCATACTTATTTTGAATAAATGAGGATATTGTTCCTTCATAGCTATTTCTGGCTCCCAAGTAACTTCTTGTATATCATGATGTTGCCAGAGTACTTTAACAAGTGGAATTTGCTTATTCCTTAGCTGTCTAACTTCTCTAGCCAGAATTGCTATAGGCTCTTCATCATAAGTGAAATCCGGCTGTACTTGCACATCTTGAATTGGTATCACATAGGATTCATCTGAACGATACCTTCGAAGCATAGAAACATGAAACACATCATGAAGTTTGGCTAGTTCTATAGGGAGAGCCAATCTATATGCTACCGGCCCAACTCTTTGAAGAATCTCATATGGGCCAATAAACCTTGTGCTCAGTTTACCCTTTTTCCCAAATCTCAATACTTTTCTCCAAGGGGACACTTTCAAAAACACTTTGTCACCCACTTGATATTCAATATCCTTTCTTTTCAAATCAGCATATGACTTCTGTCTATCACTAGCTTCCTTCAATCTCTACTTGATAACTTGTACATTTTCTTCTGTATCTTTGATAATATCAGGACCAATAACTTTGCGCTCAGACAATTCAGTCCAGTAAACAAGAGTTCTACATTTTCGGCCATACAAGGCCTCATAAGGTGCCATCTCGATGCTCCTTTGATAACTGTTATTGTAGGTGAACTCCATTAAGGGTAGATATCTATCCCAACTTCCTGCAAAATCCAAAACACATCCTCTCATCATATCCTCTAGAATTTGGATAACCCATTTAGATTGCCTATCCATTTGAGGGTGGAGTGTTGTACTGTAATGAAGCTGAGTTCCCAATGCTTGTTGCAAACTTTGCCAAAATCTCGATGTGAATCTCGGGTCTTGATCAGAGATTATTGACACCGGAATGCCATGCAGTCTAACAATCTCATTTACATAAAGTTCTGCCAATTTATCCATAAGGTAATCCATTTGAACTGGTATGAAATGAGCTGATTTAGTCAGCTTGTCAACTATAACCCAAACTGCATCATGCTTTTTCTATGTAAGGGGCAATCCTATTACAAAATCCATGGTAATATCCTCCCATTTCCATTGAGGTATTGGAATGGGGTTTAACAAACCAGAGGGTAACTGGTGCTCTGCTTTTACCTGCTGACAAGTCAAACATTTGGAGACATACGCTACCACATCTTTCTTCATGCCAGGCCACCAATAACTTTGTTTCAAATCCTGGTACATCTTATTCCCACCAGGGGTGCATAGTAAATATTGTATTGTGAGCCTCATTCAATATTGTTCTTCTTAATTCTTTGTCATCAGGAACATATAATCTATTCTAGTAATACATGCCCCCATCCTCTTTCACTAAATACTCAGACTGGGTTCCTTCATGTGAAGACTTCAAAATCTGCTGTAACTTTTCATCATGTTTCTGTGCATTAATCACTGTTTGCTTCATACAAGGTCTAGCCTTCAATTGTACTATTAAAGCACCATCATATGCAAGTTTCCATCTACAGTGCTGTGTAATCATAGCAAACCATCATCTTACGGCTCAAGGCATCAGCTACCACATTAGCTTTGCCTGGATGGTAATCTACTATACAATCATAATCTTTAAATAGTTCTAACCATCTTCGCTGTCTCAAGTTAAGTTCCTTTTGAGTGAGCAAATATTTGAGACTCTTGTGATCTGTACAGATTTTGCACTTTTTCCCATACAAATAATGTCGCCAAATTTTTAAGGCAAACACTACTGCTGCTAACTCTAGGTCATGGGTTGGATAGTTTTGTTCATGCGGCTTCAACTATCTAGATGCATAGGCAAATACTTTACCATCTTGCATTAACACACAACCCAAGCCAACTCTAGAAGCATCACTATACATAGCAAACTCCTTTCCTGTAACTGGTTGTGCCAAAACTGGAGCCTCTGTCAAAAATTTCTTCAACTGCTCAAAACTTGCTTGACACCGGTCAGTCCACTCAAACTTTATACCCTTTCTTAACAGTTTAGTGAGTAGTGCAGCTATAACTGAAAAGCCTTTCACAAAACGACGGTAATAACCTGCTAAGCCCAAAAAACTTCTCACTTCTGTCAAATTTTGAGGCGGCTTCCAATTCACTATAGCCTCAATTTTTGCTGGATCCACTCTAATGCCTTCAAAAGATACTACATGACCAAGGAAAGAAATCTCCTTAAGGCAGAAATCACATTTGCTCAGCTTAGCATATAACTTATTCTCCCTTAGATTCTGTAAAACAATTCTGAAATGCTCAACATGTTTCGCTTCATTTCTCGAATACACCAAAATGTCATCTATGAACACAACAACAAATTGATCCAGGTAGGGTCTAAAAACCCTATTCATAAGATCCATAAATGCAGCCGGTGCATTTGTTAACCCAAATGGCATCACCAAGAAACTCATAATGTCCATATCGGGTTCTAAAGGCTATTTTGGAAACATCTACATCCTTAACCCGAAGTTGATAATAACCCGATCGCAAATCAATCTTGGAAAACACTCCAGCACCTTTCAACTGATCAAATAAATCTTCAATTCTAGGTAAAGGGTACTTATTTTTCACTGTTACCCTATTTAACTGTCTATAATCTACGCACATCCTCATAGACCTTTCCTTTTTCTTCCCAAATAAAACCAGTGCACCCCAAAGTGATGTACTAGGCCTAATGAAGCCTTTGTCAAGCAACTCCTGTAGTTGTACCTTTAGTTCCTTCAATTCTAAAGGAGCCATCCTGTATGGTGCCTTCGAAATAGGAGTTGTACCAAGTAGAATGTCTATAGACAATTCAACTTCCCTCTCAGGTGGAAGACTAGGCAAGTCTTCAAGGAACACATCAGGAAATTCTTTCACCACTAGAATCTCTTGAAGATTCACATTCTCTTTTCTTGAATCAAGCACAAGTGCTAAGAAAGCTTCACATCCTTTTCTCAGAAATCGCTTAGCTTGCATAGCTATTATTACATTAGCTATGGGTTTAGATCGAATGCCCCATACTATAATTTCTTTACCATCAGCACCAATAAGAGTTGCAGTTTTAGCTTCACAATTAATCATTACATGATGTCTAGACAGCCAATCCATACCCAGTATAATATCAAACTCCCGAAATGGCAACTCAATAAGATCAGCAAAGAATTCTTTTCCTTGAATTACAATAGGACACTGGTTATGCACTCTATTAACAACACTGTGACCCAAAGGGTTGGTTACACATATATCATATTCCAGTTCATGTACAATAGACTCATTTCTACCCATATCCCCAGTGCAAACATAAGAATGAGTGGAACCAGGATCAATCAGTGCATGCATTTCAGAATCAAAGAGAGAGAAAATACCAGCTATGACTTCTAGAGCACTCTGATCCTCTATAGCTTTCATTGCATAAGCTCAAATAGGAACAATTGGAGCTGTAGGCCTATCAACTGATTCAAAAATGTTCCTGGACTGGGATCCCTGATAACTCAATCCCCCACGTCCTCTTCCTCTGCCTCTACCTAAAGATGGTGCATTGTAAGTTCCTGTACTACCCTGTTGTTGAACACCCTGATCCCTTTTCGAAGGACAATTTGCCATGAAGTGATCGGTACCACCACACTTGAAACATGCCCCAGTCAATTTCCTACAACTATCCCAATATTGCCTAGAACAATAGGGACATATTGGAGGTTGCCCCCCACTCTATTTCCCTGAAGCTTCCTTTCTTTGCTTAGACACTATAGAAGATTCTTGTTTCCTGTCCCTTGTTGCAGAACTATAGTCAGACTTAGCTGGCTAATTTCCTTGTGCTTCTCTAGCTCTCTTTCCTGTAAAAGATCCACCCTTGGCCCCACTTCTTCTCTGTTCTCTCTCCCTTTTTACAATGTCATTCTTTTTAACTCGTAAGGCTGTTGTAACCAGTTGAGTGAAGTTAACCACTTGCAAAGATGTAGATCCAATTAACTTTTCTTTGATACGATCATTTAACCCATCTTCAAACTGTCTACATTTAAAAGCATCAGTTAACATCTCATCAGGAGCATATTTGCACAAGTGACTGAATTCTTTCTCATACTCAGCCACAGACATAACTCTCTGTTTCAAATTGAGAAACTGCTTTAACTTTTCTTGCTTGTATTCCTCAGTAACATACTTTTTCTTGAATTCAGCTATAAAAAATTCCCATGTAAGGGGATCTAGTAGCTGGGGTTGCTTCAACACCAACTTCCACCAATCATAAGCTGCTCCCTGTAATAAAGACACAACACAAGAGCCTTAAGACCCATTGGATAGCGAATTTCATCAAAAATTCTCTCTAGCCTTTCCAGCCAAAATTCATCTTCTTCAGACTGTTCCAAATTAGTGCCTAAAAACTCTTCAGCACCATGCTTTCTAATTTCAGATATTGGAGCTTTAGGTGTTGTCATTCTTTGAAGAATTTATGCCATATCCTGTGATATTTTTAACAATGCTTCTGCAGGGATGGCTGCTGGGACCTTATTTGGATTGGATGATGAAGATCCAGGATTAGAAGGATTGGTTCTAACCGGCCTATTACTTTCAGCCGATTCTTCAAAAGCATCACTAGAGCTCTCCATCTTTGATCTATAAGAAAACAGGGACTTCTGCATCAGGCCAACAAAACACTATATCATACTACAGAATCCTAGGTTCATTTGTACCCAAAAAAGGCTAAACCTAAGCTCTGATACCAAAAATTTTAGCGCCCTCTATACAAATACCCTATTACACATGTATCATGAATACTACTAATCATGCTTATACTTCATATTCATTTAACTGTCATTTAGCCATATGGTTTCACATGATTATATTCGTGCTACAAGTCTATTCCTATTTTTCATTTCATACCTAGTATCATGCATACTAAACTATATGAATATTACTTCATGTATATCACATACACACATGTTCTTTCGTAGCTTTACTACTAGTGAGTTACAATATTCCACATAGGTTATATACATATCATAAGATAACTGGCCATTATACAAAACAGATGATAGTTGTAATACAAAACATCCTACATTAAGGTTATAAGTCGATGGTTGGCCCTTCCTGATGCAGAGATCGTCCCTCAACAAAAGTCTTGCTAACTGTACCTACACGGATAAATAACCCGTGCTAAGCTATAAAGCTTAGTGAGGAATAACTAAAGATGGATGGCCACTCACATAGGTCATCAAAACATACATATACAATATATATAAATACTATAAACAACATGTACCACATATCATGGCAATAATAACATATACTTTTAGGCATAAAGCATATTCTCATGTAAATAAACCTTGTACCCAAGAGAGTAACACATATTTCATTTCCATAATTCATATAGATGACCATTTTTCATGTGAACATATTCAAATGAAACATAATCCCTGTGGGTAAACCAATAATGTAATCCACACTATAAATCTTTAGTCAAATAACTTTAACTGTTTAATTTTGATCATTACTATGAGTAATATTTAGCCTGCCTTAGCTTTATCAGTGGATAACGGGAACAATGGATACACATCGGTATCAAAAGAAGGATATCCGAAGATATCAGATCTATAGACCCAAACGGGGACAAACTGTACTGTGGACCGGTCAAGCAAACCCAAATGGGGTCACCTATCAACCCGAATGGGGCTGATCATGATCCAAACGGGATCATATATACTATGGACCCAATTGGGCCAAACTATGGCAGCTGCAATTTCCCTATAGGCGCCTATCTATCCACATTTAAAACTCTATCGCAGGCAGAACTATAATCGTGTTCAATTACATATTAATATTGTATTCATAGTATACTATTGCACATATACAGAGTCTTGTAAAACTATGAGTTCTCTGGTGCATAATCAGATATATGCACATTTCATATGCCAAGTTATACATCTGGCTATTCAAATCTGTATGACTTTAAAATTTGTATCATAACATGTAAGCATGACATATAATCATCATATCATATACTTGATCATGCTCTCATTAAGCATTTCACATGTTCATAGTCATGCCAAAACCTTTCCTATCTCATAGGGCAATTACATGCTCATATACTCATATATATAATCATAAATTTACATACTTGTGGGTACATTCGCATATAGTTGACTTATTCTAATGAGCATGTTACCAATATATATATATATATATATATATCTTTATCATCATTCAAATCATGTGCTGTACAAAATATCAACATATTTCCATATAGGTATATACACATGCCAAGGTCATACTATTATAGTTCCTATTTCATAGCATAGGTACATGTCAAAATGTGTACTATCATGTCATAGGATTGCTTGTGTATATATATATCAATTTGGCATGTGACAATCATGCACAAGACTATTTACATGTATAGGTTAGATATTTCATCAGTAGTCTTTATTCATATACACAAATGAATGCATATGTATGCATATAAATCCTTTATTGATAGTCATATTACATGTCTTATCTTTACTATCAAATAAATAACTATTTGTCTCAATTACTTAAAAATCATATTATCAAGTGCAACAAAAATCTGCACATTAATGTAAATTCTGTTTCTGGGAGCAGTCTAGGAAACTAGTGCGGATTCAACCCTAGATTTCATGAACTTAGAGACCCATTTAAGATTAGGTTTCTTCATATGAAATATAGATATGGAATTCTATATTTCAATGCAAAAAAAATCACTCAATTTACTGTTCTGTAACTCAATTTATGAGCAAAACAATCCAGGTAGGTCATTTAGTCGTAAAGGTGTGTTCGACTCATGAAGAGCTTCACGAGTGAAGAAAAAAGGGCAAATCTCACATCTCATGAAGGAGTTCACGAGTGGAGAAGAAAAGCTATACATCAGGACTCATGAAGAGCTTCATGAGTTGGACTAATGTTCACGACTCGTGAAGAGCTTCACGAGTGAACCCAACATTCCCAGTGTAAGAAGAAAATGCATGACTCGTGAAGAGCTTTACGAGTCGGACAAAAGTTCACAACTCGTGAAGACATTCACGACTCGGCAAGGACAATCTTCTTCAACCTCACATCATTAAAATCCAGCAAAACGTAACTTTGAATTCTATAAATCCTACCCAGTTCCAGCAATCAATTTCACATGCATTATGAATAGCCTAAATTTCCATACCTTGGCTGAAAAATCCTATATCTTCAACCTCTAGCAATGTCCTTTCCTTTGCTTCTTCTTCCCTCCACTTCTCCTTCACAAATATCATCATCGTCAACTTTTAAATTTCCAGCATATGTACATTTTCCTTAGTTAACTTGAAAAGAAGAAGAAGAAGAAGATGGAGATGATGAAGGGTTAAATTAAGAGTTTAATTACCTTAGTTTACTACATTAAACTCATGATTAACACACAAACATTATCTCCTAATTGCTTGAGATGATTGAATGAAAATCAAAGGAAGAAGAGATAAACAATTTTCTGGTTTTCTCTCTTCAAATGCCGATCTCAAGCTCTCAACCAGCCACCTCACATTCCACTAACTTCTTATCTTTATATCAACAAGCAAAATTCTCTCTATGGTCCCTTGAAAGTTTGCATGCCACACAAATGCCACAAACCTTTATGCATGTTAGACTTTAACCCCTCCACTAACTCTTTTTCAAAAATCAACCTATCAATTTATTCATCCTTTTAAATTAACCTTGAATTAAATGCTTCTATTCACAATTGGCCACTAAAATGCCCAAAATACAAATTTACCCCAAATTAATACCTTTTTACTTCAATTGCACCCTCAATTGATATTAAACCATACTCTTTATTTTATTTTAATGCAATTAACATAATAACATGATAATTTACCCCCTTACTTAAACACAAAAATATGCAAATTAAATTAGGGTCATGTTAGGAGCCTTACAGATATCAAGATGATTTTTGATGTTTAGAAACTAGAAACATAATGGAACAAGTTTTTAGAAACCATTTTTGCTGAAAATGCCTTTTGATATGTCAAAAACCACTAACAAGTCAAACTTAGAAAACTGCCTATGACTGTTCACTACTCGTGACATGTGTGACTCATGAAAAAATGCACGAGTCGTGAATTTTGCTCCCTTTCACTAGTAGTGACACCCCTCATGACTCGTGATACTTTCTTAATTCACCCAAATATGATTTTTAAGCCATTTTGTGTCACCAAAGTTGGTCTAAAACCTTTTTAAGTAACTTCAAAGCATTTTAAGCATAAAATAAGGATAAGATGTGACGTTAAACATGATTAAATGAAACATTATATGAGAATAAAGTTAGTTAATGAACACTAACACTAGAATACATGAAAATGGTTACTTGAATTTGATGGTATTATAATGATTATACACGTGTGTTTTGGCTTTGCCCAAAAATATTGCACATTGATATTTTGCTACAATGATATGAGAACACCATATAACCTAGAGATAATAAGAGTATAGTTACAAGGTTGCTTGTCCAAGATAAAGGAAGTGGGACATCATAGCTTATGTTAAATTATGAAACCGTAAAAGCTTGATTACACTCAGAGTCACAAGAAGAATTAATGATTAGCAATAATTGGTAATAACCTGCTGACCTATTTGCTCATGCATATAATATATTACGATTAGCACATGAGCATCCATAGTGTGCTAACGACTAAGATGAAAGAAGCTCACATAATCTACCTGGGTATAAAATACAAGTAAGAGGATTGAACTATTTATATGATTATGTTAAAGTAAATAACTTGTTATCTATAATCTGATAAACCGTTAAAGTGAATCAAGGAACTAAATATGAACAAGTGTTGACCTTTAAATTGTAAGAGAATCAGGTTACCATGCTAAGATAACATGAAGGATGTAGAGTTTGTGAATCTCATATGAGAATTGTATGATATATGTGAAGTAATTATGCTTACCAGGACTAATTGTAGAGTCTATATGACTTAAGTATGCCTTTATATTATGAATTAATGTCGATTGCCTATCTTAGGTGACAATGTGATTTAAAGTAATAAGTGAAAATATTATGCCATTAATAACTATGATGTCTAGCCTATTGATTAAAAAGGATTATAAGATGCATAATTTATACTAAGTTAATAAAAGTAAAGGGTACGATGATGGTGATAGTGATGAATAGCTAAGATTTTAGGAAGTGAGATAAGTTTCATAATGCATTCAATTATTCTAAATATGATACCCATTAGTAAGTTTAAAGACTCTCCTAAGAATGTTATTTATGAAATAAAGAAAATAATAGACTCATATGTTATCCTGTGTGATTGTGAAAGTTTTATGCATGTTTGTGATGAATTATGGAAAGAGGATTATCTTTATATATAGATATATATAGAGTTTTGTTCCCTACTAAGCTTTATAGTTTCGCACGGGTTTGTTTATCCATGTAGGTTTCAAGAGAAAGGCCAGAGGATTGGGCAAAATACAGTTGCCTTGAGGATTTCAAGATGCTTGAAGGCCTTTTATGTAATGATTAATTATCCATAAGTTTGATTTTGTTGGAATTTAATGGTTACATGCATCACATACATGAGCGGAATTTTAAATTTTTTTTAACCATTAGATCTGATCTTGCCATGAATACACAATATAACTATATGAGAATAAGAAAAATCACCTTTGATTTTTGTTGAACAGTTGATTTTACTTCGCACCGGGTTGTCGCAAACCATAGTGTCCAAAATCGAACACCTCCAATGAGTAATCCATACTAGAGAGGGGTAAATTGAACCAACAAATTGGTGTTCAACTAGGGCTGGCCGAAATCCAAGAGGCTAGCAATGGAAGTGGCGCAAAAAGGGGAGAGAGAATTAAGAGAAAAAGACTTTCCTTTTGTTTTAATCACTTAACCCTAATTCTCATTAGTTGGCCTTTTATAGTTAGGTTAAAATTCCAACTCCTTAATGAGATTGGGCTCTTTAAAATTGCTGGAGAATTATTAATTGGGCTTCTGGAATTAATTATAATCATTTGGGCTTAATTAAATCCAAATTAAATCTTTTCATAAAAGACCATGCACAAAATCCACAAACTAGGCCCTTTATGCATCTAATTGGATTTAAATATCCAAATGGATTCCAAATCCAACCAAATTAAATATGTGAGTTCCATAACACTTATGTAACATATATAAATTAATTTGGTCCAAGAAAAAGCCCTCTAAGCCCTTCTGTATGGAGTTGGCGTGTAGCCCTCTTCTGGAGGGCTTCCTCCAACTTCTTCATTCCTTTGGCCCTTTATAATTTCTCCAATGGTCCTATTAATTATTATATCAGTCCTATAACACTTATAGTAGTCTTATAACACTTATAAGACAATAATAATTAATCATGAAATACATTATTTCATTTAGGTCCAATTTACAGAACATTTCTCAAAAGTTCCGCGGACAATTTTATTTGATCATAATTAATTAAACTCTTTAATTAATTATTATCATATTCTCCTCTCTACCTTTATAATAATATCAAATATTATTATCCTTGTCATTTTACCATTTTACCCTTTTCTCTATATGTGTGTGACCTATTGGGTTCCTGTCCATGTTGGCAGTATAATATGTAATTGTGAGTTCTATTCAAAACTCACATGATTTAAACTCCTTTAAATCATTTTATCAATCTCTATTGATATTTTGATACATCATTATACAAGTCATGATTGGCCTCTAGCTAGGCATCATGACTACCCAAATGTCAGGAAAGTCATGTGGTTTGACTGTACCCTTCCATAGAAACAGTTACCGTGCAATTACTCCTTTCACCACTCTTATCTCAATTAGATTCTGAGTATGGATTTCTGTCAACTCATATAAATCTAATTATGTATGTTCTATTAATTTAACCATTGTTCCTAAAATGCCCTTCATGGATCTCCATCCATCTCGGCATATTACTCTAGCCAGAGATTCACTGAACAAGGTAATTATGTGAGATAACTTCCCTTGTTAAATCTGGGATGGTGAATCCTTTGTCAATCACTCAACTATCTTCAAGTAGGTCATGATATACCCAATCTCCTAATTATGTTCACTCCCAGTTGGAAGTAATCAGTTATGGAGTCAAAGTATACCACTTGCTACTTAAGATAACTTTGGTGATCTCAAGTCTAAGGATACTTGCACAACTGCTATGAAGAGATTTCTCACTGACATCGATTTAATATCCATATGAGGATTCTCTTTGCAGGTCTCCAATGAACTTGTTCCTCTAACAAGCATCCACATGTTAGCATTGATTATCATCCATAATAACAATTATGAGAACCATTGCTTGAACCATTCAAGAAGCATAACATGTGCTAGTCTGTCCGAATTAACAATGTCCTATCTTGTTAATTCTATGACTAGGGATATTTAGATATTAACATATTTGCATGCAATAGACATCTCACGTCATGAACACCTTCATGATTGCCTTTGCACTGTGTTTATAATATCTAGGACTTCATTTATTAATTTAAGATTTACAAACTCATGTATTCAAACACAACATTAATAAATGAATGATGCCTTTTATTAAGAATATAATTTCATACATATGAAAAACATCCCTATTACATGGGCTCTAGGGCATACTCTCTAACAATCTCCCACTTGCACTAAAGCCAATCACTCATATGTCTCAGACCCATGTTATTTATATGGTGATCATGCTTTATCTCGGAAAGTGCTTTAGTGAGGGGATCCGCCATATTGTCATCTGTGGGAACCCTTTCTATTTTCACATCATTTCTAGCTACTATTTCCCTTATGAGATGGTAGCGTCTGAGAACATGCTTGGATCGCTGATGAGACCGTGGTTCCTTTGCTTGCGCAATGGCTCCATTGTTGTCACAATATAAAGGAATCGGATCAACAATGCTAGGCACCACTCCTAGTTCGGTTATGAACTTTCTTGATCCAGACTACTTCTTTGGCTGCTTCTGAAGCAGCAATGTACTCAGGTTCCGTCGTGGAATCAGCAGTTGTTTCTTGTTTGGAACTTTTCCAACTAACTACTCCTCCTCCCATTATGAACACATAACCAGATTGTGATTTACAATCATCTTTGTCAGATTGGAAGCTGGCATCTGTATACCCGTTTACTTCCAAACTGCCCTCTCCATATACCAAGAATATATCCTTAGTCCTTCTCAAGTACTTAAGAATATTCTTGACAACTTCCCAATGTTCCTCTCCAAAATTAGATTGGAATCTGCTTGTGACACTCAAAGCAAATGCTACATCTGGATGTGTACATACATAGCATACATGATAGAACCAATTGCAGATGCATATGGTATTCTATTCATGCTCTCTCTATCCTCCAGTGTCTGTGGACACATAGACTTAGAAAGGTGTTTCCCATGCACCATAGGTATAAACCCTTTCTTAGAGAGATCCATATTGAACCTCTTCAATACTTTATCTATATATGTACTCTGAGAAAGACCTAGCAACCTATTGGATCTATCTCTATAGATCCTTATTCCCAGAATATAGGATGCTTCTCCAAGGTCTTTCATGCAGAATTGCTTGGATAACCATATTTTAACAGATTGGAGAAGAGAAATGTCATTTCCTCCATGATCAGTATGTCATCTACATATAGAACTAGGAAGACAATTGCACTCCCACTGACCCTTGTATACACACAAGGTTCATCTTCATTCTGTGAGAAACCAAACTCTTTTATTGTCTCATTGAATCGTATGTTCCAGCTCCTAGAGGGCTTGCTTTAATCCATAAATGGATCTTTAAAGTTTGCATACCTTTTCGCCATTTCCTGATGTGAATCCTTCTGGTTGTGTCATATACACATCCTCGGTAAGATTTCCATTAAGGAAAGCTGTCTTCACATCCATCTGCCAAATCTCATAATCATAATGAGCTGCAATGGCTAAAAGTATTCTTATAGACTTAAGCATCGCTACAGGAGAAAAATTTTCGTCATAGTCAATACCTTCTTTTTGACGATAACCTTTTGCTACTAAGCGAGCTTTATAGGTAACTATATTACCTTCCATGTCAGTCTTCTTTTTGAAGACCCATTTGCACCCTATGGGTTTTATCCCTTCAGGTGGTTGAGTTAAAGTCCATACTTTATTCTCATACAAGGAGTCCATTTCGGACTGCATAGCCTTAAGCCATAAATCACGTTCTGAACTGTTCAAAACTTCTTGATAGCTTGTAGGCTCATTGTCCTCTACTACAGTTATGCCTCTATCCGAATCAATGTGAAATCCATATCTCACAGGGATAGAACGCATCCTAGTAGATCTTCTAGGATTTGTGTATAATCAGGTTCAACTGTGATTTCATCATTATGAAATTCAGTTTCGGGTTCAATCAATTGATCATCTTCTATTTGTGGGTCTTGAACTTCACCAAGCTCAATTTTACTCCCACTATCCTCTCGTAGGAGAAATTCTCTTTCCAAGAAGACAGCATGCCTTGAAACAAACACCTTTTGTTCTAAGGGATGATAGAAATAATATCCAAACGTTCTTTTGGATATCCCACAAATAAACATTTGTCAGACTTAACATCTAGTTTGTCTGACATTGTCCTCTTCACATAAGTAGGACAACCCCATACTTTCATATGAGAAAGCATGGGTTTCTTGTTATTCCACATCTCATATGGAGTAACATCAACCGATTTACTAGGAACTCTATTTAACACATAAACAGCAGTTTCTAGTGCATATCCCCAAAAGGACTTAGGCAAGTCCGCTCGGCTCATCATTGATCGAACCATATCTAATAGTGTTCGATTCCTCCTTTCGGATACACCATTGTGTTGTGGTGTATATGGAGGAGTCCATTGAGATAAAATCCCATTATCTCTAAGATAATCCTGAAACTCTTGACTTAAGTATTCTCCACCTCGATCTGATCTAAGTGTTTTAATACTTTTGCCAAGTTGTTTCTCTACTTCATTTCTGAATTCTTTGAACTTTTCAAATGCTTCAGACTTATATTTCATTAGATAGATGTATCCAAACCTGGAATAATCATCTATGAAAGTAATAAAGTAGGAGTAACCTCCTCTAGCATGTGTAGTCATTGGACCACATACATCTGAATGTACTAAGTCCAAAACCATTTTAGCTCGTTCTCCTTTACCAACAAAGGGAGCTTTTGTCATTTTTCCCAATAAACAAGATTTGCATGTATCAAATGATTCATAATCAAATGATCCCAAATCACCTGACTTGTGCAATTTGGTCATGCGTTTTTCATTTATGTGGCCTAAACGACAATGCCATAAGTATGAGGTATTTAGATTATCATGTTTCATTCTCTTGGTATCCACATTATGTACTTCTTTAATTAAATCAAGAATAAATATACCATTCTCAATGATAGCTTTTGCATAAAATATATTGTTCTTAAAAATGTAACAACATTTGTCCTTTAAAGAAATATCATAATCGTTCATCAAACAACTGAAAGAAATAATACTCTTGGACAAAGCTGGAACATAATAACAATTATTTAATTCCAGTACTAATCCACTAGGAAGAGGCAAATAGTAAGTCCCCACAACTGTTGTAGAGATATTTTGTCCAGTAGCTGACTGCAAACATATCTCTGCCTTTCCAACTCTTCTAAAGCTTCTAAGCCCCTGTAGATCATTACATAAATGAGATCCACATCCGGTATCTAATACCCAAGATTGTTTTGAAGCAATAGAATAAGTATTAATTTCAATCATATGAATACCTGAAGTAGAAGCATCAGCTTGCTTCTTCTCCTTGAGAGAATCTAGATAGGCCTTGCAGTTACGCTTCCAATGACCATCCTTTCCACAATGGAAGCAAGTTCCTTTGGGATTCTCTTTCTTGGCAACCTTCTTCTTAGAGATCCCACCATTCTTTGGCTGCGCCTTGGTTATCTTCTTCTTCTTCTACTTCTTGCCTTTAGCAGAAGTGACAACCATGACACTTTTTGGATCCTTCTTAAATGATCCATCAGCTGTCTTGAGCATATTGATTAACTCAGGAATGGATACTTGGATCTTGTTCATGCTGAAGTTAAGCACAAAAGGTGCATAACTTGGAGCCAACGAGTACAAGATTAAATCTATGTATAGATCATTATCCATAACATAGCCAAGTCTACTCAAATGCTCAATATACCCATACATCTTCAATGCATGAGTAGCAGCTAAAGTGCCTTCCACCATTTTGCAGCTAAATAGAGCTCGAGCAATCTCATATTGCTCAGTTCTAGCCTGAGAAGAATAGAGCTCCTCTAGATGCAAAACGATGGTTCTAGCATCCATCATTTCATGTTGCTTCTGAAGCTCCGAGGACATAGCACCCAACATCAGACATGCTGCTGTTTCACTATCCTCCATGTATTTTCGATAAATGCCTTTGATCTCATCAATGGCATCATCTGATGGACGTGGTGGTGGATCTTTATCCAAGACATAGTGGATCTTTTCAGCTCTGAGAACAATTCTCACTTGCCTGATCCAGTCAGAATAGTTGTTGCCAACCAGCTTGTTATCCAAGATTGATCGTATGTTAATGTTTGATGTGCTCATGATGATGACCTAGATGTGAAAAAGAAAAGATATGAGAGTATGTTCATATATATATATGCATTAATAAGGTCTTTAATTAATCCATTTACTCCCACTATTTTATTGCGAATTAATAGCCCTCACTATATAATCCGAGAAAACCCGATGGTTTTCTTAGTGGGCCAATATC
This sequence comes from Excoecaria agallocha, assembly GCA_037975025.1. Classification (NCBI taxonomy): domain Eukaryota; kingdom Viridiplantae; phylum Streptophyta; class Magnoliopsida; order Malpighiales; family Euphorbiaceae; genus Excoecaria; species Excoecaria agallocha. The sequence continues at coordinate 50,598,153 of CM075810.1, read as the reverse complement.
CAATCCTTGATATGTAATTTAACCTTGACTGTGGTCAACAAGCCAAATTCCATACCCTTGAAAGGTAGGTATCTTTATACCAATTGTGTCTCTACACAACTATTGGATCATTAGGTTATCAACTCTTGATGCATGCATATCATATATGCATTCCCTAATCTTGCCTCTAGAATAATTAGCCTTGACTGTGGTCAACAAACTAATGGGCTAGCTAAGATGACCCATTTAATTAGATTTGAACATATTCGATATAATGTGAGCTTGACTGTGGTCAACAACCCAAACTATAAAGAACTCTGGTTCTCCTCAAATTAATGAAAGGCTTATATACCTTAGTATTTGTTTGAGGGTTTTAGTTAATTAAGTCTCATCATACATGGTTGGCATACATTGGTATGCATCCTATATCTATCACATAAATATAAGCATACAAATATGGTATAGTTATGGACTTCACTACATTGATTTCCCCGAGCCAAGAGGGAAATCAAAAGGTCACACCTAGGTAGTATGCATGATTCAAACAAGAAAATAATTACATTATCTTCAAGCTTGTTGGATCTCCATCCGGCCCATCTTGCTCCTTGATATTGGTCTCCATCTCTATTTCTAATTCTAATCTAAGTAATCTAATTACATATTACAATTTGAAATGAAATACAAACCAAAAACAAGTGGCCGGGACATGAAAGTTCTCAATGGGCCAAAACATGCATTATGCTCAATCACATTGGGCTTTGTCCATAACTAACCATCATGCCAATCATTCACCCTTATATGCCTCTCTAATGCATAAATAAATGGATTACTAACTTTGTTTCAACCTTTGAAACTATATTTTAAGTTATTTAATGATGTGATCAAATTAGGAAACTTTTTCCATTTTGGAAACTTTCATTTTAGGAAACCTTTTTGCATGAATGTGTTCTTCCCTTAATAATCAATCAAATTGATTATTAATTAATTATAAATTGATTATTTAATTAATTAATCATATTAAATAATTAAAAGAATCAATTTTTGGGCTTAAATAAGTGTAGGCCGAAACCCACAGAAGAAAAACCCTAAGTGTGTTCAAACTAGTTTTGTGTCATTTGGACCATTTGGGCCTTTTGGAATGAGCCAAGCCCACTCCAGCCCTTAAAACCCATTAATAAACTTAATTAATGTTTATAATAGTTAATTTAAATCAGCTCCTTGGGCCCACCAAGTCATTCACTAATTTAAACCAAGTCCGTAAACATAATTAAGCCCATTAAGTGGTTTTAATGAATTAAAATTAATCAAATTAATTTAAGGCCCATTTTAATTAATCCAATTAATTAAAAACACTTTAATATATCATATATATCAGATGTAGAAGATCAAAAGTCGTTCTAACCAAGAACACTTCAAGAACACACGAAGAACACCAATTTATCGAACTTTTCGACAAAACTAGTTTTCATGCAAAACTTCTTCGATTTTAGTTCCGTTCAATCCTACGGCTTAATATCACTTATTAAACACATAAAATATCATCTAAATGATTTTTAAATGGATCCATAAGAAATTAAATTAGAACAGCCCCTACATTACCTAGGGTTTCACGCCAAACCCTAATGAGTTTCACGCCAAACCCTTATGTTAATCATTCAAATATTTCGTTTTTGTTTCCACCATATTTATTTGATCACACATACAACCAGAAATCAATATTTCTCATTCATGAACAATCAAATCTAATATTTTAAAGTTCATGAAATAAATAACTCAAACAAAACAAAACTTATTCCGCAGAAAATATAGAATTGTATATCCATGGCAAAACCTGGCTCTGATACCATGTTGGAATTTAATGGTTACATGCATCACATACATGAGCAGAATTTTAAATTTTTTTAACCATTAGATCTGATCTTGCCATGAATACACAATATAACTATATGAGAATAAGAAAAATCACCTTTGATTTTTGTTGAACAGTTGATTTTACTTCGTACCGGGTTGTCGCAAACCACAGTGTCCAAAATCGAACACCTCCAATGAGTAATCCATACTAGAGAGGGGTAAATTGAACAAAAAATTGGTGTTCAACTAGGGCTGGCTGAAATCCAAGAGGCTAGCAATGGAAGTGACGCAAAAAGGGGAGAGAGAATTAAGAGAAAAAGACTTTCCTTTTGTTTTAATCACTTAACCCTAATTCTCATTAGTTGGCCTTTTATAGTTAGGTTAAAATTCCAACTCCTTAATGAGATTGGGCTCTTTAAAATTGCTGGAGAATTATTAATTGGGCTTCTGGAATTAATTATAATCATTTGGGCTTAATTAAATCCAAATTAAATCTTTTCATAAAAGACCATGCACAAAATCCACAAACTAGGCCCTTTGTGCATCTAATTGGATTTAAATATCCAAATGGATTCCAAATCCAACCAAATTAAATATGTGAGTTCTATAACACTTATGTAACATATATAAATTAATTTGGTCCAAGAAAAAGCCCTCTAAGCCCTTCTGTATGGAGTTGGCATGTAGCCCTCTTCTGGAGGGCTTCCTCCAACTTCTTCATTCCTTTGGCCCTTTATAATTTCTCCAATGGTCCTATTAATTATTATATCAGTCCTATAACACTTATAGTAGTCTTATAACACTTATAAGACAATAATAATTAATCATGAAATACATTATTTCATTTAGGTCCAATTTACAGAACATTTCTCAAAAGTTTCGCGGACAATTTTATTTGATCATAATTAATTAAACTCTTTAATTAATTATTATCATATTCTCCTCTCTACCTTTATAATAATATCAAATATTATTATCCTTGTCATTTTACCATTTTACCCTTTTCTCTATATGTGTGTGACCTATTGGGTTCCTGTCCATGTTGGCAGTATAATATGTAATTGTGAGTTCTATTCAAAACTCACATGATTTAAACTCCTTTAAATCATTTTATCAATCTCTATTGATATTTTGATACATCATTATACAAGTCATGATTGGCCTCTAGCTAGGCATCATGACTACCCAAATGTCAGGAAAGTCATGTGGTTTGACTGTACCCTTCCATAGAAACAGTTACCGTGCAATTACTCCTTTCACCACTCTTATCTCAATTAGATTCTGAGTATGGATTTCTGTCAACTCATATAAATCTAATTATGTATGTTCTATTAATTTAACCATTGTTCCTAAAATGCCCTTCATGGATCTCCATCCATCTCGGCATATTACTCTAGCCAGAGATTCACTGAACAAGGTAATTATGTGAGATAACTTCCCTTGTTAAATCTGGGATGGTGAATCCTTTGTCAATCACTCAACTATCTTCAAGTAGGTCATGATATACCCAATCTCCTAACTATGTTCACTCCCAGTTGGAAGTAATCAGTTATGGAGTCAAAGTATACCACTTGCTACTTAAAATAACTTTGGTGATCTCAAGTCTAAGGATACTAGCACAACTGCTATGAAGAGATTTCTCACTGACATCGATTTAATATCCATATGAGGATTCTCTTTGCAGGTCTCCAATGAACTTGTTCCTCTAACAAGCATCCACATGTTAGCATTGATTATCATCCATAATCATGCACTAAAATCCCTTTTTTACTAGCTATTACATCACTAGGAATAATAATAATACATCTAAGAAAAAATAACAAATACTGGCAAAAATTATATAATAAACTAAACCATAATAAATAATTAAAATGAGTAAAATAATCAAAATGACTAAGGATTTAAAATGGTGACCAATTTGGGAGCATGACTTTCCATGCAAAAAAACCACAAATCTTCCAAAGCAATAAAGATATCAATTACTCTATAAATCACACAATAACTAATGAGTTAATATTCGCAAAAAAATAATAAAATTATAAGTTTATTAATATAGGTAGAAGAGGTTTAGATATAAAAATATGTCATACAAGCATGAAACCACATCAAGAATGTACAAATACTATAAGAAATAAATAAATAGCATAAATTACAATAAATTCCAAAAATATACAAAATATGCCCCAAACTAAGCTCACAAATGACTAAAAAAGATGAGGGATGGCCATAAGGAGAGCAAGAGATGGATGGAAGGTTAGACCAGAGACATCTCATGCATCGAGTTAAGGACGATTGTCCATCAATCCACCTTCCCGCTTGTCACCTCTGAACAAAACAGAAAATGCAGAAACATGGTGAAAAAATGAATAAAACATGCAAAATGAGTTTCTAACCCTAAACATGCAATATTTAAATAGCAAATCATGTTAAAACATGTTAGAGGTACATATTCATACATTAAAAAATACAAAATTACAGAATATACAAATAAAGGAAAATGGTTTACATGCATGACAATGAAAGAATCTTAAAAAATTCCATCATACCTCTAACTAATTAAATCACTCAAAAATGGATCATACTTCAATAAAACATGTATATCATTCAAGTATAACAATCAGAACATATCGAATCAATATTAAACAATCATGTGAGCATGTGAATGAATTGTAAAGAGAAAAAGTAAGAAAGAGCCTAGAATATTACCCTTATAAGATATTTTGACTCCATAATTCCTATAGTTTAGATCTCTGCTCCGATTCATGTTCATTGATTCCAAAAAAAGTATTAAATCTATTTTGTATATGGTGTGTATTTTTAATAAAGATTGATAGAGCTATGAGTTTAGAGAGAGAAAGAAATTGGATTATTCTTCTCTAAAGTGGCTCCATAAAAAATGATTCCCTTTCTCTTAGGAAACCCTATATTTTATGTTTTATACCTAAGGAAGAATTTAAGTTAAAATCCCACTCAAATATCATCAAATCTAGGGATAAACCCATGTAAATCCAAAAGAAATCTTAAGAAATAAAAACTACATTTATTAAAAAATCCACAAGCATGGAAAAACTAGTTTCGAGTGATGGACGGGTGTTCCTCAATGAGGGGCGGCCATCCCTCATCACTAAATCCTAAATTTCCTAAAATATCCCTTAGATAGACCATCCAAGAGAAAGGGACCCATAGACAGGCACCCTTCAAGTGATAGATGACCATTTGTCACCACTGGAGGACAAAACTGAGATTTTTATGAACATTTTGTTAAAACACATGCAAATATTTGGAAATACTTTAAAAAATATGAAAAATATTTAAGAAAGAGTGAGATATTCATGATCGAAGTCTCAGGATTGGAATTTGTTATTAGTAATAATAACCCTAATCTACGTTGCCTCTGGTTATGGTGTCTACAGTAGCCTTTAATTTTGGAAAGCTAGCATATTGGTGCTAAAGTGAGCCAAAATTCAAAGTAAAAGGAAAAAGATATGCACCCGAGGCAGTGAATCTCTTGGTCAATTTGTCACTTGCAATTCAATAATAGCGCTTGAGGCATACAAAATCAAGATCTGAGACTAACTCTATTAAAGGTGATGAGTCCTCGATTGTCTAATTAGACCTTAAGGCATGCAGAATTAGGAAAACAAAAGGTTTTTCTTAATTAATGTCTGAGGCATGTTGAATCATTACTTGAGAATAATTCTGTTAAAGGCAATGAGTCTCCATTTGTACAATTAGAGCTTGGGCCATGTAGAATTGGGATAAGAAATAAAGCTTTCCTAATGAACTATGCAGAATCATGTTATTTGAAAACATTTGATTAGTGCCTTGGGCATGTAGAATAATGGTGGCTTAAAAAATACTGATTAGCCTATGGGGCATGCAGAATCAATATTTCTTGAGTGTATCTGGTTAGTACATATGGCTTGCAGAATCAAAATGTCATGGATGGATTTGATCAGTGCCTGAGGTATGCATGATCAAGATGTCTTGCATTACTTGAGCAGACCTATTTATTATTATTTGTAAGGCATAATTATAGCATTCCACTGGGAGATTTTAGACAAGTATGTATCTATCCACCGAGGAGATTTCTAACAAATGTGCATCTATGGGAAGTCACTAAGATGCTCGAGATCATTTTGGTAAATATACATCTAGCAACTTCTGATGTGTTCAAATTGAAATACATCATGTTCCAATGGATGGTAAAGTTGGACCCAATCCATGATGAATGGGTTCCCTCAAATCATGGAGAGAGTTCTCTCTATATTCAAAAATATCTGCAATTCATCTTGTTGTGCATTTCTTTTATTTCAACCTATTCGAGTAGTTCCTTATGATGTAGAACAACACCTACATTCTTTATAGCTAACAGCCATATACCCCCTAGGGGAGTGAAAAACTATTAAGTATTAGTGTCTTATTTGTTAGATTTGGCCTTCTTGGGCTTTCTTTATCATCGCTTTTTCTCTTTATCATTTTGTTATTACTGTACTTTTTTTGTTACCTTTCCTTTTTCTTTTCTTTTCTTTTCTTTATTTTTCTTTGTCAAGGTGTGATTATTTATAAATTATATTGTTAGTCTTATGGCATTCATTTTCATATTTTAAGCATAAAAGTGTAAATAAAACAAGACATGAAATAAAATGATAAACTATGTACAACTCTATTTTTATATATACATCAAAATTTTAACTAGTACTCCCTGATTACAAAATAAAATAAGTCATTGTGAAGGCCCTGGTCCAATTTCTTTATTATAAGCTAACCTTAATGGCAGTATAAGAATTGATGGCCCAGGTGGTTTTGCTGGTCCATTACCTAAGGTGCTGGAGGTTGCTGCTCTCTTGCCTTTTCAAATATGAACCTGAAACACGATAGCACTGATGTCAATGGCTAAAAAACCTATGTTATCGCCTATGCCAGCGTCTCTAATCCCTGACCTACCTCACAGACTACTTTGGAGTGGCTCTTTAGATACCGCATTAGGTCTCCCTTCAAGTACTCGATGTACCTCCTGAACTCCCTATCAACCTTAATCACAACTTGCTTAGCCTCAGGAACTGAGGTCTTAATGCAAGTTTTCTCACCCCTTTTTAGGCTCTACCATACTCATGGTGATTGTAACACCCTTAGCCCCACTTCCCTTATGCTCTCTCTCTCTTAGCCATCTCATGCTTCTCCACCTTCATAGTAGCCATCACTAGCTGATGAAAATTCACATTCTGAAGATATGTAGCCCCTATCAGTTTCTCCCTAATCTGGTGATTCAACCCATTCTCAAATTGTCTACTTTTGAAAGCATCAGTCAACATCTTTTTGGGAACATATTTACACAACTGGCTGAATTCTTTCTCAAACTTTACTACAGACATAACCCTCTATTTCAATGTCAGAAATTGTCTTAGCTTCTCCTTTTTATAGGCCTCAGTAACATATCTCTTTTTGAATTCAGTTTCAAAGAATCCCTAAGTAAGAAGATCTGGTAGTTGATGTTGTCCGAGTACTAGCTTTTACCAATCGTACGCTAGTCCTTGAAGTAAGGATACAGAACACGATACCTTATAATGATTAGGGAATTGAATATCATCTAGAATCCTCTCTAGATTTTCTAGCCATAATTCAGCTTCTTCAGATTGCTCCAAAGTGGTACCAAAAAAATTCTTCCCTACCATACTTTCTAACCTTAAAGATTGGGACCTTAGGTGTCGTCATCCTTTGCAGAATTTGTGCCATATCCTGAGAAATTTTTAATAATGCCTCCCCAGGAATAGGAGCAGGGGTCTCATTCTGATTTGATGATAAAGATCTCAAATCTGAGGAACCCATTGCAGCTAGTAAATTACTTTCTATCGATTCCCTCAATAGCATCTCTAGAATTATCCATCTTCAATCTATATAAAAACAAGGACTTACTACATTAGGCCAACAAGACACCATACCAAACCCAAAATTCCTATACCTTTATCGCCCAGAAAAGCTAAACTTGGGCGCTCTAATACCACTAACTGTAACACCCTAATACCAACTTTTAACCAAAAGCATACATCATTCCTTCAGCAACCAAAACTCACACAAATCATTCATCAACATATCATCATATTCATATTTGGTGCATGCATATCTCAATAATTAACCTGGAAAATCATGCATAACAGTCATAATATGGCAATCACACATTGGCCGCTATAACCTGGTAGGACATGTAAGCAATGGTAATTTAAAATAACTTTTACAGTCCTCCATATTACATTTCCTGACTTAAATCATGGAAAAATATATGGCTAGATAAAAAGGAACTATCCACAAAATATTCTACATCTAGAAGTCTAAATCGACTCTTATTGGCCAACCGATGCAGAATTAAGTCCCTAAGCGACCTTCAGTCGAACCTACACGGATGTAAAGCAACCATGCTAAGCTATAAAGCTTAGCAGAGAGATAACATACATAATAATAATATGATTGACCAATAGCATCATTTGAATACCACTATCTTTACACTAACATTTCAATAAGAATGTCAACATACCTGTATCATGAGTTCACCTCAACTGATAATATAGCCAAAATAAATAGAGATAAAACATGGTAATCGATCATTCACATACTTACATTATATAGATGAAGAAATTGATACATGTACTTCTTCTATCTAACAATTTAGTTAAACTTGATAGCCTGCCTAAGTGCTAGTTCAAATGGGGTGGATAACTGGAACAATGGATACTGAAGGTATCAAACAATGGATACCTTGAGGATATCAAACAATAGACCTAAGGGGTCGAACTATAGTTCCATAAAAGGAACAAACAATGGACCCAAATGGGGTCAACTATGGTAGCTACAACTATATCCCTTTAGGCATGCCTATCTAATCCACAACTGAACTAAGACCCAAAGGCTTAACCACTTATGTTGAAATTTATAAGTTACATGCATCTCATACATAAGTGGAATTTACATTTTTTTAACCAATATTACTAATCTTGCCATGAATATACAATATAACTATATGAAATAGAAAAAATCACCTTTGATTTTTGTTGAACAGTTGATTTTACTTTGCACCGGGTTGTCGCAAACCACAATGTCCAAAATCGAACACCTCTAATGACTAATCCACACTAAAAAAGGATAAATTGAACCAACTAATTAGTGTGTAACAAGGGCTGGCCAAAATTCACAAGAGCTAGCTTAGGAGTTGGCGCAAAAGGGAGAGAGAGTTAGAATAAAAGACTTTCTTGTGTGTTTAATCACTTAACCTTGATTCCTCATTAGTTGGACTTTTATAGTCAGGTTAAAATTCCAACTTCTAATGAGATTGGGCTCTTTAAAATTACTGGAGAATTATTAATTGGGCTTCTGGAATTAATTATAATCATTTGGGCTTAATTAAATCCAAATTAAACCTTTCATAAAAGACTATGCACAAAACCCACAAACTAGGTCTTTTGTGCAACTAAATGGATTTAAATACCCAAATGGATTCCAAATCCAACCAAATTAAATAGTAGGTTCCATAACACTTATTTAATATATATAAATTAATTTTGTCCAAGAAATAGGCCATTAAGGCCTTCTGTATGGAGTTGGCATGTGGCCCTCTATAGAAGGGCTTCCACGCCAGCTCCATTCCTCTGGCCCCTTTATAACTTCTCCAATGGACTTATTAATTATTATATTAGCCCTATAACACTTATAATAGTCCTATAACACTTATAAGATAATAATAATTAATTATGAAATACATTATTTCAATTAGGTCCAATTTACAGAACATTTCTCAAAAGTTCTACGGACAATTTTACTTGATCATAATTAATTAATCTATTTAATTAATTATTATCTTATTCACTTCTCTACCCTCATAATAATATCAAATATTATTATCCTTGTCATTTTACCATTTTATCCTTTTCTCTACATGTGTGTGACCTATTGG